>KK118801.1:303393-319126 GCA_000611955.2 Stegodyphus mimosarum | reverse complement strand
CGCTCAGCGAGAGCACAAAAAACATTAAGAAATTATCTGTTTCGACGATAAAAACTAAATCTTTCAAAGTCCTTTCATTTTAATTTTTTTAAATAAATCATCGTAATAATAATCGGTGGCAACAATTTGAAAAGTGAATTGGACACGAATGTGATACTGATAAAAGGGGAACACAAAATGTGAATTTCGAGTCTAATAGCACCTCTGGACTTAATAACCAATCATTAATTTATTTTAAAATTGAAGTAAAAAAATCGGAAACTGACATGTAAAAATGGAAAAATTCGCTAAATTAGTTTGAGACTTGAAACGAGTTTTCTTCCAGTTTTAGAGTTTTGTCTAATTTATAAAAAATTAAAAAATTCTTCTCTATTTATTTTTAATCACCGAATTTTAGATTTGATTTATATTTTATATATTATAATTCGTAGACCTTGATCCTAAAAATAATTTTACCCTCAATATTTGCTTTAAAAATCATTTCGACGACTGATCAGGAATCCTGCTGTTTCCTTGTACGAAGTAAAGCAAATATTGTACTGGCAAAAAATTTCAGGTATCATATTTCAACGAAAATATCCATTTCGAACGCTCCCGAATCCATCTGAACGATGCTTTTGCGTAAAATATGTATCTACGAACAGAACAAAGGAATCATTTTCCAAAACGGATTCTAAAATGGATTTAAAATGGATTTAGAAGAAGTTTTTTCGTTACGTCTGTACGTATGTACGTACATATCTACGTATGTACGTACGTATCTACGCAAAAATCAAAAACGAGTAGCCGGAGAACGTTGGAATTTTGTATAAGGGTTGCTATAGCATGTAGTTGTGCGCTTCCCTTTTTCCTTGCAATCGGCCGCACCAAAAGTATACAAAGGCATATATATATTGCTACTCAGTTACCCGGCTTGGTGAGTTCATTTTTTAGTCCAAAAGAGCAATTTGCCCGAATGGTCTATTAATTTCGTTTTGATATTTTGCATCGATTCACTACAAGCGTTGCTTCACTTTTCAAATTGTTGCCCTCAAATATTATCGCCCTGTATTATATTTAAAGAAATTAAATAATGAAGAATCTGCATAAATTTATATATGTTTCTCACACTCTGATAAAACAAGGATACCTAGAGCTATCAAATTTTGAATATTGAACATTTCCGCCCGAATATGAGCATCTGAAAGCCCAAATTTGAAATTTCGAATTTGTTTTATTATCGATTTCATATTTTGTAAAACTTTAAGGAATTTTTAATAACAACTCAAGGATTTCAAAGCGAGCAATGGCAACGTTGTACAGAAAAAACATTTTTATGTCCATCGTGCGAGACTGTGCATCGGAAATTCTAAAGATATGCTCGTTTTAAAATTATTTTCCAATATTGTTGTTGAACTGAATTTTATGGTTTAAGTGCGAAGAACATGATATTTAATAAATAAAGGTAGCACACAAAATTTTAAAAAAACGTCCCTTTGGACGTAATTTAAAATCTGAAACCTTTCGGATTTTTTGGGTCCTTCCCCCCTTTTTTTTGCTTTAAAAGTGATTTAATTACGTTATTCTTATTTCCGGTTAATGTTCTTATGTGTTTAGTTAATCTGCATGGAATACACGTAGAATTATCAAAAATTTAAACGTTTAAGTGGTGCTGTTAAGTCTAACGAGGCAGCCATTTGCTTATATTTGAAATTTTTAGTAGGATAGTGAATTAAGTCAGTTTGTTCGTCAACTTCAGTGTCTTTTATTGCCGAGTGGGACGAAATATAATATTTCAGTTTTGTGTGCCGAAAAATCTGTCGTATGTTTTTCTGTATTTTATGATTTTTAATAAAAATATTTTGAGTTTTTATGAATTTTTGCCTTGCCACGAAGTGAGAACTGAATTAATTGAATAAAAAAGCTATCTCTAACGAAATTTGAGGAAATAAGTTTAAATTAAGTGTAGAAAAAATGTGCGTATAATTTAATAGACCATGCAAGGAAATCGTGTTTTATCCACATCAGATATTTTTAAAATAATTTAATTTTACTACTCAAAAGGAGGGACCAAGACTACATAAAATCTTCTGGAAGACAGACTTTGCAGTCAGAAAGAAATAAATAAATAAGAATAAAATGAAGTAAAATAAAAAGTGATGTTTTTACTGGTATGCAGTTATCCATGATATATGATAGAGCTACTAAAAAACTGAAACTATCCTATTGCTTAAAATTATTTTTAGACACAGTGGACATTTTTTTCTTCGGAGCTAAACTATCTATCTAATTTACATTTTCTTTCTTAACTGCCTGGAAACAAATTATAATAAAATAAATGGAACTGCAAGCTGCTAAATCACTTTGAACCTAGTTTAATATCCGGCGCCATAAAAACACATTGTAATTCATGACTTACGTATGTGTCTTAGCCAATATCTGTGAACTGCTCGATTAAAATTGCTATGTATTTCTGCGGGTTGCCTGGACTTCTTTCATTATAAATTGCAAAAGAAGTACCTAAAATGGAGTGAAAACATCTGATGAAATTGCAGTTTTTAGAAGCCAAAAACATAAGCAAAGAATTCGATGAAGATTTTCAATAAGCACATTTCGATTCCATTGAAAGATTACACATTACATGTAATTTTTGACAAACAATAACTATACAATGCATTATCAAGCAATTACCGTACTTTTCTCCTTCTTCTTTCGTTGGAAAATCGAGAAGGGAAAATTATACGAATAATTTAAGGATTTCCCTAGGACGCGGTTACAGTAAGAACGTAACAAATGAAAAGTAGTTATGGGCAAATTGCACGTAACTGTCGCAATATTATTTCTTTAATAGAAACCTACATTCGAATGAGAATTGTAAAGTATTATGCTAATTGTAATGTATTATTTAATTAAGCAATTATTTTATGTTCTGAATCTCTAATATCACTTCTCTCTTTCTGTTTTCCTACCAGACTGCAAATTAGCTGGCACGTATTTAAGTGAGGGTTGATATTGTTTAGACGGAGCGTATTCTGCCTGCTGAAGACCGCGTTACTAATTGTTATTCTAAGCTAAGGATTCCAGTCTGCGGCGTTGCTTTATTTTCAAATGCTGATCACTTTCAGTTCAGTCGTAAATTTTAAAAAAGGAAAACATGAGGACTCTAGAAGCAGGAGAGTCTGCACGCTTTGGAGTTGTGGGAAAATGTGAGAGCCATTTAAACATCTAACTTCTCCGCATTCACTTTTACAGAGAGAAAAATATAGAAAAGTTGAATTCTTTGAATGAATGCAATTTTATACTATGAAAATAGATTATTGAAAGATAACAAGATGCAAGATAAAGACTATAAGTCCAATACATCTTTTTTTAAACGCATAGGAGTAGAAGCACACCTATTTGTTACATCAGTGACTTTGTATTGTAAATATCGAGTTTTGAATTTCGAATGCAGTGTTATGTGAATATGAAGTTTCTGAATATCTGAGAAATAATCTTAACTGAAATGGCTTCGAACTTTATCATGTCTAAAGACCTTTTTTCGGATTACAAATACATTGCGCGTGACTGCTTTTTGGTTAATTTTTTAATAATTTAATCATATAATTGGTTTTAATTCGGAACGTATGAATAAATGTGTCTGTTATACAGGGGGAATCTGAACAAGTGGGCAGAACTTTAGGGGGTGGTAGAAAGCAGCTGTACGAGCAATATTCATCATAGAATGGTTGGTCCGAACGCAAGCGCTGAGATGTTAAAGAGTAGTTTTCCAATGTCGCATTTAAAGAATTAATACAAAAATCAGAGGAGATACTTCAGAAAACATTTTATTAGCAAAACGTGCTTGTCATGCATCTGGCTGCGGTGTGTCATGTATCTGGCTGCGGTGAGCCAATCAGCTGCCTGCCTCACGGTAAGATTCCAGCAAGTGAGACAGACGAGGGTTGTCTGGTGAAAGCGTGGTAGGGCGTGTACGCCTGAGTTAAGAGTTTCGGTTTTTAGCCAGCGTGGCTGATTTCATTTGTAAGGTATTGAACACCTGTGTTTCTTCCGAGTTATTTTCTTTAATCATACAATAATATCAACTTCATGTAAATATTGTATATAAAAGTCGTGCTTTTATAATAAAGAATTAAATTTTCCAATAACGTATTAGTCCCGTCTCTGCCATCCCGACAAGCATGACAGTAAATTTAATTCTTTATTATAAAAGCACGACTTTTATATACAATATTTACATGAAGTTGATATTATTGTATGATTAAAGAAAATAACTCGGAAGAAACACAGGTGTTCAATACCTTACAAATGAAATCAGCCACGCTGGCTAAAAACCGAAACTCTTAACTCAGGCGTACACGCCCTACCACGCTTACACCAGACCACCCTCGTCTGTCTCACTTGCTGGAATCTTACCGTGAGGCAGGCAGCTGATTGGCTCACCGCAGCCAGATACATGACAGTGCTCATGGAAATTGCTCAGAAGACCTGCGGGATAGGAACTGACGCACGTTTGCGAAGACACCAGGCATTTCCCAAATATCGCCACCAACAACGGCGATCCTGGCGATTAAATCCATTTTGGCTTCAATGGGGCACTCTTAGATTAGGCTTTTCATATGGCCCCACAGGAAAAAGTCTGAACACGAGCGATCCGGTGATCTTGGTGACCAAGCTATGGTACCATCTCGAGTAATCCATCGCCCTGGCTTACAGTGAAGAACAGATGAGAGCTTTCTCGGTCGCTCCATTCTAGTTTTTATTCTTGATATATTAATACTGAACGAAACTTAAATCACCTTTCTTTCGCAATATTTCTCCCCTAATGACCTCTGACACGCCTGTTTATTTTTTCTTCGTAATTAACGTCATTCTTCCCTTCTTGACCGTATCTGCGATGAGACCGTGTTGCCAGGCCGGTGTAGCCTTAAGAGCCAACTTCCGCGTTTAAATTTTTGATTTATAAGCACCAGGTGTGGCTTATGCTCAGCTTATTTAGTTTTAAATAAAAGGGTCTTTTACACCGTTTATTAAGTTACGTTTCATCTTAAGCATAGCGATAAAGTCGCTTACATGTCCATTTGAAGATTTGCCACAAGTTACGTTTAGTTACAGGCATATTTTTGCAGAATACAAAGTAATATTAGCATTACAATATCTGAAAGTATCTTCCTTTCGACTTTTTTGTAACTCTAATCTCGCCAGTTTTGATTGTCATTTCCGCTTTTAGGCCTCCAACCTTCCATATACAATTAGAGAAGGTGAATGTTCAGCCGACTCGACAAAGTGGCACACTGAATGTCCGTTCGCATTCGTTTCGATGTGATGGGTCGATTCTCGTACTAGGCGGGCATAAAGTTCCATATTTAAAAAGAGAAAGGTATGGTGTAACTTTCGCAGGCAGTTTGCGAGCGTTGGGTTTCGTTAGTAAGACGAAATCAATCACTACGTGAATTAATCCATTTTAATATTTAGTGGAGCTCGTCCTGTGAACGCATCGAGGTAAGAGAAAATGACGCGAATATCATTCAAATTTTCAAACCCTTGCGCTAAACGCTTAGCAAATAAAATTCGCGAGGAAATATAGTCGCAAAGAAATACAGTTGCAACTGAACTTCTATCACCCCGAGCTCAAGTTTGAGTTTTGCCTTGCACTTCTTTTTATATTAACAAAAAATGAATAAAAATCTGAAAGCTTTCAGATTTTATATTACGGCCAAAAGGCCTTTTTTAACGTTTTGTATGTGTTACCTTTAATTATTAAATGTCACCTTCTTCACACTTCAGCCATAAAATGCAATTCAACAGCAATATAACAAAATAATTTAGAAGGAACATACCTTTAGAATTTCTGATAGACAGTCTCGCGTCCTGGAGATAAAAATGTTTTTTTTTCCGTGAAGTGTTGTCACTGCTTGTTTTGAAATCGTTGAATTTGTTCATCAAATATTTTTTAAATTGTTACAAAATATGAAATAGATAATAAAGCAAACTCCAAATTTCAAATTTGAACTTTCAGATGCCCGTATTTCAGTGGAGGACTACGTTATTCAAAATTTGATGTCTCTAGGTGTCGTTGTTTTTTCCTAGTGCGAGAAACATACATACATTCATGCAGGTTCTTAATTTCTTTAAATATAATGCTTAAATGGGCTATTTTAAGTTCTTCGTGAATATTTGGTGGCAACAATTTGAAAAGTGGAACGCCGTTTATAATGAACCAATGCAAAATGGCAAAACGAAATTATTAGCCATTCCGGGCAAATTGCTCCTTTGGGCTAATAATAAATAACCACTGGATTTTCGGAATGCCACGAAGCTTTCAGGATCGGTGAAGCATGTGAACATAACATCAGATCAAAGTGTGACATTTCACAATCGCCCCATTCTCTACCACAGTATTTTCAGCTATAGCTTCGCAAACGTAATGCATCTCCGAGGTTTGAGACATTTCGTTGTCAATGAGATTCTTCTATGTTGCATACTTTCTAGAAACTTGGTCAACATGTACTGGGGATTCAGACATGTAGACGGCGTTCAACACCTGGGAGCCAGGATTTACATCCTGCTGTACCTCAAACAGAATTAATTCAATAACAAATTTCGAAATTTTTGTCAAAAATAACTTAAAATCTAGATAATGTAGAAATCGCAATAATGTATAGACTAAAAAAAAGAACCATCACGTGTGTTAAAAATTTGGTGGAGAGAGCTGTCAATCTGGTGACTTATTCTTCAGGAAGTGAAGTGCAGAATCATGCTGCCACAGAAATTCAGTAAATAATGATACAGAATAAAAAGTACACATTAGCAGTCACCAATCTCATATATAATTTCAAAATATTAAATAATTAAATGATGGCCATTGGCCTTTTAATATTATTTGCATCCGTAAAGTTATAATTGCGGATTTTTATTAATTAACCTCTCACTATTGTAAAACATTTTAGCCAAATGATAATAGAGTGTCTTTATATGGACTATTTTGAGTTCTTCGTGAACAGTATTATTTCTAATGTATGCTGGTGAGTTGGTTATCTGGCACTTAATTCTGGGCAGTTTGCAAGCGGTTTCTTTGGGCTTTTACAGGAGCAAGGTCAGACAAGCGTAACAAAGCATCGCAGAACGGATTTATAAACGAATAAATTACTATCAACAGACAGAACGCTCTTTCGAGCAATTAAGGGCTAGATTTAGCTTTATTCTCTGGAAATTTCAGGGTAATAGATATGGTGTATGGAGTCCGTGTGAGAGAATTTAGTCAGAATCACTACAAAACGAGACACTCTTAGACCAAGGTAGATTAGCTTAATAAAATTGAACATATTTAATTTTCTGTTTCCGGTGAGTAGGTATTTGACTCTTTCGTCAACTTTCACTTGAATTTTCCATTTTTTAAGCCAGGTCTGCAATGCGTGTATGTGATTTTGTAAGTGTTGGATGACTGGAGTAATAAACGCGCTTTGAGGAAGAATCGCTGTGCCGATTTAGTGCTACTATACTGGTTTCCAAAAAGTGACGAAAAATCACAAAAATACGGATAACTCGTTAACAAATAAGCTAATCTATATACGGTTAATATGTTATCAAATTAAAACTGCTGAGTAAAATTGCAATACGCGGCGCTGCAATCGGAACACGTAATCTGTGAGGAGCATAAAATTGCATGTTTGGGAGCCAGCCTGCAAATTTTGCTGTGATACTGAGATAAGGAATCTGGGATAGCCAATTTGTAACAATGATCTTCAGGCATCATGAGCCGAAAGAACTACGATGGAGAGCTATTAGGAGACTAGTTACAGTGCAAAGTCAGACACAAGTGGTTAAATCGCTAAATCTGAGTCCTCCTGTTGTTCGTAGACTTTAACAACAATTTCTAACCGCATATTCGGCATCTAGAAGATTCAGCCAAGGATGGTCAACCACTCTGGCGAATGCCTTCGTTGACGGCGGCCTGGCATTCTCTCCTATTACACGTATCCTCCGAGACAAAAACCAACTTTCTTCAATAATTCGTTTGGCAAAAATAACGACACGGATATTATCCATTCTGCACGTTCCTTCCCTTATATCTTACTTCACGTGCGTCGGGGAGCTGCGCATTTCATATCATTCGCATAACTTAGTGACGTGCGTCTACTCTAAAATTTGCATAAATTTCAATGTCGAGCAGTGTATAAAGCAGTGCATAAATTTCAATGTCGCGCATAAAGCAGTGCATAAATTTCAATGTCGAGCAGTGTATAAAGAACTCGTTCTACTTGAGTAGCATTTATTAGCTAAAAAATATAAAGGTATCCTTAGTTATAGATTAGCTGTAAAACGTTAGCATGGGGTCATGAAATGTCAAAGAGAATGACGTGTAGTGCTCTCCAAAACTAATTTTCTAATGGAAAATGAATTCAATTTAGAAGATTGTGTGTTAAATTATACAATGGAGCACCTTTCCAATCGAAGAAAACTAAAAACGAATATTTTCCAGAAGAAAAAACTAGGTATGACCGGCTAAAAACCGCTCGAGTACTACGTTAAATCAGAAGGCTTGGCAATAAAAGAAAGGGGACAATTTATCGACATATCAGCAGATTCGAAGTTAAAAATCTAAATTTAAGCAAGAGCAGCGCCTAACGTTTTGGTTGAAAATTCACACAGAATACTTAGGACTTTCTCCCACAGCTATAAATACTTTAATACCATTCGGAAAAACGCATTTATGTCAAACAAAACCAAAGATAGAAACAGCCGATAACTGGGACAGTGGTCAGTAATTGATAGTGGTAGTTTGAATCCCGGAAAAGACATGTATATTTGTAAATGGATAGTGTCTGTGTGGCATAAGACACTCTAAACATATGGCGAGCCAAAAGTCTACTAGACAGGTTGGTGGTAATGGAAGAGACGTGGGAGACCCCCATGCCCATCCCCCCTGGGTTGCTCTCCTACAAAATTGGCAGTTGAACTGAGCAAAGTCGTATTGCCACCTATATGGTGCTCAAGCGTGCCAATGGCAGCCGCAATATTTCTTCCTTGCCGCAATGAATTTAAGAAGAATGAATTTCAGTATTCGTAAAAATGAAGCACATCCCCGGTACTAAAAATAATGGAAGGTTTGGTGACACCTGGCGCACCAATAAATGCTATTAATGTATAAATTGTATTTTATTAGCCCAAAGAGACAATTTTCCTAGAAGGACTAGTAATTTCCTTTTGGCATTTTACGTCGTCCACTATGAAACGGCGTTTCACTTTTCAAATTGTTGCCGGCAAATATTAGAGCCCTGCATTATGTTTAAAGAAATTAAATAATGAAGAATCTTCATGAATATTTGTGTTTCTTGAATTGTAAAAAAAAACAACGGTACCTAGAGATATCAAATTTGAATAACGTAGTCTTGCATCCGAATATGTGCACATGGAAGCCCGAATTTTGAATTTCGAATTTGTTTTATTATCTGTTTAATAGTTTGTAAAACTTTAGCGAATTTTTGATCAACAAATTCAACGATTTCACAATGAGCAATGACAACAAACATTTTTATCTTCAGCGCACGAGACTGTGTATCGGAAATTCTAAAGATACGCTCTTTCTTTTTAAATTATTTTGTGATATTACTGTTGAATGGAATTTTATGGTTTAAGTGCGAGGAACAGAATATTTAATAAATAAAGGTAAAACACAAAACGTTAAAAAAACGGCCTTTTGGGCGTAATAGAAATTTGAAAGGTTTCAGATTTTTTTTTTAATTTATTTTTTTAAAAACTTATTTTTCTAAGGGTGAGATGATACTCCTCGAAAAAATCTTACAGTTCTTAGGGTTTCGTGAGTCGACAAATTTGATAGACCACTGACACAGATGTTTAATAAAATTAAGCGTCATAAATTTTATTAGCCCATTAATTCACACTAAATGACGATGAAATAATTTTCTTCTGAAAGCTTTATCTTCCGTTCCATTAGTACAGATTCCGAAATTTTACTGCAAACTGCGTCTGGAGAGTGTGTTATCCTTCTCAGAACTATCCGAAACAACGACATCTTGATCTTTTATATCACTGCCCTTAAGTAAAGGCATAAGCTTTTGCATTAGTTTCCTGTTTCCTAAAAGATATCTGTGTCAGGATAAATCGACTCGTAAACGAAATTAGATGGAAATAAATGAGTCGAAGGACATAAAAAGGGACAATCCAGTTTGTGGTGTCTGTGATAACTGATCGTTAAAACCCAAAGGCCCTCGTAAAAGAAATTGGACTTTTTGGTTCCTCTTTCTTTTCTTTCAAGCTTTTAAATGTGGAAGAAAGTTACCTTTACTTTTATTTTTTCCTCTGCTGGACTTTCGTTCTGGTAAATATTCTGTGATTATTTTGTAGTCGCCTGCTCGTCCAGCTGCCTAAAATATTTATTATAAAAACAAGAAATACAGACGGTGTTCACACATTTTCGTAAACAATTTTATTTTCTACTAGCGGAAGTACTCGGTGCCAGTTAAGTTAGATTGAGAGTAATGCATTCAACAACAGAGAGAAAGATACCGCTGTAATCCTTCTGTAATAATAATGCAAAAAATACGATTCATAGTCATACATTTTTCAGTCCGATGCGATATGGAACCCATAGAAAAATTTCGATAGAAAAATAAGCTAATTCTCTCTCATTATATCAGAACAATAAATAGCACGCAGTTTTTATTGATTTTCGACTTCCTAATTAAATGGTCGTTAAAGCCGAAATTCGGTCCAATATTTCGCCTATATTCAATTTTATTCTACTAAACGTGGCAAAAAATTCATCATAATTGATCAAAAATCAATAACACACAAACAAACACACAAACATACATTCTTCTTTATATGCATAGATTTTTAAAATTTAGAAATTTTTGATTAACAAACTCTACAATTTGAAAGGGAGCAGTAGGATAGGATAGGATAGGAAGAAAGTCCATGGAGCACCTTGACATCGCTACGACAAAAAAGGTATAGCTCCAGTGCACTATCCATCTAGAACAACCCGCCCCCATGGTGGTGGGTTGATGGTGCTTGTTGGAGTTGAGGGAAGTGGGCGCTCTTCACAGTTTAACAGTGATGGTGGTGCTTGCAAATCGGGGGTCTCAGATGAAGTTACATTGATGCTTAACAGTTGAGGCACTATTTGACAGTGATGGTTGTGCCTGTAACTCAGAGTCATTTTACATTTTATAATAGATGGTACACAAGATCTTGGGGGTATTTCATTAAATTAGAGGAACTGTGTTTACACGGGGTACAAGTTTGCACAGGGGTTACAGTTGGAAATATTTGGTAATACAAGGTAAGAAGGTACACAAAAGGTTATACTATAATACAAGATACATCACACTACAACATTCATTTACAAATTACATATTATTTACATTTTCTTGGGACAGTTATTAGAGATTGGTGTTTATGGAAAATGTGTTTGTGATAATTATGTTGTCTGCGTTGGTAATGTGACACGTCAGATGATGATGCTACTACTCCAGTTGATGGTATTGCTCAGATACATTGTCCATTGTTCAGAGTTCATTGTTGTGGGATCTGAATACTTATGCAAAAAGTTCATTACAGGTGGAACGCTGATTGGCTGAGTTCGTAATACACAAGGTATCCAGAAAGTGCTAATTTGACAAGTATATTTGTCACTCTCTGTCCAGAAGTAGGAGCGCATGGTGATGTGAGTTGTAGCAGCCAGAGATTAGAGTACCCCCTTGTACTATTGATGATGGGATGATTGACATGTAGAGGCACTAAGGGTGGCAAAGATCAAGACCATGGCAATGGAGTGTGTCGATTATGGTCTTGATGGTGCTGTGGAATCTGCGGTTTTTCACTATAAATTTTACAAATTCTATTCCTGAGTTTGTAGGGTGTCTGGGGTGATGGCTGGAGGTAAGTGGACAGTTGAAGATGTAGTGGTCGGGATCTCCCAACTGTCCACAGACACACATGCAGGTATGAGAAAGATGACTCTCTGAAAAGTATTGAGGGTATGGCCCGTGTCCTGATATGAGCTGTGAAAGATAGTAGTAAAAGATGATGCGATCTGTGTCGACGTTTGGAAGTATCGAGTGTGTTCTTCGTCCTTGTGGTCCATAGTCCCACTGTCGTTGCCATTCTTCTTGTGCAGATCGTTTTAGGATGGCTTTTAATGACGATTTTGGCCATGACAGGGTGATTGGGGTTCCCAGTTGTTGTAGAGCGGCTTCTTTAGCTAAATGGTCAGCTCGCTCGTTCCCAGAGCAGCTGCTGTGCCCTCTGGTCCATGAAATTGTATAGGATTTGCAGGGGTTTGAATTTATCGCTCTTTGGATTTGTCGAAAGGGAGCAGTAGCAACACTTTTCGAAAAAGCATTTTTAAATCCAACGCCCGACGCTGTTGCCACTGAGGAAAATGAAGCAAGGGCCTAAGGTATGGCCGAGCGTAGTAACTAAGAGAGAAATTAGACAAAGGCAAACGCGCGCTAGTCAGGGAATCAGACTCTTTCTCTCGAAGTCGATGAAGTATTAACTTAAATAGTTCTCTTTAAAGGTATGGCCGAGCGTAGTAACTAAGAGAGAAATTAGACAAAGGCAAACGCGCGCTAGTCAGGGAATCAGACTCTTTCTCTCGAAGTCGATGAAGTATTAACTTAAATAGTACTCTTTCTCATTTGCATTAACTGCGTTTCTGAAATTACATTCTGGCAGGAAATTGTAAACTGAAATTAGAATAACATAGGAAAGATACAAAACTTAAAATAACTGTTAATAAACTTAGGATAAACCTTACAACCATAAGACCTTTAGAAAAACTTTCCTTGTTTTCTCTGAACCAACAAGTTAAGTCTTTTCCTCCTCTTTTCCGGTAGTAAATCGATCTTTTCTTATTACAATCAGATAGGTATAACTACGCCTCATTAACTGTAACTATATATTTTCATTCTTCAGCTGTCAAGTAATTTTCATACACCAATCTGCACATAGTCTTACGCTGAGAACATGTTTCGGCGTTAGGCGATGAACATCATGGTTTTTTTTTGTTTTGATTAGCTATTTTATAATTTGATTTAAAGCAAATTTTATAATTTTGTTCACAATTCGTAAAGAGATATGTAAAGACTTTGTAAGGTTCTACTGTCTATCTGTTATGTAGAATCTGGAGAAATAGTGATTGCACCGAAGAAGGGTTAAAACTGCCCTTTATTAAACTCTTTAAATTATTTACAACAACTTGACGCTAACCTACTACGCCTCTGCTTGGGCGGTAACTAAAGCAGTAGAATCAAAACTCAAAATTGGAGATAATCACAAGTAGTAGAACTAAACTACAGGGCTCATAAAATCCTGTCTTCTATAGCGCGTAGATGAGTCTACTGGCAGCAAGGTAATAGCTATTAAGCCACGTCTAACCAGCAATAACTGCTAAGCGGAAGCGGAAGCTTACGTACAAGCAGGCTCAGAAATTTCGCAGACTCTCTCTAGCTTTTCCTACTGGAACATAAATATTTAAACTCTTTCTCCCACTTGTAGAATTTGCATTCCTTCGCGCGCTACCAAATTTAAATATTCTGACACTGACAATTAGGGAAATGAAGGCTTATAGGAAAGTAACTTAAAATTAAATTTAACTGGTTATTTAAAATAAATATAAATCCCTACAACTTTGCAATATCTCTTTGAGGGAGGCTGGATTTTCTTTTAAAACACGAGATGCGACTTTAGATTTAATACGAGCTGCGTCGGGTACGCAATTTTTGCCTTTTCCCAGTCAGATGTAAACTTCGACGTTCATTTCTTTTATATTAATTATGTCACTTACTTTACGTGTAGAATATTCAATACCACGTTTCCGCATCTTTTTTTAATAATTGAATAAGAGTATTTCTCTTCGGACAGCGCAAAAATAGAGCCTTCGATTCATTGTTTATTTTTTACAGACATTTTAAAGGAAAGAAAATTTTTAATGTTGCAGACGATACTGAATCTTTATTCCAATTAGGTGCAGTCAGGCTTGTATTTTAAAATTAATATTTAAATTCATGGAGAAAATCAAATTCATTGCAAAACTATATAAACACACTCTGTATACAATGATTTTTATCTAGTTCACCTCTGTGGTGTGTTCTGTATGAGTGGAACTTTGTCATCCATATTTAACCTATTTCCTGATTAACTATCAAAATCAAATTTCATGCATACACTGTTTGTCGATGACAATGCGATGTCATGAAGTGATTTCTGCAAAATTCGATTTAGACTTTATTTTAATTTAATGTTGGCACGATTATTTGCATATATATTATTTTAACAAATTAAGTACTGATATCAGAATTTTGCTGTTTGCACCATCGGGTTCAACAGAGAAAAGTATTTTCAATAAAAATTATACTTCTAAAATTTAGCCATTTTTTCGAAACGTTTTCAATTTTTTAGATTATTTATTTGAAATTTGTCATTTTGAAATTTCAACATCTAAAGATGTATCAGGTAAAAAGTTTTGAAATGCTCGCAAATGATAAAACTTCCTGTGCCCTCTTTTAAAACAAGAATGAAATTTCATCATTGATAACGTGCATTTGAGACTAAAAACACTAAATTAAATTAAAAATAAATTTTTATACATCACTTTTATTTAAAACTAGCTGTACCCGCCCGGCGTTGCCCGTGCATTTAGAAAATGCAGATAAGTGAATAGCGCAGGAATAGTAGTGTAGGACATGTAGACTGTCTCTCTCTCTTCCCCCCCCACACACAAAACATTCCCCGTCGATAAAAAGGAACAATATATCCTAACCATGAGCCATCTGTTAAAAAATTAGTTTAAATGAGAACAGACCTCATATTAGCACATGCTAGGAAACCGTAGTCATGTGGTTATAATCATTGGTCTGAAGTTTAAAGAAAAGTAAAACATAAAAAATTCAAAATCAAAGATAGGAAAGAGTTGAAAGGGAAAGATAGAGAGTACAGTACAGAAAAAATAAAAAGTAACGAAAACATGGATGAAATAAAACATCCTGCTTACAGGAAATTTGGAGTTGAGAACCAATTAAATTTTTAATTTAAGTGTAAGTTAAACTTAGATGACAATGAATTAGAAGAGGAGAGTGTTTGTGTATGTTTGTGGAGCTCGGGCTGGGGTCGCAAGGGCCCCTGACCGATTAATGTCTGTTGGTACTGCAGCACTGGGAAGCAGCACCATTCGGATTATTGCTCATGCTCTCAAGAGAGCACTAAACAATAACATCATCATTTAAAGCATGACAGTCAGAGTTAGTTTGGGAGAGTGGAGAGTGGCAATAATTTTTCTTTAGATTGTCCTTTTCGTTAGAGAGCCTCGGGATAAACTATATTTAATGTTCTTCCATTCGGAGCTAAGATGTGTAGATTATCGGCATTACCAACTCTTGAACAACCCACGTACAGTTGACCATGGGAGAAACACGGCTTACGGAGGTCGAGCCCTACAACTTTGAGAGATTGTCCTTGTGCCTTATTAATGCTCATCGCGAAACTCAAACGAACAGGGAATTGTAGACGCTTAAACTGAAACGGGAGATCGGAAGGGATTATAGGAATTCTTGAAATAAACACATCTTCGCCTGCAGCATGTCCGGTCATGATGGTGGAATTGTTATAAATCGATTTAATAAGTTGAAAATAAATGATAGCAACAAATCACAATAATAGCAACACAATAATGCAAATTAAGAAACAAAAACTGAAGAACAAAAACTTTATAAAAAATAATTTTTTT
>KK118801.1:243220-292834 GCA_000611955.2 Stegodyphus mimosarum | reverse complement strand
GAATTGTTATAAATCGATTTAATAAGTTGAAAATAAATGATAGCAACAAATCACAATAATGCAAATTAAGAAACAAAAACTGAAGAACAAAAACTTTATAAAAAATAATTTTTTTAAAATTTTTCTAATTCAAAAATCGAAAATCGGGCTTCGAGGTCTGGTGGCCAGCCCCTTTGTGCTTCCGTGTAAAAAATTCCAGGTCCCTGCGTGGGATAGATTTGGCTGGAGAGCTCTGTCAGACAAATGGACAGACAGGCAGACAGACAGACAGACACATTACACTTGCTTTTATTATGTAAGATGAATGACATTTGGCGATAGGATTGTAACATACACTTTTTACGCTCTTTTAAGTCTTCATGTTGCCAGCCCATTATATATATTTTTTTTATCACACACGCGTAATTTCGGGATTGAAATCTAGACCTTCAAAAGTGCCGTTATTTTGACACTGCCGGTTAACTGGGCTCCGGTTACGAGGGATTATTCTGTACTGAGTGCACTGGCTAGCTAAAATTAGAACATAAACTGCTGCTGTCAGGCCAAAATAAAAAACAGCTAATTTAAGACAACCTCAAGATGACAAATCTTTAAGGAATTATGAGCGCTTCGGTAATCATTCGCTAATCTCTATCCTTCCCAGTATTAGGTACCAAATGAATGAATATATAGTTATCATTTTAGATTCACTTTCCCTCTCAAAGCAGGACAGTAAAATTGGAGCAGACAGCGATATTAAAAGATCAGTAGTAGCACTATATAAATCTATCAACAAAATAAGCGGCTAGATTGTATACAGCACGCGTTTTCTCACTGGCGAGCTAAATGAATTAAAATCAGTGGCGGCTCGTAGTTAAATTAGTGGGGGTGTTGTTCCAAAAAAATTTAAGCTTTGTTTTAAACCTGTATAAAGGGAAACAAACATGTATAAAAAGAAAATTTATTTTGAAACTTCCATGAAATTTTATAAAAGAAAAATTAAACATTTCTTAATTACTTTAACTTAAATTGTTACAGTTCAAGCTTTACCTATTCATTTAAAAATGAAATCCATTCTTCTTGTTTTAATTTGCGCGAAGAGATCAATAATTTTCTCCTTGATCTCTGGATGACAACTGAGGAAATTTTTCTATATTGAAAGCATTGCAAGCGCATGAAAACGAAAGCTCTTGAAGTTCACTTACAGTCACAGAATTTATTACTTGAGGATGCAAGGACATGGTTAAAGTTTTCTGTAAAATAAAAGAACCGGAAAAAAATGAATCAAATAGAATAGCTGAAAAATAATCTAACCAAGAATATGGTGTATGATTTTTAAACACAGCACACGCGGAGTAAAAGAAAAGAACCAACTCCCAACGACACTCCAGATTCGGCACTGCAAAAGCGACAGTGCTCTCTCCCTCTCAGCCTCGTACGCTGCTTCCTAAGAGCGCATGCGCAGAACAGCCAAATACCACACGCACGGAGTAAGAAATAATCACGTTTCCAGAATTTCGGCACTGCAAGAGCGACAGTGCTGTTTTATCTCCCTGGCTCGAGTGCTGTTTTCTGTGCGCGCTTGCGCAGAACAACCTTGTGAAGCGCAGTTCCGTACAAAAACTTTCGTACCTTTTTCATAAACTGGACGATGGCTACTGACATTAAGTTTAAGGATTATGTATTGTAGAAGTATAAAGAAAGAATTAAAGAAAAAAAGGCTCATTATATTAAATATTAAAAATAATAATAAGTGGAAACAGGGGGTGCTGCAGTTTCACAGTGCTTATTACGAGCCGCCACTGATTAAAATACACTGATGGTTAAATTTTATTTAAGTAGAATTATGTATGTGGGATCCCTGAGTTCCATAGCCACCAGAGGGCATCACCTGGGCGCCTGCTGCCAGAGCGAGCTGGAGACGAGGATGTCAGAGAACCGCGTGAAGGTGGTGACAATGGTACCGAGTGCGAGTAGGCGCCGAGCGGCTATTTAAAAATAACAAAACTGAGACAGAACTGTGTTTGTATTGTGTCCAACAAGCGCGAGAAGGCACTAAAGCACTGTTATCTAATTCAATCTGTATAGCTTTTTCTTTACATTATTAAATGTTTCTGTGGCGCCGAAAAGTTGTGGAGGAGTAATTTACTAAAAGAAAACATCTTCAACTTACCCCCACATGTATTTCTTTAAATATACAGGGTGCTCATAAAAATACTTCCTCGATATATGAAACCCTAGCGGTCTATCCGCTAAACCAAATAAATGTATTTTCAGATATTATTATTTGAAAATGTGCGCTGGAGATCGTGATGATTTGAAACAGCAGAGCTCTCACGGTTACGGTGATAGTGAAAAAATTCCGAAGTTTTCGAATAGCAGCACCCACTTTTTTCCGGCGCAAACTAGTCAGTGAATTGGGAAACACGTATGACGGAAATTGGCCGTGTAAAATGTTAGCAAAAAAGAGCATTCCAAAGCACCAGAGACGACACGGATAGGAGGTGCACGCGCTTTTTTCGAAGACGTCACTGCCACAGGTACGAAAACGTGCTCTGTCACAAGTACTCGGTAACAAGAATGTTGCAGAATTAGTAATACCAGAATTACAGCAGCAGAAAGTAGTTAATGGCGGTTGTATGGATGCATGATGTTGCTCCTCCACATCTCGCCACATACACTGGTGTTCAAAAATTAAGGACGAAGTCGAAAAATTAGCATATCAGCTGAACGAAGAGGCAGAGCGGACAGAAAGACCAATCAGGAGATTAAGTAAGGTGATGTTCGGTAGCACATGCGCAGATATGCAGGTAGACGTAATGGGGGAGTGTCTGAGTAGCACAAAGCATGTTGTCGGTGTAAGATCAGTATTTCTGGCAAAGAGATTGCACGCCGTATAGGAGTTAAAATCACACCGAGTTGCTGCCTCAGCGAGAAATGGTGAATAATCAATCTGTTAGACGACATCTGGATACTTTTACCCGAGGTCGAATCATTTGGAAGTTGGAGGAAGGTCGCAGTGTGACAAGTGTGGATGCAGAGTTCGGAGTTGCTCACAGCATCGTTTCACGACTTTGGAGACAATTTCAAACTACAGGAACAGCTATCCGGGGGTTTAGTAGTGGTCGTCCACGAGGAACCACACCCGCAGATGACCGGTATATTGTCTTACAGGCCAGAAGAAACAGGCGGCAGACAGCGGGAGAAATCGCTAGACACACGACACAGGCGACTGGACGACCGATATCGCGTTTTACCGTGGCCAGAAGACTGCACGGTGGTGGTCTGTATGCACGACGCCTTGTACGTTGTGTACCTCTAACGCCTGCCGATCGGAGAAGGCGTTCTCTGTGGTGCCGAGAACACCGGAATTGGAGAGACAATGAATGGGGACGAGTACTCTTTACAGATGAGAGCAGATTTAGTCTGAGTTGCGATTCTAGACACATACACATCTGGACAGAGCGGGGAACACGCAATAACCCCTTCAACATCATCAAAAGGGACTGTTTTGGAGGTCGCGGAGTTCTCGTTCGAGCAGACATAATGCTTGGTAGCCGGACCGACCTTCATATCTCCCAAGGAGGTTCGTCACCTGGGACTGCTATTGTAACGAGGTTCTTCTTCCTTACATGCGTCTTTTCACAAGGGCTATGGGTCCTCAGTTCCTCTTCATGGACGACAACGCTCCACCTCATCGCACAGTTACTGTCGAAGAGCTGTTGGAGAGTGAAGATATTGAACACATGGATTGGTCGGCAAGGTCTCTGGATCTAAATCCCGTCAAGCATGTACGGAACTTACTAGGGAGACCCGTGGCAGCACGTAACTTATCGCCAGTAACGATTCCGAAACTGCGATTGGTGCTACAAGAGGAACGAGCAGCAGTGTCTCAACAGCTCATTAACAACCACATATCCAGCATGCACAAATGATGTGAAACCTGCCTAGCAGTCAGGGGAGATCATATCCCCTATTAAAGACCGGATGTTTCTTGCTGGACACCCATCACAGGGATGTTTCGGCCTTTAGTCGCATTGCGCTCCATGCTACTTTTTCAATAAAGCTTCTTTTTATCCCTCTGATTTCTCTTTTAGTAAGTGTTGCTTACATTACTCATGTCCTTACGTATTGGGGATCTTACGGTATTAAATGTGTTGATTTGGAAAGCTTTTGTACAAAGTTATATTGAAAAAACCGTCTCGTCCTTAATTTTTGCACACCAGTGTATGTCGGCAACAGCACTTTGCAAATACAGTCATCTTCCTTAAATCTCCAGTTTCGGAACCACCGCTATTCCCCACCTTATTCCGATGGATTTCTGGTTCTGGAGGTTCTCTGAAATCTAAGGTATGCACATCAAATCCATAAGATTCATCAGAATTGAGAGGTGCCATAAAACGTGAAATTGTACAGATTGCTTCTGCGATGTTACGTTCGTCATGTTGTCAGCAGTCTCCCGCGTTCAATACATCAGCGTCTGCAAAGGTGGGCATGTTGAAAGCTTGTAATTTCAATTAAGCAATCTCCCGCATTCAATACTTTACCGTCTGCGAAGGTGGACATGTTGAAAACTTGTAATTCCAAATAAGGTTTCCTCCCCCTTCTTCTCTTGCGTTGTCATTGGTTCTTTATAATGCTCTTCTTTCAAATGTTTTACGCCGGCAGCTTTCGTCATTGTTCCAACGCCATTTAAGGCTTCTAAATGAGCTGATCACTTTGCACTAGGAAGAAGCGGATATAGTATTGTAATAATGTATTGTTTTAGAGATATTCGAAAATTTTGAAATTTTTTTCACTGTGACCGTACCTGTGAGAACTCTGTTGTTTCAGATCATTACAATCACCAGCGCATACCTTCAAATAATATCTGAAATTTCATTTCGATTGGCTGAGCAGATAGGCCGGTAGTTGTTTATATATCAAAGAAGTTTCTTTATGACACCTCTGTATTCTTATTCCGGCATTCTTTTGAGTGAAAACCGTTAGACCAAGGATTTCCAAGGAGGACGGTCTCGGGGTTGAAAAGATTGTAAAGTCTTTATTGATGACTAAGAAGTTGATAGATAACGGAATATACCATGGTAGTTACTTGGCATAATCATGATCTCATTGATAACAAAATATTTATTAATAAAAAAACTTTTTAAAAATCTGAAAGTTTTCAGATTCTATATTACGCTCCAATGGGGCTTTTTTAAACGTTTTGTGTGTTACCTCTATTTGTTAAATATCATGTTCTTCGTAATTAAACCATAAAAATCAATTCAACGACAATATCAAAAAATAATTTTAAAAGAGCGTATCTTTAGAATTTCCGATACACAGTCTCGCGTGCTGGAGATAAAAATATTTTTTTTCGTAAGGTGTTGCCATTGCTCGTTTTGAAATCGTTGAGTTTCTCAATCAAAAATTCCTTAAAGTATTACAAAATACGAAATAGATAATAAACAAATTCCAAATTCCAAATTTGGGCTTCCAGATGCCTATCTTTGGGCGGAAGACTACGTTATTCAAAATTTCGATGGCTCTAGGTACCATTGTTTTATCACACTACGAAAAACATACATACATTTATGCAGATTCTTCGTTATTTAATTTCGTTAAATAAAATATACGGTGATAATATTTGGTGGCAACAGTTTGAGAAGTGATTCTACGCATTTGCGTTTTCAACGCAAAATGCCAAAAGGAAATTAATAGTCCTTCTGGGCAATTTTTAAGGGCTAAATATTGATAATTATTTGTTTATTCATATAAAGCTGTATCGAATAGTACAAAAGAAATCATATAAAACAAATACAAGAATGCATTCAAAGTATTTAATTTGCATTACAAATCAATAATACATTTTTAAATACATAATTTTTTATGTAATAAGCGCCAATATCAAAAATTAAAACGCAAGAACAAAAGGAAACAAAATCAAAATAGTTCTCATCTGTTCTGCGCATGCGCTCTTAGGAAGCAGCGTACGAGGCTGAGAGGGAGAGAGCACTGTCGCTTTTACAGTGCCGAATGTGGAGTATCGTTGGGAGCTGGTTCTTTTTTTTTACTCCGCGTGTGCTGTGCTTAAAAATCATACACCATATTCTTGGTTAGATTATTTCTCAGCTATTCTATTTGATTCATTTTTTTCGGTTCTTTTATTTTACAGAAAACTTTAACCATGTCCTTGCATCCTCAAGTAATAAATTCTGTGACTGTAAGTGAACTTCAAGAGCTTTCGTTTTCATGCGCTTGCAATGCTTTTAATATAGAAAAATTTCCTCAATTGTCCTCCAGAGATCAAGGAGAAAATTATTGATCTCTTCGCGCAAATTAAAACATGAAGAATGGATTTCATTTTTAAATGAATAGGTAAAGATTGAACTGTAACAATTTAAGTTAAAGTAATTAAGAAATGTTTAATTTCCCTTTTGTAAAATTTCATGGAAGTTTCAAAATAAATTTTCTTTTTATACATGTTTGTTTCCCTTTACACAGGTTTAAAACAAAGGTTAAATTTTTTTGGAACAGCATCCCCATTAATTTTAGCTACGAGCCGCCACTGGGACTATACCTGCAGGAATGGTGAATTTCTGATGTCCTACCCACTGCTTATGTTTGTACTCATCGGATTTTCATCTCTTCAGATC
Source organism: Stegodyphus mimosarum (assembly GCA_000611955.2). Classification (NCBI taxonomy): domain Eukaryota; kingdom Metazoa; phylum Arthropoda; class Arachnida; order Araneae; family Eresidae; genus Stegodyphus; species Stegodyphus mimosarum. Next base: position 286,217 of record KK118801.1, on the reverse strand, counting down.
AGTTCAGGCCCACCATTAGTTCAGTGGTAAAGTTGCTGAATACTGTTAATTCGATTCGACGTTCGAATCTCAGAGAATGAGTTGGCTGCATGGGCGTTTTCATGATTTTTCTTATGTGTAACGTGTATGCAAGCAATTTCTCCTAGAAAATCACCCTTAGGCATATAGCCCTCGAATGCTTTGCTATAATCAAATAAACTAAACCAATCAGGTCACTTCAAATCACTTCTTTGGCGACGGTCAAACAGCACGTCGATACCTATTTTACGAATAAAATGAATAAAAAATATGCAGTTTTCCAGTAAAAGGCTCTTATGTTTTTGTACTGCTTCTTTTGTATTTTATCATTAAAACACCTTAGAACTTTTCGAATGATCAAGTACTTAGAATCAAAGAATTTGGATTGGAGGGGAAGTAAAACATCAACGCCACAGAGAAAAATTCAGCTGAAAATGTGTAAGGCGTCGATAAACATAACTCGCGGAAAAACAGGCCTGGAAATTCACCTTTGGCTTAGAAATAGTATAAATGTTTCATAAAACTTTATGCCTGCTTAAGGTCTTTTTTCTTAATTTTATGCCTTAAAAATGTATTTTTGCACAAGTAAAATAAAGATTTCTTAAATGCAAGTACTTAAAAAGAATACATGCTCTTTCATTTTATTAGTGCCTGAAATACTGCATGAAATTTTTTGTTTGAAACCCACAATAACAAATCTTTCCTGGATAGGGTCAATGGAAAAGAACTGAATTTAGAAAATGATTATTTTTGTTATCAGTGTTCTCGGAATATACTTCTGAAGAAAAGAACACGCCCCGCTAATTTATTGGATTTTGGTTACGGCATCACGAAAACTCTTCGAAATAGTTAATCTCTAGTTAACGAGTTTCGAAACATTCTGGAAGAATTTTATTTTAATTTGACATTCAGTTTGAAGGAAAAAAATTCTTTTAAACTTTGTCCAGAAATCAATATGCAAAGTTTCATTCGATTAACCCTGCATGAGAGCTGCCACATGAAGCTACTGGATGTTTCATTCCCTTCTCTGATCTATGTCGACAACCTCAGCGGGAACAGATTCTATTGGGAAAATGCATCAGAGCATTGCGAAGATTAGGGTGGTTTGAATAATCATAAACATCTTCTGCGTGTCTGAGATTATTTTCGAATGAAATAAGATACAACAGTAGGTGTCATTTGTCCTCGGCTGTTTTGATAACATTAACCGAATGGCAACAGTAAATGATGATAAAAATATCCTTCAGATCTGCAATAAAATTTCACAAACTTTATGCATAGTGGTCAAAAAAACTTCCCGCTCAACCAATCAAAATGAAGTTTCAGACATTGTTATTTCGAGGTATGAGCTCGAGATTGCGATGATTTAAAACAACAGACTGTCAAAATTACGTTTACAGTGAAAACGTTTGGAATTTTTCTAGCGATACACCCACTATTTTCTTTCAAAAATTTATCATCGCGTGGAAATACCATAAACGGCGTTGGAAAGATACACGTATGACGAAAATTGCCAGCGCAAAACATTTGCAAAGAACAGCATTGTAAAGGGCCAAAAGCAGCACAAGAGAAAACAAAAAAACCCCTTTATTTGGAATTACAAATTTTTAGTGTGCCGAACTTCGCAAACGAAAGCGCATTGCATCAGATAGTTGAAGACGACGACGAACGTGAGATCGCAAAAGGAATTTGCATAATTTTATGTTTTATGGCACTGACAAATCACGTGAATTTCATGTGCATACTTTAGATTTCAGATAACCCCAGAACAAGAAATCCATCGGAGTGAGATCGGGAGATCGCGTTGGGCACGAAACTGCAACGTTGTGTGAGATAGCTCTATCTTGAAATGCTGTACATTTTGAAAATTTGTAATTTACAATAAAAGTCCGTCAATTTTCGTCGTACTTGTATCGTTTCAAAACCATTTATGGTTTTAGGACGCGCTGATCAGTTTGCGCAGGAAAAGAGTGAGAAGGGTGAATTTGAAAATCTGGAAATTGTTTCACTGTCACCGCTACTGTGAGAAATCGGTTGTTTTAAATCATCACAATCTATAGCGCATACCTTCAAATAACAATATCTGCAATTTTTTTTTGATTGGTTGAGCGGATAATCCGCTTGGGATTCATATATTTATGAAGATTTTTATGACGACGCTGAAGATTTAGCTATAAACACTTTATTCAAGAAAGAAGAAGCAGATAAATACGTATTTCCGCAGCGTTTTGGCTACAAATATTTCTTTACTAGTTCAGGGTTGTGTTCGGACTCATGTCGGTTCAGGGTGTGCTAGTAGTTAAGTGGTAACTACTGATTGTGCTTTGTTATACTGAGAAGAACTGTATAAGCACATTTGCGAAAATTTCCAGAATTGTAAATGTTTCTTTTGGGAATATAAATTTTATCGGCCTATCATCAGTTCTGCGTGCATTGAGTTCCTTACAAAATCTTACACACGTAGCGATATTGTTGCGAGCTATGGGATTGCTGATGCTTCTTTAACTCATGAGTCCAGGTGACCAGTAAGAAATGAACAAGTTATTACGAAAATAAGCACGATAGGTAGTACACACATCACAGTAATAACTGGAAATAACTAAAGGAGAACGCGGCGTAATTAATCGTTAAGTTCCTCAAATCACTCTCAAGATAAAAGCGAACCTCTAAATCTTACAGCTGATTCGCAGCTGAAATTTTTAACTGTCGAACTTGTATTTATACTTTGTAGCATCTGTCGGAGAGCTTCTCAGATGTGTGTTCTCGAATATTCCAGAAAGTCTCCAAATTGTCGAGAAATCGCCAACTGTCGCCAAGGTCTCTTAGAAACTGAATTGCCTGTATCTCGAGTTCTCATTGAATTAATATTTACAATTCTAAAGCTGTTGCACTCAAAATTGAAAACTCTACAATTCTATAAAACACATAATCCTTAAATACAAAACATGGGCCACAGATGTCATTTAGCGCAAAGCAATCCATAAAAATTATCCTTTTAAAAACAGTAAATAAATAAATAAATAATAAAAAGTACAACAACAACACAGAAAAAAAACTGCAATCAAAAAAAGATTAAAATATTTACACACATTTACAATAATATCATCAAAGTAAAAATTCCTACAAGCGAGCAATTGTTCGTGAGTTTTTTCGGTTTATGGCTTCCTAAATCTTGAATGCCAAATTTTTCGTTCAATTCTCCTTGAAATATAGATAAATTTTAAAATTTAATTTTCATTCGCCAGCTTTCCAACATGTAAGACAAATGTATTCTAATCAAAGTGTAGTTATGTTCAGTTGAAAGGTTTTTCACAGACGTGTGACAGAAAATATCTTTACTGCCTCGCTTTAAAATTTAAAATTTTGACATTTCTTGTTTTATTTTAATCAAACTTCTAAAAGTATTGTGAGATACCGTTCCTACTTCCTCTTCCGGAATTGTGAAGACATGTCTTGAAAGATCTTAGAAAACTCATATTTTAGATAAGCTCTTCAAACAAATATTGGTTTCTAGATTACTTTTGTCTCTCTCCTTTTTGTCCTGTGAATATTTCTGCGATTGCAACCCCAGAGGCATATTCCCTGCTTTGTATAAACGTATACATTCGCTTTAGGAAAGAATGATAAACGGGTTTAGTCAAACATAGACAATATTTTCTTTGAAGTTTTGAGTACCAATAACTCTAGCCAGGAAACATAATCGGCATTGTGGTATTTAGCAATAATAGTGCCTTTTCTTGTAATGTTTTAGAGTTGTAAGACTTTTTGTCTTTTTTTCAGGAGGAGAAACTGTAAAAAATTAGCTATGCCCTCGCTTGAATTATTCAAACCACGGACTTTACAACTGCTAGCAAAACGTATAAACCACTTACACTGTAACAGGATGCGCGGGGGAATGAGATAATTTTTATAGTCTCTACCCCCCCCCACACACACACGGTGAAATGGTAATTGGAGAAACGCACGAGACTCAGTTGACGAAATCCATGTAGTGACGAGTCATCGTCGACCAGATTTTTGCTCGGGGGCTCCTATAGAAGCTTATGTAGAATTTTTAGCAGCTCGGAAATGTGAGTAATTAATTACGCTCTTGCCGGGTTTGAATCATTCAGCTTCCAGTTGCCCGTTCGGTTTCTTAACCACTTACATAACTAGAGCCCACACAGGGGAATGCAATATTCCCTTACAGTTAATTGAATACACACACGACAAAAATGTTTGGGAGTGGGTAGGAGGTTAAAAACACGTTTTGCATCAAAAAACAAAAATTTTTAACAAACACATTTTAATTGGTAATTTACCATATTTTGTAAATATAGTTGACGGAAAATTTTATTCAAAAGAAAAACATTCAAAAACAATATTTTTAACAATTGTCATGGTAACGCAAAACGCATTTTCATTCACTGCTTTGCGGCTGCGGAAGTACAATTTCAGTGAGAGTACGCGTGCAGCGCAGTAGAGATATTTAAATTTTAAACATATCCCACCTGTACTTTGTTAAAAATTACACTAAATATAGGTAAGAAATTAAATACATTGCAAATTACATGACAAAAATTACACAAACACAAATAACACCATAGCTATCGGAATACGCTGTACTTAATGACATTGGTTTACGTAAGACAGTATTAATATAGAAATATCAAGTTATTTCAAGAGGAAAAATTAACTGGATTGGTCGTTTATATTGTCTCTTGTCAGTTCGAATAAGGCACGAACGTACGTATCCGTCACGACCAGAAAAGTCCTCTCCTATAATAGCAAATGACCATACAAAGTTTGATTTAGCGTTCTCTTCAAGTAAAACTGTATCTCCTCTTTTAAGATCCTTTCTTGGTGATGGGTTTACAAAATTATATGCATTTCTCAATTGCATCAAAGAGTTAACTTTTCATGTTGTACAGATTTGATTAAAAGTTTAGTTTTACGTAATTTTCGACCAGTAAACTTTTCTTTTGTGAAAGCTTGATTGCCCAAAATTTGGACAAAATGTATACGATAGACAGTGGCGGCTCGTAGCTAAAATTAGTGGGGGTGCTGTTCCAAAAAAATTTAACCTTTGTTTTAAACCTGTGTAAAGGGAAACAAACATGTATAAAAAGAAAATTTATTTTGAAACTTCCATGAAATTTTACAAAAGAAAAATTAAACATTTCTTAATTACTTTAACTTAAATTGTTACAGTTCAAGCTTTACCTATTCATTTAAAAATGAAATCAATTCTTCTTGTTTTAATTTGCGCGAAGAGATCAATAATTTTCTCCTCGATCTCTGGATGACAACTGAGGAAATTTTTCTATATTGAAAGCATTGCAAGCGCATGAAAACGAAAGCTCTTGAAGTTCACTTACAGTCACAGAATTTATTACTTGAGGATGCAAGGACATGGTTAAAGTTTTCTGTAAAATAAAAGAACCGAAAAAAAATGAATCAAATAGAATAGCTGAAAAATAATCTAACCAAGAATATGGTGTATGATTTTTAAACACAGCACACGCGGAGTAAAAAAAAAGAACCAGCTCCCAACGACACTCCAGATTCGGCACTGCAAAAGCGACAGTGCTCTCTCCCTCTCAGCCTCGTACGCTGCTTCCTAAGAGCGCATGCGCAGAACAGCCAAATACCACACGCGTGGAGGAAGAAATAATCGCGTTTCCAGAATTTCGGCACTGCAAGAGCGACAGTGCTGTTTTATCTCACTGTCTCGAGTGCTGATTTCTGTGTGCGCTTGCGCAGAACAGCCTTGTGAAGCGCAGTTCCATACAAAAACTTTCGTACCTTTTTCATAAACTGGAGGATGGCTACTGACATTAAGTTTAAGGATTATATATTGTAGAAGTATAAAGAAAGAATTAAAGAAAAAAGGGCTCATTATATTAAATATTAAAAATAATAATAAGCGGAAACGGGTGCTGCAGCTCCACAGTGCTTATTACGAGCCGCCACTGACGATAGATAAAATGTTTTTCAACCAGGACGTAAAACTTGTGTTGAGTAAGATGTTGGGTTCATCTAATTCATTGCTAACATAAGTGAGGGGTTTATGATTTAATACAAATTTGGTTTCGACAAGCATGGTCGTCATTTAGCTTTTCCAAGGATTTTCCTTCAAGGGTCTTTTACACTCCTCACGAATCTTTCATAGAACCCACCCCACCTAGGGGGCATGAGGGACAATAAATCTGCCATGTTATTTCACGTATGTCAACAAAATGTTTTGAGTCTCAATCAGTCAAAGTCTGATGAGTCTTTCTGAAAGGTGTGGGACAAACCTTTCAAAATGCTGTTTGTGATCTAAAGACTCATCAGAAATGATGACCTTACAATTTCCCCTTCTTGCCAAAAACGTCTTGCGGACAATATAAAATTTTCTGACATTTCAGTAATTATTCGATATGAGGTGCTCTGGTAACTCCACATGCGAACAAATCTATATATGACTTTTGATAAATGCTCTTTCTCGAACGAAGAAAGATTGGACCAGTGAAATCAACTCGAGATAAATTAAATGGGATTCGAGCCTTCGGCGATTGAGCTGTTATTTGTTTAACAGATTTTGCAGAGTACCTGCGACAAATAAGACAATTTCTTAAAATCCGCATTTACAATTTGTCTACCCTTCGGAATCCAAATCCTATTTATAATTTTAGTAAGAGTCATAAGCACTTCACCTTGGAAAATTTTGGTATGTTCTCTTAAAATTAAAAACTTGGTGAATTGCGACGGTTTGCGTAAAATAATTTGATGTATTTCATCACTGGAAAATCAGCTTTGTTCAAGCCTCTATCTCCCGCGCAAATTAGTGGTTTCTTCTAAACGTGCGGCTAGCTTATAAAGAAATCATTCCTTAGGAATTTGCTTATCATTTTTAAGGTACTCTAATTCGGAAGAGAACAAAACTCCTTGTTCATATCTTGTCCAGTCCTGTTTTGCTTTTAAGAGTTCAACTGCGGTGTAGGGTCCAGTTTCTAATTGTTGTTTTCTAAGTTTTCCAACGAATCTTTTAATTAATACCTCAATTTTCAATACCTTAAGTTACTATAATTATTCAAATCTAAAATAAACTGAGAATTGTCCACTGCACAATTATTTTGTGTTACGTATAGTTTTAATTTTTTTTCTTATTTTTAATCCCCAGTGAGATTCATTTTTTTAATCTTACCAGGCCAAACGTTGTAGGCTTGGTTGAATCAAGATGGTCCATGCTATCGAAAAGAATTTTCGGCTAAGTCCAAGGCCAAATTACCTCCAGAAAGGATGTCTGTCAGATTTTCCTTCGCAGGATAATGAGCCCGTCTTCTTACGATAGGCCAAATTTTAAATTTCTTCTACTCTGTTCTTCACAAAGGCCTTGCCCTTTATCCAAAACAAACATATTTTGGAATCCGTTTAAAAATAGCAATTTGCATCAAATTTCAAACATTTACTTACATGTTTAGCAAGTCTACCAGATAATAAACATCCTTACAATTCCAAACGCGGTGGTATGATAAATTTAAGACAGGTCACTCAAGTCTGGGAACATGTAAAACAAGTAATGAATCTGTTGTCTCGAAAGACCGCTATCAGATACACTGCTGACCCATATGGCGCTACAGATGTAGCATTCATTATTTTAACTAACCAAGTTATTTTTAGTTTGAACTTTCCTATAGATATCTCGAAGTTTCAGTTGCTTCCCGAATTTAGCGCGAGCGAGATTATTATGCAAATCGCATATATCTGATAGCAGTTTAAAAGGCAGGAGTGAACGATAAAAAGAGAGAGAGTCTTAGATTTATCGCCGTAAGGCTGTGCGCGCAAATAATTCCTCTGTCTTGTGAAAGTTCGCCTTCACAGGCGCATTTACTAGTTCTTACTCGTGAAATTAGCATTATTGCATTTCACTGAGAGTTAGGCTTCCCTCGCCGTCCTACTTAAAGTTAAACTTAGGTAATTGAATTGTTAACACGCTTTATTTTATATTATTTTAGTTCAGCCCAAGTAGTGGCTTACTCTCAAGTCAGAGTGTTGTAATTATTTGAATTAAAGGATCCTTTAAACCCTCCTTCTGAGTTGTAGTTCTTCAACACTAAAGGACATAGCCTAGATTTGCTCACTGTCCTCCACATAGGGTTTCACAGCGAATGTTAGCAAGAAGATTAAGAGATTATAATTGAAACCTTAGATGCATCTGCAAAAGAATACGAAATTTGAAATAAAGGAGAAATTCAAAATTCTGACTTCAAAGTTCCCATCCTTTAGTGGAATATTCAAAACTGGATGGTTCTCTGTGCCCTTATTTTACCCGATACGAGGAACAACAATCTAATTCTTTATTTTTAAGTGGTAGAAATTGCACGTATACCTCATCCTAATTTTATGAATTCTGTACGTGAAATGAAGAAAATATTAACATTCTCTGATCTGAAAATACTGAATTCAATGGAAAAACAACAAAAACATAGCCCTAGTGTTTAAGTCGTAATCTAAACAATCCTAAGGAAAATATGAATTAAAAACGTAAATTAGTGCTGTTGTTTACGTATGGGTTCGTAATGGATTGAACGCACACAAAACCGATGACAGCTCGATAAAATTTATTTTACTGAAAGGAACACTTAACAGTTCTGGAATATTCCACAAATGTTCTAGTACAGCTCTTCTCAGTACCACAGAGCACACTTACGCTTTAAACTGCTAAGAACGTTAAACACAACGCAATGCAAAGTGCGTCTAAGAGGCGAAGCTCACACGAATATCTCAGTACTCGGAAGTCGACTCTAAACTCCAAGTTCCAAGTTCGCTTTGTGCCACGTGTACAGCTTGTATGTTTGTAAGCTGTGTACCGGCTGTTGTGATGTGGATGCTCCTAGAGAACTTGAGGTAGTGAAAATGCCGTTGAGTAAATACGGGAGGACAGGATGACAGTTGAGGAGGGGCGTGACCACTTTGCCACATGTGCTTCAGGAAAACATCTCATTGGTCGAAGACATTCAAGTACTGAAAAGTCATGATTAAATATGAAATAAAATGCATAAGAGAATTAAAAATAGTAAAATATGAAGTTAGATAAGTCCATAAAGCTATTTACAAAATATTTACAGTTATGTACAAAGTGTAAATGCCATAGTAAAGTCCTACATATACTTAACACGCCTCCCAGACCGTATAGTGGTTAGAGGAGCCTACTGCAGTACCGAAGGGCTGAGTTCGAATCCCGAAAAAGGCATGGATGTTTGTAAATGTATAGTGTCTTTACGGCGTGGGGGCATTCTAAGTGTATGGCGAGCAGGAATTCCTCTCGAGAGGTTAGTTGAGGTGAAAAAAGGTGGAAAAAAGGAATAAAGGAAAGAGAGGAGGGAGACCCTCGGATCCGTCCCCCTGCTCTCCGTCAAAATTGAGATCAGAACTGAGCCGAAGTCTTGCTGTCACCTGTATGGTGCCCAGGCCTCTGGTCAATGACAGGCGCAGTCTTGCTGTTCTTGACACGATGAATTTCGTGCACTTGTTTTGATGTTACTGTCAGACAAGTGAGATAAGTCGCAACACACCACGTAAGCCGAGTCGGCAACTCATATTTCACGTTCGCGTCCTGGAGGGAATGTAAAAACATCTGCCATCAACGGGAGCACGAACGCCGAACAGCAGAACGAAGTCACCTAAACATTGTCAAACAGACCGGCCTACCAATCTGACCTGCTAACACTACGTCATTTTATACATCCAGGCGCCCCCAGAGAGGAACCAAGGAAGCTTATGAATATGCAGTTTTGAGGCTTCATGGGCCCACTGAAAAGTTCAAGCAGTTTAAAAGCTCGCCGAACTCGCCGGACGGGATGTTCCCGCCTTCCCGAGAGTACAGTTATGCGGGTACCGGACGAAAATGTCACCATATGGTTGACAATTTTGACGACTTTTGACGATTTTCCACCAAATTTGATGGCACAGTCAGTCGCCAAAACCATCGCCAGCTTGACAATATCTCCCCAATTTAACAAGATACTCATTTTCTCAATGTTAAATAGACTTACCTCTGCAATCCTGTTTTTCCGGCCAAGCATCACTTTCTGCAGATTTTTCATGTTACATTATACAAAGTTCGTAATAGTTCTAAGTCAGTATCAGTACCAACTGGATAAATGTAAAAAAGGAGTAAGATTTTGATCGAAGACAAGAAGCAATTACTTCCATGTATTAATTAAGTTGTGGAAACTATACGCAATGCTTGGCACTCAGCCGACTTCTGCTGGGACAATATTAAAGCCAGAAGTGGTGGTCCCTTTATTATGGGGGCACCTAGTAAGTGGGCCACCTTTTTCTCCTATGCAGGGACGGACAGTTACAACCATGCCTTTTCTTGGATTCGAACCCGGGCGTTTTGGTATCGCAGTCGACTCCCCTAACCATTGCACCATCTGGTCGGCTGTATTAATATTAACGCTATAGATTATATTTCTCTATGTACTAATATTTACGCTATATATTATATTTTAATGGAAAACATACTGTCCGTCGAGATTTTAAATCTTTATAATGTTCCATGCGAGAATCTTTTTATACTTTACACACCATTTATGTAACATTTCGCTGCTATTTATGTTTAGCATTAAAGAGTCGTTTCCTATCTATCGAGAAGTCACTCGATTATTTTTTTATCTCCTGTGAGACGGGTTTGATGTCGTTACTTACGATCACTTTGGGTATTAGCAAGGCAGATGTTTCTGATATGGTCCGTCAACTGCTTTCGGATTATCGGTGATTTCCTTCGCGAAGTTCTGTCGTAATCCATCATTTTCTCACCAGAAAAAAACTGTCAACAGATCTCGTTTCTCAGCCAGATTATTGACAACAACAAAAAAGCGTTAAGCTACTCGTTGAATGACACAGAGTAACTGTTTTACTTAAGCATATACTTTATCTTCCGTTTCCCACTGTTTTTAAAAAAGTGTCGAAAGGACTATTTGTCTCTAAAAACTATTTTGCTTTTCAAATTGTTGCCACCAAGTACTATCGTCCTATATTATTTTAAAGAAATTAAATAATGAAGAATATACATGAATGTTTTTCGCAATGTTAAAAACGACAGTACCTAGAGTCATCAAATTTTGAATAACGTAGTCCTCTACCCGAACATGTGCACCTGGAAACCTGAATTTTGAATTTCAAATTTGTTTTATTATGTATTTCATATTTTGTAAAACTTTAAGGAATTTTTGATTAACAAACTCAAACATTTTGGAACTATCCAAACACTGGCAACACTGTACGGAATAAAATATTTTTATCGCCTGCGTGCGAGACTGTCTATTCTAAAGATATGCCGTTTTTAAATATCTGATGATTTTTCTGTTGAATGGAATTTCATCTCACGTAAGTGCGAAAGTCGTGGTGTTGAATAAGTAAAGTGGACACAAAAAACGTTAAGAATAAAAAGGGAAAAAAATTATTTTGCTAGCCGTCTTACTCAGAAAACTGAACACTGCTATGATGAACTGAGAAAAGAGTGAAAAGATGAAACAAATGTATGCCACTACTTAACATTGCATCGAGAATTTAAATTGTGTTAAAGTAAATAAAAATTTTGTGATTTTGCTGTTGAATTGTATGTGGAGTAATTATGAAGAAAATAATGCTTAATAATGAAGCTAAAAATGCAAAACAATGGGTTAGCAGGAATAAGTACAGCAGTAATACCCAAGTACACTCATGTCCATAAATTAAGGATAATGCAAAATCAGGCAAAGGAAGAGTTAGAAGCAAAACAAATCTGACTTATTTGTAAAGCTTATTTATTAAACAAAAGGTAAAGAGCAAAAAAAAAGATGCTATATGTTTGATATTATTAAAAAAATTAGCGATTTTTTCTCCCTGGAGCAAATTACAAAAAAAAACCTATTTACAAAAAAACAATGTTACATGGTTGGTATGATTGTTAATGCATTGTATGTCTCCCAGACGATGCAAAACACTCCGTACAACGCCTAGGCATGCTGAGTATTAAATTATCGATCCGATCTTGGGGGACATTACACCACTCAAAACGCAATGCCCTCCGAAGTTCCGGTAGACATGTAGGAGGAGCTTGACGGGGTGTACCTCGCGGCCAAGTATGCCCCACACGTGCTCTACTGGATTCAAGTCCGGTGAGAATGCTGGCCGGTCCATACGGGTGATATCCTCCGATTGAAGGCATTCGCTTACAATTTTTGCACGGTGAGAACGGGCGTTGTCATCCATAAACACAAATTGTGCGCCCGTGGCGCCCCGAAACAAACGTACATGTTGTTCCAGAACGACGTCCCGATAGATTTGGCTTGTCATGGTTCCAATTTGAACATGCAGGTCAGTTCTGGAACCCAGAATAATTCCACCTCAAACGAGCACTCCTGCACCACCGTAACGGTGTCGTTCAATGATGTTTTCTTGGTGGTAACGGGTACCTAGAGCTCTCCATATGAAAGTCCGGCGAGAATCAGACTGCAAGCTAAACCTGCACTCGTCTGAAAACATCACACAAGCCCACTGTTGCGGTGTCCACAATGCATGCTCTCTACTCCAGGCTAATCGCAGGCGACAGTGAGTTGCAGTAAGTGGAACGCATCTGACAGGTCTACGAGCATATAGACCAATCTGCCCTAAGCGTCTGTACACGGTCTGCCTTGAAATTGTCGTACCAGTGGGTGAAGAGAGCTGACCAGACAGGTCTGAGGCTGTGCTTCACCTGTTTCTTTTGGCAGTAACGTTCGTCTGATACTTCCAGTTGGGTACGCCCATATTCCAGACGGCAGATAATTCTACCACGTAAAAAGTCATCCAAATGCGTCCTTTGTGCCATAACTATTCGGTTATTGTACTGAAATGCTTATAAAGCGTCTGCGAACAATTTTACTTCTTTGCCTGTATTCCTTATATATCACTCTTTTACACTCTCGTCATTGTGACGTACCATCGGTGTCATCCGGTTACTTCCTGAAATTTGCATATGATTCTTGAAGATGTGTGTAGCGATTTTACAGGTGATATGTTTATTTTAGAGTTCGATTTCCGCGTGACTCCGAATTATCCTTAATTCATGGACATGAATGTAATTGAACAGTAGCAAAGGTACTCCCTTGAAAGAAACAACTATAATAGCAGTTGCAACTATTCCAAGCAAATCACCTAAGGTACCAAAAAAATAATGTTGTAAAGCAATTAAAAATAACACAGATAATCCAGTCAATGTGTAACTGAATTGTAAGTTTACTGTGCTTATATTAATAACAGTATTGTAAATATGAAATCAGATAATGCTTAAATGTGCACATGACTGTCATGATTATATCAAAGTATCTCGTGTAACGTATACAATACAATGTTTCTAATTAACATATCTATCCTTAAACACTGATCTTGTATGCCCGTGTGATATTTATATTTATATATAGAATATCGTTCTGCCAGGTTGACTAGTAACACTGTAAGACTTTTGCAACAAAGCTAGGTCAGTTATTATCCCAGGCGGCGCTCAGTAAGTGCAACAGCAGACTAAGTAAACTGCGAGCTCAGCGAGAGCATTAAAAAGCTTTAACAAATCCTTTTGGGCGACCGTTAAAAACTGAAACGTTTTCAGTTTTTTATTTATTTATTTATTTATTTTCATTGCAAAAGGAACACTATTTCACTTAAAAGTATGTCAAACATAGGTCTGCATCAATTTTATATCCATGCCAAAAAAAAAGGTCTACATGGAGAGAGAGAGAGAGCAGACATCATTTCGCAACCATGGCAACCATTTCTCAGTGTTCTCAATCAATTTTTCGCCATATCAGTTCGGATTTTTTCCGTCGTCAGCAAACTCATTAGCGCTAATTCATTATTAGATTTTCAATGACAACTGGTCAAGTTTTCCCCGCTTTGGTTTTCATACAGTAATAGAAAAAATATTTCGTAATTATTCCGTTATGTAACGAAATTCAGTCTTTCGCAAATATCCGTTACTTTATGCAATATAAATGCTACGTAATCCAAATGCTTCTTGTCATGTATTAGAAATATTTTTTCGTAATTATTCCATTATGTAATGTAATTTAATTTTCCGAGAATGTCCATCACATTACGCGATATTAGCATTACGTAATAAACACATGCTCTTTCACATTACTTAATGAAAATAATGATCAGTAATGGATCCGATCCGCAATATAATTAATTGTTCAGCCGATATCCGTTATATTATGTAATGTAAATATTACGCATTTCTCATAATTCAGAATTATGAGATTCTGAATTAGAGACTTTATTCTAAGTCTCATAATTCAGAAAACTGAAAGTTGACATAACGTAATGGAAATAATTTTCCGTAATGGTTCTGTTACGTAATGAAATTCAGTCTTTCGCAAATATTCGTCATATTATGTAATTTAAATATGACGTAATGGACATGCATCTTCACATTAAGTAATGGAAATAATTTTCCGTAATGATTCTGTTACATGATATAATTTAGTGTTTCGCAAATATCCGTCATATTGCTCAGAATAAATATTACGTATTACTCATGCCTCTTGACACTATGTAAGGGAAACTATGTTCCGTAATGTTTTTGTTACGTGATAAATTTCAGTCTTTCGTAAACATTACATGATGCGCATGCTCCTTCACATAACGTAATGGAAATAATTTTCCGTAATGATTCTATTACGTAATGAGATTTAGTTTTTCGCAAATGTCTGTTACATTACTTAATACACATGCTGCTTTATATTATAAAGTTATTATTATTTAAAATAGCGAGGTAATATGATTATGCCTTTAGTATAACTGCAAGGCGTTGCCATTCGACACTGTAATATCTTTAAATAAATTTATTCGACGGAAGCTAAGAAACAAGAAAATAATGTTATTTTTTTTCCAATGGGAGGCACTAGCCATTATAGGCGTTGGCCGCTATTAAAGCCGGAAACGGTGGTCAATTTATTATGAAGACACCTAACAAATGGGCCACCGTTGTCTACAATTTACATCCAGGCCTTCTCAGGAGCTCGGCCTCGTGCCCTTCGGTGTGGCAGTCGGAGTCACTAGCCATTTTGCTGGGCTGCTGAAAGTTAAAATCTAAACTATAGGAAATTAACACAATTCTCATTTTATTTTCTCAGCTTGTATTCAGTGTCTTTGATTGCATCGTTGGTGAAAATGCAAGAATATTTGACACACAGATGACAAAAGTCTTCGTATAAAAATAACTTTTCCAAGCAATACAATTTTTATGCCATATTTTGAAATAATACTATTCTGGAACGCGTCCTACTGCTCGAACATCACTTTAAATTCTTCCACAATCAAAAACATATCATAAAAAAACTGAAATCAACGCTTTGGGGGAATAGAATTTCAGAATATTTCTAGAAAAGAATGGGATGTGAACAATTTCGGAAATAGTCGGAAGCGTGAAAAATTTAATAAACTGTTCAGAGACCTCAAAAGCAAGCGCTGTTTGGTAAATAGTTCTTGGGGTGGAGAATTTCAGTCTGCCATTGAAAAGTAAACTGAGTTATTTTGTGAACTCATATTCGTTTTATGCATTTTAGCAAAGCGAGAAAATTTTCGAAAACTTGCACCAGGTCAGATTTTGTTAATATATGCTCTACAGTGTACAGTTTATGTGTGTCTTCGAATAAAATCAGTATAAAATTTTTAATTAAATATCAGTGCAAAATGTCCATGTATACACAACAGATATGAAATAGATGTTTACGTGTATCATCATTGTCTAAAGCTATATGGGGGCATGAAATGCACAAATTTAAATATACGCATCAGCGTTGAATTAGTATATGTATAGATATATATATCAGAGTAAAATCAGTATAAAATGTTTTAATACCAATCTAAAATGTTTATGTATGTGAAGACCCATGCGCAGAAAAATGCTCTGCGGTAATTTTTGCTTACACAGGGGGAAATCTGAAACAGGTGGGCGAAACATTACAGGGTGATAGAACGCAGGGATACAAGCCATATTCTTCATAGAAAGACAGGATCTCCGTTTTGCCGGCGATGCTCGAGAAATCCCTGGTGTGTGCGCAAATATACATCTCCTCTGATTCTTGTATTAGTTCTTTAAATGCGATAGTGGAAAACTACCATTTAACTTCTCACCGTTGCGTTCCAACCACATACTGTGACAAATATTGCTCGAATAAATACGTTCTACCAGCCCGTAAAGTTTTGCCCACTTGTTCAGATTCATGCTGTATATGTGTACCAGTGTACAGTTTGTGTGCGTCCTAGCCTAAAATTAGTGTAAAAGGTTTAAAAAAACGATGTAAAATATCAGTGAAAATGCTTATACCTACACAATAAAGTACGCAATAGTGTCAAACAGACTATTAAGTATTAAATGTATCCTCAGTGTCTGAACCTAAGTGCCAATAATATACACCAGGATAGTATATATTTAAATATACGTAGCAATGCAAAATTTTTATATGTACCACAGTAAATTCAGCATAAAATGTTTAAGTGTCATTGTGAAAATCTGTGTAATGTGATTATGTATGTGCAACGATGTATGCATCAGTGTAAAATAGGTATTTTGTATTAGTGTGTAGGGTTTATATTTATTTTAACTAACATTTATTTTAAGTTCATAGTCCTTTCCTTTTTAGCCTTCATTTTCCCCCTAGAAATGCCCGTGCCAGAGTATGTAAATTACAGTAGCACGCGCAGTTTATTCAAATTTAGCGGAAGCTAGTTGAGTTAAATAGTAGACGAAGCGAGCGTGAAAAAGTCTTGCTTTGAAGCTACGCTGGAGAGATTGCTCGGTAGAATTTAGATCAGCGCGTGTCGGCCTTTGTGCCTAACTTTGCAGAAGTGCTAGACCTTCAACTGTTAAATCAGTAATCTTGCTGAATATCAGCGATAATTAAAAACGCGGTTAGTTAAGATCTCAGAGCCTCGTCGGTAGTGTTTGACATTTGTTCATCGAGTTTCTTATTTTCAGTTTTACCTTACTTTTAGTTCAACCGCCGAGTTGGCGCAGTTTGTGAGCGTCGAGTAGACGCAGTTGTAATTCTAAAAGTACAATAAAAGGGTTTCAACCCCTTCGCACGTTTTTGTGACTCACTATCCCAGTGACTGACAAGTTGGGCCAGAGATATCTTACAAGTGTATTCTCAATATCTAAACCGACCGAGCGGTAAAAGTCGCTGAACACTAGTACTTTGGTCCGAGTTTCGAATCCCGGCGAACGGGATAGCTGCATGGACGTCTTCATGTTTTTCCCCATGTGTAACGTGTATACGAGCCAGTTTCCCTTAGAAAGTCCTCCAAGAAGGTATTCCTCCCCTTAGGCAAATAGCCCTTGAGTGCTTTGCCGTAATTAGATGAATAGAACCAATATCCTAAACCTATGTGAGCATAAAACGCACGAGGGCAATATATGTTTGTTAATGCGCAACAATGAGGAATTTATATGTCTCAGAGTGAAATCCGAATAAAATGTCTAAATATCGGTGTAAAATAATTAAATATCGGTGCACAATATCAATATAATAGCATCTTGTATAAAACTGTTGTCTTATGCCTTGCCCCCTTGTATGGACCGGTAGAGTCAAAAGTTCCTATTAAACTACTGATGAAGCATCCCTGGGGCGCCAGAGAGTTGTTGCGTTGTGCAGTTGCGGAATCCGAACGATACCCGAATTGTCCTGGTAAGAGGGCATGTATCAGGCGCTGGGTCTCAGGGCCAGGTATAAGATGACGGTGTGGCTCCCAACTAACAACTAGGGGTTGTTCCAGACAAAGCCGGACGTGGTGCTAAACCAGTTAACCGCTACGGTAGGGGAATGGTCACTACGTCCTCCGTTACCTGTTACCTGTCATCTGTATATGTAAAAGTGAAATAAATCTTGTTAGCAGCTACAATAAGCTGAACAATCTTTGAAAATAAAACTAGCAAAAGTGAGTTTCTAGACTCATAGCGTCTCTGATGCTAAAACACGCCCCGCTAATTTATAATTAAACGGAATATTTAGACTTTTCTTGCAATGTTTGCTATTTTTAGATAACATATATCTCATCTTAAATTATAAATTTTAATTGAAATTAGAATTCCTCGAAAATGAAGAAAATCATAAATTATCTGAATAGAACAAAAATATCCCGACTCGTATTTTAAATTCGGTTACAGCTTTATCACTTTGAAATAATGTTTTAACAATGCATATGTGTCAAAATTTAGAAAGGGATGAAAATTTACTCGAGAAAGAGATCTCTAATTCCACTTCAAATTTCTTTTTCACTTACATTAAATAAAAGATTAAAACTGTAAAACGAAATATTTTTAAAATTGGTGACGCTGCTGCAGTTAATTTTGCTTTCATTATTTCTGCACCAAGCATAAAAGATAAATGAATACATTTCTTCTTTATATGTACCGTATTTCCTTCTGTATCCCCCTAATTATTAATTACACACATCACAAAAAAGCGAACACGAACTGTTTACGATTTCTTTAAGTCTGCTACACATTCACGTTCTCTAATTGTTTATAAATGAGGCTTAATGAGTAGCAGAGACAACAATATGAAAGGGGTGAGATTCGAGTTACAGGGAAGAAGGAATTTTATTAGATATTATTACGTATTTTTGTTCGAACGTACGTTTCTTTTCAAGAAGTAATATTGCGACAACTACGTGTAGTTTATCCATGACTACTTTTCGTTTGTCTTACTGTAACCGCGTCCTTCGGAAATTAAATGTTTCGCATAATTTTTGCCTCTCGATTGATAAAATTAGTAAGAAAATAAGCTAAAAAATACGGTACACCTTAAAGTCTCTAATTACTACTTACTTGTCGTAGAATACCATCGGTTACTTAGATATGTCGTTGTTGTGTTGTGGCTTATCTCACTTGTCTGACAGTAACATAGAACAAGCCCACAAAATTGATCCTGGCGAGGAGAGCAAGATTGCGCCTATCGTTGTCATAGAACAAGCCCTCGAAATTGATCCTGGCAAAGAGAGCAAGACTGCGCCTATCGTTGTCATAGAACAAGCCCTCGAAATTGATCCTGGCAAAGAGAGCAAAACTGCGCCTATCGTTGTCATAGAACAAGCCCTCGAAATTGATCCTGGCAAAGAGAGCTGCGCCTATCGTTGGCATAGAACAAGCCCGCGAAATTGATCCTGGCAAGGAGAGCAGGATTGCGCCTATCGTTGGCGCAGAACAAGCCCCAGGAACTGATCCTGGCAAGAGCAAGATTGCGCATATCGTTGGCAACAGCCTTGAGCATCATACAGGTGACAGTACGACTTCGCTCAGCTCCGCCCCCATTTATGATGGAAAGCATCCCGGGAAGGGACGGTCCGAGGGTCTTCCACCCCTCTTCCCCTGCCATCAATCTCGAGAGAGGACTTTCGACTCAGCCATATCTTTAGAGTTCCCCCATGCCGCAAAGATGCTACACATTTACAAACATCCATGCCTTCTGCAGGATTCGAACCCGAGCCCTTCGGTACCGCTGTAGGCTCCCCCAATAATCAATTATCACTCAATAGTAATAAAATAACGCAATCTTTAACAAAAGTAAGTTTATTTTTTTAACTTTTAGCATTTTTTTATTCCAGAATCTTATTGTTGTTCTATGTAGAACATCTCGAAAGTACAAATGAAAGAAATCGATCCAGAGAGTGTGAACGGTTTGGTCAGTTGACTTCATCGATCCCACACTTTGTTCAATTCTTTCTGTTTTTCTCCCCGTCTTTGCACACCGCTCTTGATACACTCCTGTTCCGAGTGCATTCATCAAAGTCATTATTAGTGAGCGGTGAATCGTTAAAAAGAACTGATTCACTTCAGTGAGCAAACGGTTCCACTCTGATCCCTTAAAAGGAACAGTTTTGCCCATCTCTAGTGACAAACACTAACGGTAAGAATAACGTAACGTCGCAGACAGACTGCAGTCGAAGAGTTCAATTAGTAATGTAGCTTTTAACAGGCGGAACATGCTCTGATTAAACAACCTAAAACTTCCCTTTAAGTACTATCTCTTTCTACATTATTTGAATACGCGCGAACTAAAATTAGCATTCTGGCAGGAAAACGGAATAGGAGAATGACAGTAAAGTTTCTGAACATAAAATAACTCGTTCAATAAAAATAAAAATCTCTACATATATTAAATTAATGATTAAATAACTTACTTTAATTCAAACTGAAGAAATTATGAAAACCTTTTCAACTTTTCTGAGAAAATTTTCCCAGTCGGACAAAACTTGAGAAGAAAATCTAGTCCCTTTATCTTATTTATTAAATTTTTCTTTGACGTGTAAAAAAGTCTGATATGGACACCACATGAGTTCCTTGTCCAGGCTATTAAGTTATGCATATTTTTGCTGCATTTGATTAAAACTTATTTTCCCGAATTTCATTAGTGATATATTCCTCATTCAATCAATTCAGTTCTCACTTCGTGGCAAGGAAAACATACATAAAAACTCAAATCCTCGTCATTAAAAATTGTAAAATGCAGAAAAACCTAAAACACCAAATAGAGTAAAACTGTAAAAAACAGTGTTTGCAATTAAAATTAGAATTTAAATTAGTCAGAAAGACAGATTTTTCTGTTCACAAAACTTTTGGCCCCACTCGGCAAAAGACACTGAAGTTGGTGCAGAAACTGATTTAATTCACTATGCTACTAAGTTTCAAATGTAAACAAATGGCGGCTTCGTTAGGTTTAGAGGAACTTAAATTTCTGATAATTATAGAATTATTGCATGCATGTTAACCAAAGGCATAGAAACCTTACCCGAAACATAAGAACAATATTATTCAATCACTTTTAAAGCAAAAAATGCACAATGTACGAACATATAAGTATAAAATAACTTAGCTCATCGAACAGGGTAACAGAGTGGGTATATATACATGAATTAAACCAATAATTCACAATGTCTTGGGCTTATTAATTTACTTTTAATTACTTTTATATTGAATATATACATGTATTTATATACCTTTGGTGCGGCCTATAGTAACGAAAACGGGAACACATCTACATGATATAGTGGTCCCATATACAAAATTTCAACATTCTGATGTTATTTGTTTTTTGGTTATGCGAAATACATACCTACGTACGTACATATGTATACACGTCGCAAAAAAAATCTGTTCTGAATCTATTTTAAATCCATTTCATAATCCATTTTATAAAAAAAGAGATAGAATTAGGATTCCCCTTCGATTAGCGACAGATTTCGTTCAGTTTTGACGATGAAACCCTATTTCTGGTTACCATGATAGTTTTAACTTTGTTTTAGCTTCCTGACTTTTTTAAGTGAAAGTAAATCAATCCGGACATGAACAAAGTGAAGGCAGTGCGCAATGCCTAGATTGTGCAATTCTGGGATGATTTTTTAAGTGAAAATAGATCGATGTGTACATGGATACCGAGTTTGTGCAATTCTTTGACTTCTTATTTTGGTTTTATGTAGTGGCCATTTTGAAATTGTCCCTTCCCGCGCCGATATTGGAGTCAAAAAAGAATCGCCAAAGAAAACAAGGGGCACCCAATTGTAAACTTTTACCAAAGGAGTCCTTTATTCTGTCTGTACATACAGATGATAACGCAAAACCATCGATCAAATGTAATCGCGATCGGTTAAAATGGGAATTTTAATAAGGTTTGTAGCCTTCGGAAAAAATTATTAAAAATTATCTGCGTCATGGATTAGATGCTCGTCGGTCAATCTAATTTTCTTCTTATTAATTTTCAACTGTGAAAAAATCTGTTCACACATAAATGCCTTCAAGAACAAAGCGATTATTATTAGTGCGAAGATTCGTAAATGAACTTAATTAATTTTTATCAAGTTCGAATAAAAGTTAATAAATTTTGTATCTTTAAATCTTTGAATAAAATTTATATAACACTGTAAATTAGTCAGCTCCATTTATAGGTTGCCGTGTTAGTTTTTAATGGTTATGGAAATAATGTACACTCGTTCTTCAAACAAATTAAAATCTTGGTATCTCTGTAACACTGTCGCTTGCAACAAGTTTATAATTGAAATGTCTTCGCTGGCAGCATAAAATTACTTCGGGGGCCAACAGTTTCAGACCACTGATTTACAGATATCTTCAATAATTAACATTGCTAACATTAACTAAAAGCTTGGCCTGAGAACCAATTTATTAGTCTTTCTCTCAGATATAAGTTAGTTAAACTGTATTACGCAGTACTGGAATGAGTCAATTCCAGACAATAAGTATGTCTGCAAACATTTCTCTTTCAAGTCAGAAATTCCTGTTGATGACAGAAACGTGGGATGTGTGCGATGGTTAAATCTATGACTCTCTCTCCCTATCACTACTGCTAAAATAGCAAACTCATTTATACACTTAACTGTTCCAAAATGTGTTTCATTTTTCATCCCGTGCGTCGAAACTTTGCAGACAGGAAATGAGAGACGTTTAGAACTGTAAGATAAAATTTACTCTTTACAACTGTTTTAGCAACCATCAGTTACACTGACTGAGAAACACTTTTCGAATTCACAAAGCTTACGTTACGGTTAAGGTACACAATAACCATAATGGAAATACTCTTAATAACAGTTAACAACTTTACTATTAGCCAGAAACTATTCTATGAAGTCCCGCTACATATTAATTCATAAACAGGCATGAAATATCTCCAATGCTAATAACTGCAAGTAAATACTTGTAAAATTTAACGATGCTCGAGTACATTCGATATGGTTTATTTTAGAAAAGTTGAAATGAAAGTATGTGTGTCGTGGCCGCACTCGGTTGATACTCTTTATTAATGTTTAACAATGGTTTTATCCAAAACACTGTGTACAATACATAATTATTTTGACGCAAAATCGGACTTTTTTCTGATATGTTATACCAATCATTTTCCATATTTCCGTTCTGGGACTCAAGTTTTGCCAAAATATTAAATTTTATAAAATTTGGTAAGAAACTTACCAAAAAATTTAAAAATTTACCTTGGCGCACTTTTCTCGTAAGGATAATTCACTTGACGAAACTCTTAATTTATGATAACCTATTTTCCTTTCCCTTTTACTGCCCACAAGCTGACAAAAGGTACACTGCGGAAAAAAAGGGACACTTCTGTCGTTCTACTGGGCCGATTGAGGAAATTCAGATTGCGTTTTTCATGTCTCGAAAGCGCGACTTAGGCTATATCTTAGATTTATATATAGCCATTGTCTTAACATGGGTATTTTGACACAAAATTGGACATTTTCTGTAATGACATGCCAATTTTTTTCCATATTTCAATTCTATGACTCAAATTATGCCTAAATATTAAATTTTGTAAAATCCGGTGCTAAATTTACGGAGAAATTCAAAATTTTGTCTTGACGGAATTTTTTCAGTTTGCGCCAATAATGATTCACGCGACGAATTTCTTAATTTATAGCAACCTGTTTTCCTTTCCTTTTTTTTCATTGCAGACGAACGGGAAAAAAGTCATCTTTCATACTTTCAAATAATTTTAACAAAATGCATAAACAACATTTCGCTTTATTATCACTTATAACTAATATTCCAAATTTCAAAACGCACCACTATGTAAATATCTTATGAAATTTTGAATATAAAACTCTTAGTTTTTGCAGGTGGGCCTAGAAATACATCTACTTTAAGGTGATTGTAAAACTTTTACAGATTATATTTCAAACTTTTTTCAAAAAACTTATAAAAATTATTTAAAAATACAAATTTTTAAAATAAATCATAAAAAATGGGTAAATTCTATTTGGAATGAACCTAAATTTCGAGCTGTGTAGGAAGGAATCAAAAACAGAAATATTAATTAATACATACCAAATTGAATTAACATTGAGGAGCTAAAATTGTGTGTGCTAATTTTTTAAAAACTACTCGTTTGATTTTTAGAAAACTTGGCAGTTTCGTATAATTTGAGTTGTAGAAAAGAAATGTGGAAAAACATTTGGCATGTCGTTACAGTCCGATTTTGTGTCAAAATACCTATATTAGAACAATGCTATATACACTCCCTTCCAAACGCTAAGCACGGAGAGGAAAATGCTAATTTCCGGAAGCCAATCAGAATTGAAGAGGATGCAATTCGCTGCAGATGTAGATGGAAGTGTGCAAAAATATTTTATTGCCAATCGCGCTTTCATGTCAAGAAATATGCAAAACAGGCAGTCTTATAAGAAGCCAGCTTTATGATGGTTTACAGAAGTTGATTGTAAGTGCTGATAGAAGGTGTTTAAAACTTTCGTACAATTTGTTTTCAAGACATACGTGTTTCTATGACTCCCAGAAGACGAATGGAAGATTCTGAGCGCTGGGGTGCTGTGGGGCGCTTTGAAGCAGGACAGTCGATCACAGACGATGCTCCTTTCTTCAGCGTTCATCATTCTGTAATTTCACGTTTATGGAAATAACTCCAAACCACACAGACAGTTGTCCGAAGGCTCGTAGCCGGTCGCCCAAGGCTTACAACCTCCGCGGAAGATCGATATATTGCTAGTGTAGCCAAGCGGAATCGCAGATCGACCTCCATACGTGTGGCATCTATGGTTACAACGTCCATTGGTAAGGCGATATCTGCAGCTACTGTACGCCGAAGATTGCATATGAGTAGACTGTACGCCCGGGTACCTAGAGTTTGTGTTCCTCCATCCGTCCAATCAAGAGGGCCACGATTACTGTGGTGCCAGGAACTTGTCAATTGGAACTCGTCTGACTGGGGCAATGTCATGTTTACTAATGAGTCAAGATTTGCTCTGGAGCCAAATGACCAGCCTATAAGGATATGGCGTGAACACCAAACACGCAATCAGTCCCAAAACATCACCGAACATCATGCATTCCGAGGCGGAAGCATTATGTTGTGGGCAGGGATTTCTTTTGGCTACTGCACCGACCTGCACTTCTTTAAACTGGGTTCTTTGACGGCTGTCCGGTATCAATATGAAGTCCTAGAACCCATTGCGAGATTGTATGCTGCAGCAGTTGGCCCTACTTTTGTTTTAATGGACGATAACGCACGCCCCCATAGAGCTGACATTGTCGATGACTACCTGGAAAGTGAAGGGATTGCGCGTATGGCGTGGCCAGCATATTCGCCCGACCTTAATCCCATTGAAAATCTTTGGGATGCTCTCGGCCGTGCTGTATCTTCACACTTCCCACCTCCAGCCACTCTTATTGAGTTGAAAACTGCTGTACAAGAAGAATGGCGATTGCTTAATTCTGTGGTGGTTGACCACCTAATTGAAAGCCTGGCCACAAGGTGTAAACTTTGTATACAGATGAGGGGGGGGATCACATATCCTATTAATGTCCTTTTTTTATTTTATGTTGTTTATTTTCACTTTATACATAATTCTGTTCAAGTCTCCAGTATGTCACTATCATATAACTTACAAAAATTTAATAGTGTTTTCATTTCTGTATATAATTATTGATTTTGTTTTATGCATAAATATATATGCTACTTTCCTGCCGAATGTTGTATCAATCGAAGCAGTATTTGTTGTTTGTTTTGCATTTTACATCTTCGTGCTTAACGTTTGGAAGTGAGTGTATAAATCTAATACGTATCCTAAGTCGCGCTTTGGAGACATAAAAACACAAGTTGAATTTCGTGAATCGGCCGAGTAGAACGTGAGATATAAAACTGTCCCTTTTTTTCGCGGTATACATTGTTCCTTCCTTTAAATAACTTTAATAAAGTGCGTAAACCGTATTTGACGTTATTATCGCTTATAAAATACGCCAAATGTCAAAACGCGCCAATATATAAATTCACTTATAGCTTGGGAAATTTTGAATAAATAACTCTAATTTTTAGGTATACGTAGAAATGCTTTAAAGCGATGGGACAAATTTTGTAATTTAGAAATGTTTCTGAAAATATATTTATAAAAATGCCTAAAAAATACAAATTTATAAGTAATGAGAAAATGTGTGCGAATTTTATTTCGATTAAGCCTAAATTTGTAATTTAAAGAGAAAGGATCAAGTAATTTCAATAAATAAAGAGATATTAATAAAAATTTACTAAATTCAGTTAACACTGAAGAACTAAATTTTTAAGAGCTAATTTTTTAAAAACTGCTCTGGAGATTTTTACGAAACTTCGCGCTTATAATACTTAATATAAACTTCGCATTTACTTGGTATTAATATCAGTCATAGACTCGAAATGTGGGAAAAAATTGGTATATCATTTTCGAAAAATTCTTGCCTTTTAATTCTTTCATTTTCCTTCCCATGCTATTCACACCGTAACGAGTTTTATGCGTTTATTCCATTTGTTGGGAAATCGGGAGCTAATTAATATACGTGTAACGCGCAGTAGGAAAAACTGTATTATAATTTCTTTAGTCCCCAATGAAAAAATGTTATTTTAATGTTGTTCTTTAGTTTCCAAATGCAAAACGTTTTGGTTAGAAAGCTCGTGCAAGTTACAGTGAAAGATAAAAATACTGCATAAAACTAAACATAAAATAACCATTCCGCGCATTCTTCAAAACCTCTGCAAGATGTGCACTGTCTGTAATTCATCTGCACGAAATGGCAGTCTCTAAAGATATATTTTTTTCATGGGTAACATAACTGTGAATTATTTTCTCATACGAAGTTCTCAACGAAAGCGTTCTCTTCCACAGCCCTTACTTGTTTGCCATGATTAATTAACCCACCAATTTACGATCTTAAGCCATACTAAAGTCATTAATTATAAGTTGTCCTTTTAAATAGCTTCATAAGCCCATAATGCAATATTTCTCCGATTTGAAAGCTCGAGAATGAGATAAAAATTTTCATAAGACCTTTTTTTTGTAGCCGAGAAATTACCCAGCCAGTTCAATATTTCAATACGAACTTTATCAGATATACCACTTCACTTTCATTTTCCGATTTGTTACTTGGAATAAAAACTTTTCCGATTTCTGAAAAAGAAAGCCATTATCATCAAAGAAAATGTTATAGATTACAGTTTCACCAATAATCTCACAATGAGAAGAAAAGTTCTTGTATAAGCAAAGGGACATAATGGCTTCAAACGTAATGGTAGTAGACCTAATGGCTTTAGTCCGGCCAGCTCGGTTTATGAGAAAAGGAAATGTGTTGCCATTGTGAACCATGATGGAGTTTTTCAAGATATTCTTAAAAAATATGTTTTAGATTTTAACAGTCGCCCAAAAGGATTTGATAAGTTTTTTTTAAACTCTCGCTGAGTTCGCTATATACCAGTTTGCTGTTGCACTCACTCCTATTAATTCTTGTTTTTTTTTTTTTTTTTAGCTTTATTATTAACTACCGTTTTCTTCGCACTTACTCTATAATACAATTTAACACAAAATCGCAAAATTGTAAAAGCTGCATGTGCTTAGAATTTCCAATGCCGTGTTTAGTGTTGCCATGCATTTTTCTCTTTTTTTCAATTTTTTTCTTAGGTTATTATATAAATGTTCGGTTTTCTTAGCAAGACAAGACGTCTTATAATTTTTTTTATTTTTTCATTATCAACGTTTTGCCCGTTAACTTTATTTATTAAATATCACGTTCTTCGCACTTACGCCACATAAATTTCAGTTCAACAGCAAATCCGGAATATGTTTAAAAACAGCGTATCTTTAAGAAATTTGCGATATACAGTCTTACGTGCTGTAAATAAAAATGTTTTATTCCATGCAGTGTTGCCACTGCTCGCTTTCAAATCGTTGAGTTTCTTAATCGAAAATTCCTTAAAGTTTTTCAAAATTTGAAATAAACTATAAAAAATATATAACATCATTCTATGAAAATATTGAATGTTTTTAATTGAATAGCTCATGAATTAAATGCACTTTTAATATTTAAGACTATCCGATTCAAAAGTAAGGAAGGAATATTCGAAAGAACTGCATCTGCTGCTTTCAGGCAACTTAGTTTGTTAATCAGCAACAGATTCTGTTTAGAACATAAATATCTTACATCTTGTCGAATGGCAATGAAAAGTGAAACGACGCATCTATAGTGATTCGACGCAAAATCGCGAGACTAACAGTTCTTTTGAGCTCAAAAATAATAACAGTTCTGTCACCGTAATATTACAAGCTTCGCAATAAGCGCTTTCTGTTGAAATTTCTATTATGACCTATTCTCAAAAAAAAGAGAAAAAAATCTGAAAGCTTTCAGATTTCATTTTACGCCCAAAGTGACGTTTTTTGAACGTTTTGCGTGTTACCTTTATTTATTAACTATAATTTACTTTTACGAAAATTTAAACTCTTTAAATTCCTAGTAAATAAATTTTTAATAAATCAAGCAAGTCAAAAAATTCCATTCTTTGAACTCTGTTTACTTTAAAAGATAACAGCTTTACAGAAATGCACATTTTAGTAAAGCAGTAATAACATAATAGAATAATTTAGGGAAACAACAACTAAATTAAATTCCTTCTGGGGCAAAAATATAACTTATTAATCAATCGCATTATAGTCAATTTGAAATGTTTGAAGTGACCTGCCTTTCCTAAAGAATACTTAATAACCCAAAGAAAATATCGAAACATTTTTCTAATCATATAAGCCTATTATGGCATTATATTCCATTACTAAATGAACATCCCTTTAGTTCTCTCATCCGAAGTTTCATGAAAAGATATTCTTTTGAGTTAAAAGATAACGATGTCATTGAAACGGATTATATTACTTGATATCTTATCATCCATTCTTAGATACTAGAGAAATAATCCTTTCAAGATTTAAGGAAAATGGTTTGATGATGCCATTTTCTTTTGAGTAAAGTTTAATAACAATGTTCTTTTTCTTTCGCTTTTAAGTGGAAGTCGCGGTTGTTGCAAGCTGGATTAGAAACCTCAGCTATTTACGTAGCGTCACCTAGTGGAAAGAATATGACTCCTTAACCCAGAAGCCGACGGAAATTTATGAGGAGTTGAAGATATTATACTGCTGTCAAAACGATAAATCGCAGTCAGTTCCGGCGGCAGAAAAATTCCCCGTATTTTTTTTTCTAAATGTAGGCTAGGAGGACCATCAGCAACATACCGCCACTGATACATAAAAGAGGAACTTAATATCTAGGTAATTTATAGGGCAGTGTAATTCATGGTGAGTTAAGGAATTAACGAGTATCTAACGTAGCAGCGTTGACCAACATCTGGTTAATGGTATTCGCTGACGATAAAAGTAATGTGTAGTCATTATTGTAACAAAATTGACTTAGAAACTGACTTCCGCATTCCATCCAAACGACAATCAATGATTTTATGTGTTTTGTGACAGATTGAGATGTAAAATTCACGGTATTTTCTCATTAAAAGACGAGTTCACTTGATATGAGTTCTAAGAACCAGAAAAAAGGGAAATTAATTTTCTGCCCAAGGTATAATCGAATTTACATTTTATTTACCCATGTTCTGGTTTTTAGAAACGGCTTTAGTGATGTCTTTGCTGTTTGGGAACCGTTATGTTAAGTTACGCTACTACCGCGTTTCCCCGAAAATAAGACCCGGTCTTATATTAATGTTTGCTGCAAAAGACACGTTTGGACTTATTCTCAGAGAATGCCTTATTTTTCTTGTGCAATAATTAACGTTTGTTCATGTCCAGAAAACACATTTCTTCAGCTTCAAGAAAGATACAAAAACCAGCAAAATCTTTTATGTCAATATAGCCACGCCGTCTTCTTCTGCAACATCGTCTTAAAGTTCCAAATCACGAATTCCAGTCTCAATTTTTTGCGACTTTATTTGCTCTAAGACCATTTTTTCTAAGTCTCTTATATTGAACAGCAGAGTTTTTCTCAAATGAGCTCTTCTTGTCTATGTAGCCTGCTCGTAAGACAATGACAACACATCTGTCCGTTATTTTATCTCACGCATTCTTCACCCGGGTACCTTAGGCCTTTTGTTCCTTACACATTACAAAGTTTCCTCTTTGATTTCTCTTCATTCTGTTTTCAGTGTAGTCATTGATTTCCAAGTGCAAATAGTCTTAAAATGTCTTGCTTACTGCAGTATCAAGAGTTCGATGGTATCCAGTCATACCTGCGGGAATCATTATTTGATCAATTCTTCTTTCTGCAAAGAAGTTCTTCAAGGATTTAGTGCGGTGAGCGCTGGCAGAATCGCACAATTGCTCACCTCTTTGGCTAGATCGCAAAATGAGTGGTAAAAATAAATTTCAGTCTCAAGCCTTTTAAAGTCTCAAGAACATAAATACCTTGAACACGTTCCATTTTCTATTTCTCGCCCTTAGAGACGATTAGAGGAAGGTTTCTTTCCATCTAGACAAACTGCCAAAATACATGTAATGCGTGCACTTTCGTATCCAGTGTATGGAATGCATATCGCAGACACCCCTCTGATCAATGGTAGCTTGAGACAGTCGACACGTAAACACTGTAGTTTCATCCTTAGTAATCATGTTCAAGAGTTGTCGATGCCATGAATACGTGCTTTTGAATGTTCAAGAGTTGTCGATGCATGAAAACGTGCACTTGAATGCAAGTGCACGTTTAATCACCACCACCGTATCTCCCAGTCTCAGCAGTGCTGTCAGTCTTCTTACAGAGAGGTCATATCACTGAAAGCAGCCATCCACCGAGCGTTGTGATGTTTTGGATTTATCTGATAATATATCTAGCTGTAGTTCCATTTCAAGAACAATTGCGTGAATATCAACTCTGCAAGGAACCAAACACTTTGGTCTTCTCTCAGCAGTCTATTCACAGATGATGTGTTCCAGTTCAGGAAATAATGATCCACACTTATACTTCTTGGCATTTTTCTCGTCTACTGTTTACCGGAGTTATTATATTGTGATCTCCATTTTCGGACCATTCGTTGATCCAACTTCTCTCTGAAGAAAGCTATAAGATTTTTATCTCTGGAGGCTTCCTCAGTTCCTTTCTTTTGCTCGGCTTAATAGCTCTTTCTTTCTGCACTCATTTTATCTGAGCATCAAAATTTATTAGTCTTTAAATTTATTATTAAATCAAGGGCTAAAGGTCCGTTGCTAATACAACGTATTGAATACTGAAGATTCTAATTTGTCTCAACCACGTTCGTTTGTTTCAAATGTGCATGTGTACTAATCTGTACTTGGTCATTCGGCAATAAGGCGTCCGTCTGGCTGACGATCTTAAGTAGGGCTTATTTTAGGGATAAGGCTTATATTAGGAATACCTTAAAATTCAAGCAATGGCTTAATTTTTTATTGGGTCTTATTTTGGGGAAAGCAAGGAGATCATTTAACATTTACACGCATGGTATATTCTACCACTGAAATTATATATGCTTCCTGAAAGATAAAAGAAAAGTTATAAAAATCCTTACTTTATCATTCAGGCAACCTGAAAAATAACTATTTTCCAAAGCGTTGTTTTCGAAATGCCCTGAGATCTTTAACATGTCTTTTAAATTTTGAAAATTTTAAATTAAACTCAATTAACAGGCATTATCAAAATATGACACTTTAGTAGGACTAAATTTAAATCCAAAATTTAGACCTAAGAGGTTGTAGGGTTTTACTTCGTTTTTCTAACTGTTATTTCCATTTTGGAACAAGTCTTTCCTATACATTCTAATTTTCCACCTACGTTTTCCTGCCAGAATGAGTTTTCAGGAATACGATTTATACAAAAGAGGTGGAAAGGAGTATTTAAGCTGAGGTCTAGGTCATTTCAGTAGGAGACCATGCTCTGCCTTTCGGTCACAAGCTTGCTATTTCTACGGCCGTACCTAATGCGTGCGTGCTAGTTTACGTCGGCGATCTTTAAATAAGTGCCAACTCAGCCAGTTGGTTCTGTATAGCTTTAACTGATTAATTTCACTTAGTATTACATGAGTTTTATAGTTTCTATTTTGTGTTAAAGCCCAATTAGAGACGTCTTGTATGCCCAAGAGGGGCCATGTGTTAATTCATTTTCTGTTGGAATGAAGGGTAATTTAACCCTTCTCCGCAGTCTTTACTCACGAAAACACAGCGAATGGTCGCTACATAGTTCTTCAGGATTCTGATTTTCAAGGAACTCTAATTAAACTAAGGTATTACAAGAAACAAAATATGTAATGGGCTAACAATCTAAAAACTTAAATGTATAAAACATGTTTCTGTCGCCCAACCAATGAACCAAGAAATTGTATTAAAGAGTGGCTCAAACTAGCGTTCTTCGGTCCGCATGCGGCCCGTGAAGCAATTTTATACGGCTCTCGGAGACCATTTTAATTATGTATATGTTGCAAAAATTTGAAGATTTTAGTTATTTGAAGCTCGAGATTATATTATTTTCATTTCCATTAAAAATGAACAAAAATAATGCGCCAAAAAATCTATAAATGAGGTTGATTAATGTATAGTGTGATACAAATCTGATTCAAAGATTCGAAGATACAGATTTTATTAACTTGTCAAAAAATAAATAAACTCAGCTATGAACTTTTTCGTTAAGGAGAATCGCATTGCTTGGGAAGATATTTATACACGTGAACAGTTTTTCCCCCATTTGAAAATTGATAAGACAAGAAGTTGACTATCCGATATGCATCTACAACCCGTTAAGAAGAAGGAGGTATTTCTAATAATTTCTCTCCAAGTCTACAAACTTTATCGGAACTGAAACTCCAACGAGTGTCAAGATGTAATAAGAAATAAAAGAAGTTTGTAATTATTTATATAGAAACATATATATTTTTATTCATGCGTCGAACGAAAATTTAATACGTAAGAGAAAGGACAAAGCTGTCATTATGTCGTCTGTGAAGTCTCTAATACTCTATCATAATTTTAATGATATGCTGTTTTTAAATGTTTTGTGATTTTACTGTTTAATTTAATTGAGGCATAAATGCGAAGAACGTGATATTTCATAAACAAAGCTTAACACTCGAAAAGATAATAATAAAAAGACAAAAACTTTGTAAGCCATTTTATTAAATCAACTGAAATCAATATTGTTATACATTTTATTTCTAAGTAAATACTTTTAGTGAAATTATATGTGAAATTGATTTTTTTAAATATAATGTAATATGAAAATCTAAATAGGCGATGTTTTGCCGGAAAAGTAAGAATATGAGGACAAGCCTATTTAACATTGAGTAAATGGCTATATCGGCGAGGTGGCGACGGTTTTAGAGACTAATTTTTGTCGCCAAATTTGACGAGAAAAGCCAAAAGTTGGCAAACTTGGTGACCATTGGGAGACATTTTCGTCCTGTACCTGTATCACCGTAATGTGTCTTCTAATTGATTCCATATATAGCTGTAACAGTATCCGACTCTTATATGCCTTCTAGTAATTTCGAGAAGTTCTAATGATTTCTCGGCAGTCACGTGAAAACAGTATAAGACCGAAGACAGCATCTGGCTCTCATTTGTTAGCTTAGAGCAACTTCGGAATATTGAGATATTCGTGAGAGCTTCGTCTTTTAGATGCGCTTTGCGTTGCTTTGAGTTTAACGTTCTTAGTAGTTTGAAATGTAACTACTGATTGTACTCTGGTACTATGAAGAGCAGTACGATTATTTCTATAGAGAGTTCCAGAACTGTGAAGTGTTTCTTTTGATTCAATAAATTTTATCAACCTATCATTGTTCATGTGGGTATTCAATCTATTATAAACCAATGTGGCGTAAATCGGAAGAAAATGATGCTTAATAATAAATAAAAAAGACAAAAGCAAATGCGTTAGCAGGAGTTAGAGCAATTGCAGACTGGTTGACTGCAAGTTCAGCAAGGGCGTAAAAATCTTAACAAACTCTTTTGGGCGATTGTTAAAACCTGAAACCTTTCAGATTTTGAAAAACATTTTTCGTCTCATACATAAAAATGCAAATAATGTTAAATTTGTTTATTTTTTACTACAGTTTTACATTATATAGTTCGATTGCGATAAAGTTTGTAGTCTTGGAGAGAAATTTTAGAAGTTTTTTTCACCAGGGGTTGTATCTAAATGCTCTTCTGTCAATCGGATTCATTTCTTATTAATTTTCAATAGTGAAAGAAAGGTGCTCACATCTTTTAATAAGATTTATATCGCACTGTAAATTCATTAACTCCATTTATAGATTTTCTGGTGCGTTATTCAAGTTCGAATGGTAATGAAAATAATGTACAATAACTGACTTCAAATTGCTAAATCTTTACGTCACCGTGCTTACAACAAATACATTATTGGAATGCATTCGCGAGCCGCATAAAATTGCTTCGCAGACCTCAGTCGGCCGCCAGGTCTCCAGTTTGAGACCACTTTCAATATGATATACTTCTAATGAGTTAATTGTTATCAAAATTCTAGCGAACTTCCAAATGTATCTTCATTTATTTTACGTCACGCATGTGAAATTTGTCATTTAAGTACCTAATTTGTTTATTTATTTTATTCCAGTGTACGTGGTGGTAGCAGATACTTACGCTCTGGTGGATTTTGTTCGCTTCATGCACGAGAAAGGATTATTAGACAGAGGAGAGTACATCGTTATCTCTTTAGAAGAAGAAGAATTTTATGACCCTACTAAAGAATATCAGTATATAAGAAGAGGTAATTTATCGATACCTGTATATACAATCCATATGTTAATGGTTCATAATATGGTATCGGAGTTTAGATAATTCCTTGCCCTAAAAATAGCATCATAAACTTTAATTATAGTAACATTTCCGTGGCATAATGATCTTGGTTTAAAATCGTGTAAGATCGTAAAATTTCAAACTGAAACCTTTTATGTTAGCTGATATACAAAATCTTCCGATGAAGTAGGAATACTTATTAATAGAACTTTTTTTACAGATTTCAGTAAAGTATGCCCTTTTACTTTTTAAAATAACGCCGCTCAATTGAGAGCCATTTCGGTGTAAACATCTTTCTAATCTTGACGAAACCTTTTCCATCACTCGACGAAGCAAGTGAGCTTGAGTTCATGTAATTTATTTTATAATATTCTTTTTTAATTTCGCTATGGTTCGCAGTCTACCTGTGTTGACTCTTCTCTTCAGAAATCCCTAAAGAAAAAGTTGCATGGGGACAAATCTGAAGACCTTACAGGCCACAAGATGGTGCCATGTTTGGATATGAGTTCGTCCGAAAAGAGTTCTCTTAATGCAGCGATGGACACAGGAGCAGTAGACTCGTGGCCCCATCCTGCTGATAAAATTTAATATCCGTAAACCTAAGGAGCTGTTGCATGAAAAAAAGTTCTCATCATGTGTGCATGCGGTTTGCGTTAAAAGTTGTGAGCTTCTCTTCGGCGTTTTGGAAAAACGATGGTCCTATAATGCCTGATGATGAAAAGACAACGCGCCATATCGTGACTTTTAGACTGTGTAAAGGCTTTTCTTGCAACTCCTCACTTGGGTCTTCATCATTACAATATAATGAATGACGAGGACTAGTAGCAGCAATGACTGGTAGCAGCAGGTGTATTGACGCCCATTAACAGTGCTAGTATTGTCTCGGAGGAGGTTAATAAGTGTAGTGCGCGCAGTCAGGACTTCGAATTTGAATCTTATTTTCCAAACAAATATCATATAGTCACGATTTTCATAAAACGATTTTATTGAGAAAACACGCTGGGCCATAGCTGCATATTTAACAAATAGCATTAAATGTCAGACAACAATCCAAATACCCGCCCCCCCCCTTGTGAGCAGAAAAGGAATTGTTGGATTTCTAAAATGTTCCTCTTTGCTGGTGCACCCTGTGTAAGGAAAATCTGTAATCGAACTACAAATATATGGATTTATCTTTTACCTAATTTTTTAGCTCCTAGCCACCTAAAACAGTACTTATAAAAAAGAAACAATATATAAAATTTTAGTGAGTCCCCTTAGTATCATTACAAAAAAAAGTATATTTAATATTTTTAATTGTATATTTGATGAATTAAATACACTGTTAATTGAAACAAGTAGTTTAAAAATTCAAAAAATGCTTAAGAACTTATTAATTGCTTTTTAATGGCTTAATTTGCTAATCAAACCCAGATAAATTTAAAATCAAATTTACTAAAATACAAATGCAGTGGGTGAAATATAGACTGTACATAAATGAAGCACTGTACATGAAGCTGGACGAGAATATTTTTAATCATGCAGATCAAAAGAAATTTTCCATATGTTCTAAAGTCTCCGATCTTTGTGTGCTAATCGATTTTCCCTCTTCGCAACGTTAGCCGATTTAATAGCGTCGTTGTTTTGCAAAGTCATAAATACCCCCATTCACGGCATACCGCGAACAACAGCCAAGTCCCGAATACGCATGCCATCTTCATATTTTTCCAGTCTCTTCTTTCACCTCAATGGTGATCCTAACAATTATCTTCGTTGCTTGACTCTTCCGACTAATTTTCTTAAGACTCATTATTAATTATTTACAAAACATTTACGTAAAAAAACTCTCATTGGCAATCGTGGTATTGTCTCGGAAGAAGATAACAATTACATTTGCAATTACATTTGGTTGCAACAGTTTGTTTATTGTTAACTGATCACATTGTTAAACAGTAACGTACTGTTTGAAGTTAAAAAATAAATTTAAAGATCATATACTTTACTGAGCAGGAACACTTTGAGAATAAGTTATCCGCAAAGCCTCTCCGGAAATAAATTATAAATGTCTTGTGTTTCGCACAATACCAATAACTGAATGATAAATGCATTCTAATACCTATTACCCCTCAGGGGCTCACTTTTGTGAGTACGGGTGTGGCAATCCCGAGGTGCCCTAGCCCTTCAGGGGATCATCTTCTTGGTGAGACGGGTGTCACAATCCTGGAGCCCCAGTGATCTATCCTCTTTCCCGTCTCCTCTGCTCTGAGCTGAAGCTTTCTTCCTTTCTTTCTCCCTTGTGGTTCTCCTCTTCGGAGGTTGGGGCTCGTTATGAGAGACTGGAACAGCCCTTGTCTCTGGTTCTTGAGTGACGAGAAAACTGCCCACGTGTTTGCCGTGCGTGGAGACCCGTGTCACTGGAAAAGAGGGTCCTGGTAGTTGAGGGGCGAGGTACTGTCCCCAACACACTGCTTTGGCCTCCGCTTCAGTTAAACGGGAGGCACTTTGTCGTCCTCACAGGTGTCAACCGGCTGGTCACTAGTCCTTAGTGTCAGTGGCTTGGGGACAAGCTCTCGGGAGTACCCGCTTTCGGGAAAGCCGACTGTGGGACTTCAGTCTGCGTATAGGTCCGGCTAGCCCTGGCGTAGAAATCTGCGTCCCCTTGTTGGGCTCCATGGTGGGTGGGGCGGTCGGACCCGAATCTTTTTCCATTTCAATATGAATGCTATGATACCTTCTTGCTCCAACAATGTATCCGATACTCCGACTGTGACCAAAAGACTAAGAAGTGACATAGAAAGCACTGTATCAGATCTATCTTGTCCACGTTTCTTAATTATTACCAGCTCCGAAGAATTGAAAAAAATGTCACCCTTTGTAATAAACAAACATCTTTTGTCTTCTGTAGGAGAACTGAAAAATATTAAGAGACTTCGATCTGGAGACCTTTTGATTGAAACTGCGTCCGGAAAACAATCTGAAAATCTTTTGAAACTAACCAAATTAGGACAAGCAAACATTGAAGTTAAACCACATAATACTCTGAACTCGTCCCGAGGAGTAATCTCTGAAATAGACTTACTATCAGTAACTGAAGAGGAATTCGTTAAAGAGTTGGCAGATCAAAACGTGTGCGGTGCTCGTAGGATCAAAATACGGAAAGACGGTCAACTCATTCCCACTAAACATGTCATACTTACTTTCAAGTCTCCTAACTTGCCGAAAAACATCAAAGCTGGATACCTAAACTGTTCAGTCAGGCCGTATATACCGAATCCAATGCGTTGCTTCCAATGTCAGCGCTTTGGACATGGAAAGACCTCTTGTCGCGGCAGCCTCACGTGTGCTCGATGTTCCATCGTAGGACATGCCAGTGAAGGCTGCTCTGCTGCCCTCTTATGTATAAATTGTAAAGGCGAACACCCAGCCTTTTCAAGATCATGTCCGAAATGGCAGACAGAAAAACAAATTCAAAACATTAAAGTTACACAAAAGATATCATTTGCAGAAGCTAGAAGACTTGTTCTCTCTAACCAGCCAAAACTTAATAAATCTTACGCATCTGCAACTAAATCATTCAGATCAATATCAACGCAAACTACAGTTACCGCACAGAAAAAAGAACTAGCAGTGACAGTAGATCCTAGAAACCAAAAATCAGGGAAAAAACCTGATGCTGAAACTAGTGCACCGGTGACTACATCCAAGGGAAAACAGGATGTCCAACAGAACAAACAAAGAGATGATATCAAGGAGAAAAATAAGCAAAAACCCAGGACCCCCAGTCAAAGTTCTATCGCAAGCATGAGTTCAGGACGCCTAGATGACTCAGATGAAATGGATGTTGAAGAAGGGTTATCCCTCCCGAAACACCTTCTGCCTCGAAAATCAAAAAAACAACACCGCCAAAACAGGCATCCATAATGGGTACATTTATTTCGTGGAATTGCCGGGGTTTCCGTCAAAACCTGGATAATATCAAGGATATAATCAACATCTACCAACCTGCCTGCTTTGCACTTCAAGAGACCTTGTTAAAACCAAGCAGCCATGCTAAGATACGGAGATACACCACAGTAAGAAGGGACAACCCATCTGGGGATCGTGCCTGTGGTGGTGTGGGCCTTACCATCTCCCACAATCACCCGTACACTGTTCTTCCTTTGACGACCTCCCTTCAAGCTGTGGGGATTCAGATTAATTTACGTTCTTCAATCTCAGTATGCACTATCTATTTACCCCCACATGAGCATGTAGATCAGCGAGATCTAGACAATATAACAGAGCAGCTCCCAGAACCTTTTCTGCTTTTAGGTGACTTCAATGCACATAGTACCTTATGGGGAAGCAGAGACACTAATTCAAGGGGCCGGCAGATCGAACAGCTAATGGAGGATCATTCTATCTGTCTGCTTAATAACGGAGAAAACACCTACTTTCATCAGCCGACTGGAACATTTCATGCAATTGATCTGGTGCTCTGTTCTCCATCTCTACTCCCCCTTTGCTCCTTCAGTGTAGGGGAGAATCTTTACGATAGTGACCATTTCCCAGTGATTGTAAATATCGCAGGAAAGTCTGTGATCTCAAGACAACCCCGCTTACTTTATGATAAAGCTGATTGGGATCTTTTTGTCTCTTGCGCTGTGCTGACAGAAGAAATGGTCAATGATGTGGACATTAATACAGCAGTAAAAATGATCTCCCATACTATTGTACAAGCAGCTGAACTTTGTATTCCAAAGTCCTCGACAAAGTTCCCAAAGTTCCCTAAACCCTGGTGGAACAGTGATTGCCATAAAACTATGAGAGAGCAAAAGAAAGCCTGGCGTATCTTTCGCCGATACCCAACACTGGCAAACCTTCTGGCCTTTAAAAAAGCTAAGGCGAATGCTAGGAAAGTGAGACGGCAAAGTCAGAGAAAATCATGGGCAGCCTACGTGTCTACTATTACCTCCTCAATGTCTAGCAAACAGGTTTGGGAAAGAGTCCGCAAAGCCTCTGGACTTTACAATGATTATCCCCTCTCTGCTCTAGAAAAAGATGGAAAGTTGATAAGCACTAGAGAAGAAATCGCCGATGCTTTAGGTGATACTTTTGCTGCTGTATCTGACAGTAACAATTACTCAAAAGAATTTCTGCCCACAAAGACGCGCTTGGAAAAGACCCAAATCGACTTCTCCCATCCTAATGCACAATCCTATAATAAAGATCTCACCATGTTTGAATTAAGAAGTGTAATATCTCGCACTGATAAGACCTGCCCTGGCCCTGATGGCATAAGTTATTTGATGATAAAGCATCTGTCCTATGAATCTCTACTGGTCCTTCTCGCTCTGTATAATAAGATATGGAAGGAACAACTTTATCCTACCGCCTGGTGCAGGGCCTTTGTAATCCCTATAGCAAAACCCGGCAAAGATCCGAAAAATCCTTTAAATTACCGCCCCATTGCCCTCACTAGCTGCCTTTGTAAAATCATGGAAAAAATGGTAAATCACCGTCTCACCTACTATCTGGAGACTAACCACTGCCTATCGCCCCACCAAAGTGGTTTCCGTAAGGGAAGATCTTCACTGGACAATGTCCTGTTTTTAGAAACTGCAATACGCAATGCATT
Organism: Stegodyphus mimosarum; assembly: GCA_000611955.2. Classification (NCBI taxonomy): domain Eukaryota; kingdom Metazoa; phylum Arthropoda; class Arachnida; order Araneae; family Eresidae; genus Stegodyphus; species Stegodyphus mimosarum. Next base: position 246,031 of record KK118801.1, on the reverse strand, counting down.
TGTAAAAAGAAACCATCTGGTTTCAATCTTTTTTGACATGGAGAAGGCATATGACAGAACTTGGCGGCATGGAATTCTTCATGACCTCCACAGCACAGGGTTGAGAGGTAACTTACCTATCTTTATTCAAAACTTTCTGAAACACCGCTCTTTCCAGGTCAAGATTGGCCCGGTGCTTTCTCAAACCTTTATACAACAAGAAGGTGTACCCCAAGGTTCAGTGCTTAGTGTTACTCTTTTCAGCCTAAAAATTAATTCCATTTTAAAAGAACTTCCTCCCACAGTGCGTGGTTCCCTATATGTTGATGACCTGATGATCTACTGTCACGGTCAAGATATGAGATACATTGAGAGACAACTCCAAATTGCTCTTAACAGAATTGTAAAGTGGTCCAACAGCAATGGGTTCAAATTTTCCAACCAGAAGACCGTCTGCGTGCACTTCTGCCGCAAAAGAAATCTACATCCTGATCCAGAGCTGCATCTTGACGGCTCTCCGATCCGCGTTGAGCCAGAAGCAAAATTCTTGGGTGTTATCTTTGACAGAAAGCTCAACTTCCTTCCACATATCTTAAATCTAAAGAAAAAATGTGCTAAAGCTCTCAACATTCTGAAAGTCCTGGCCAATACTTCATGGGGAGCAGAACGTTGTTCTATGCTCCGCATTTATAGAGCTTTAATCCGTTCCAAACTTGACTATGGCTGTGTTATCTATGGATCAGCAAGACCTTCTGCGCTACTGAAATTAGATCCAGTCCATCACCAAGCGCTACGGATTTGCTGCGGAGCTTTCAGAACATCTCCAGTACAAAGCTTATACGCCATCTGTTTCGAACCATCTCTGAAATTCAGACGCAAGCAGTTGTCCATAGATCTTCACTATAAAATAATGTCGCATGCCGAACATCCTGCACGATTCATGACATCTGATCAGTACTGGCGTAACTACCATGCACGCCCTTCATGTATCCCTCCTTTTGATCTCCGCATTCACTCACTCATTGAAGAATTCAACCTAAAAGATCTGATTCCCAAAAGTTCTACCTTTTTCGGTATTGCTCCCTGGCAAGAAGTGAATATTCACCTACTCAACATCTTTGGAGAACTTAAGAAGAGCAGTACCAACGACGTCCAATACCAACAAATTTTCCTGGACCATAGAAACAGCTATTCTAACTATAAAGCAATTTTCACTGATGGCTCAAAGAATCACGATCATGTCGGGGCAGCTTTTGTTTGCGATAAAGTAATCAGGAGTAGTAAACTTCATAAGGCTGCATCTGTCTTTACTGCAGAAACATTTGCCATTTTGAACTCCTTAATCTTTATCTCCAAGCAGAACAGCAGAAAATTCATCATCTACTCTGACTCACTGAGCGCCCTTGAATCAATTAATGCAAACACTGACCACCCTATGATCTTGGAAATTTTAAAGACTCACCTCCATTTGAGAAATGCAGGATATTCTGTAATGTACTGCTGGGTGCCTGGACATGCTGGCATCAAAGGTAATGAACTCGCTGATATCGCTGCAAAATCTGCTGATACTCCCTTCGATAATGATGTCCCTTTTACAGACATACAGAAGTACATCAGAACAAAGATCTTGTCCAGGTGGCAAGAACTCTGGGAATGCCAGACTCTGAACAAATTAAGGCAGGTAAAACCCAATCTGGAGTATTGGGAATCAAAAGGGAATCGAAAGGAGGATGTACTGTTGACTCGCCTACGAATTGGACACTGCAGGCTGACTCATCAGTATCTCTTGAAGGGAGATAATGAGCCTATCTGTGGCACCTGCAACGTTCCTACTTCAGTGAATCACATCTTAACCTACTGTCCTGCTTTTAGTCAGAAACGTGAACTACATTTTAACTCAACGAATTTTAACTTAACAGATCTCATTGGAAGAAACCCCCACGTCAACCTCATAAGTTTTTTAAAGGACATCTCCTTTTACCATATGATTTAAAGTTTTTCCTTTTAACGTACTCTACCTGTTGTCCTGCTTTTAGTCAGAAACGTGAATTACATTTTAACTCTACGAATTTTAACTCAACAGATCTCATTGGAAGAAACATCATAAGTTTCATCAACATCATAAGTTTTTAAAGGACATTTTAACTCTACGAATTTTAACTCAACAGATCTCATTCGAAGAAACATCATAAGTTTCATCAACATCATAAGTTTTTAAAGGACATCTCCTTTTACCATATGATTTAAAGTTTTTCCTTTTAACGTACTCTACCTGCTGCCAGAGCTTTTCTCAAAGCCATTTCCGGATGCCTTCATCAGCATTCCAGGTTCATTTCAACAATTCATCCAATACAATGTGTTTGTACTTTTGAACTTTACTCATCATTCGTCTGGCGCATAATAATCTTCAAGGTTTTGTGCCATTAAAAATACCAACCAACCAACCAACTAATACCTATTACTAAATAACGAAGAATCTGTTTGTGTGCATATTCATTCCATTGTGGAAAAACGGGCGCACATAGAACTGCCAAACTGTGAATACACTTTGTCTTCCACTCGAACAAGTGCACCTCGAAGCCTAAATTTTGAATCTCGAATTTGTCATTGGCACTGAAGTCTCTATTACATACGAACTTCACTTTTCCAATGATTCCGTTTTCTTGTTCAGATCACTGTCAAATAAAACGATGCTGCCACCAAATTTTAGAATTTTTAAAGAAATAAGAAAACGAATATGAAAAATATGTATGGAAAAACTTAACACTCTATCTAGAATTCTAAAGATAGTCTGTTTTTAAATATTTTGTGAATTTTCTATTGAATTTTATG
>KK118801.1:221179-232185 GCA_000611955.2 Stegodyphus mimosarum | reverse complement strand
TGTTTTTTTTTTTTTCTCGTCTACTATTGACAATTGGGATTCACTGACATTCTGGTATTCTTGCAATATATAACTCGTTTGTAAACCCTTTGCCCTTGTCTCCTTTATTAAAACTTTTTGGCTCGCCAAAATTTTTTTTCCTGGTTGGGGGAGGGACGTTATGTAGTGATTTTTGGTTAGTTTAGAATTATGGATTAATGTGTAGTTAATTGCAGTTATTTGTTAATTAATTATTGAGTGAGTAAATTATATGCATTAATTTATGCTTATTCTAAATTTTTCTTCACGAATTGTATTGCTTATGTTATTGAATCAATTATTTTTATACGAGTTAAACAGAGTTCTCGTTCTTACGTTACGCGTTCGACAGTATTAGCCTTCGGGAGAAGGAGACAATGGGAAATCGGTTGTTTCTGCGTAATATTTGAAATTTAAAAATACTTCCTTTTTATTCACATGGTTGAAATTTATACCTCTTAAAGAGAAAAAATTTACCCTTCTTATGAACCTACTTTCATGACTGTACGTCGCCCCGTTGGAGAATTATGCCCATTTAATTGCTAAAATTGTTGAATTTCGTGTCTAGAAATTTATTCTGCTATAAGCGCCGTTTTGAGCACTTTTCTCGTCAAGGTCATGTACTGCGTCCGGTTGCGTGGCAGGGGAGTGATAGGTTTGTCGCATTCTTTCCCTCACCCCTCCTTGTTGGCGAAGGGGGTGGCGAGGGTGGAACTTTTTTTGGTGTGAAGAAGGAAAAACTAAGTTTTCGCAGCACTGTTTTGTGTTTGGCGAGATTTGCATACTAATTCACCAAATTTGGTGATTTTCGAAAATTCTGGAGCCTGGACGATTGAAATCGTCATGCAAGGCCATGCTCAGCCCTTTTTGCCTTGGATTCGCAGCGTTAGAAGCACGTTATTTTTTTCTTCCTCTGGAAGAGCCGGAGACGGAAAAGGGAGGAACCCTTAGGAAGATAAAGATGAACATCTAAAAAGAAAAAAAAATCACTTGAAGTTTACTCCTCCGCACTTTACCATCCCCGTGTTGGAGCCGAAAATGTTGTTTTTTCCTCATCGAATTACTACCATCAACTCGAGTACTACCATCAACTCCGGAAAAGGGAGGAACCCTTAGGAGCTCTTGTTTTGCTGCACGAATGCACTTTACCATCTTCATAGTGTCTGATCCAGGTGTCCAGATTTCTTGCCGGACTCCCTCGTTCAACATCTGCGAAGAGCTGGTTCGGCAGAGCCTTGTTCAACACCTGTTATGAATGGGACATCCGGAAAAAAAAATCTATAAGTTGAGTTAATGCTTAATTAAATTTTCAACGCTTCAAGTGAGTTCAACCTTTTGATTGTTAATTTCACCTGAAATTTAGTACAGCTTGCTACCTAAATTCCGTGAACATGTTTCCTAAGTAATATGGTAATTTAAAATTTTTTTAAGAGATTTGATTATTTGAAGTAAATTTTCCAGTGATGAATTATTAATGTAAGGAGTAATTATATGTGTGTTTAATTTCCAATTAAATTCTATTTAACTTTTAGTCAAGGTTTTTCTGCTGGATCTTAAATCCAGGCTGTGTATTTAAGCAACTGCTGCACTATTAATCTATTTAGGACTTTTAACCTTAACTTGGAATGTAATTAAAATTTATATATAATGAATTAAGACAGGATAGTAAATTTGTAAACTTATCTAAATTTTACCTTTTTACTTTAAGTTGTTACTATTTTTGGTTGAGAATTAACTTTAACTTTTGCTAATTAAGGAACAATTTAAAATTTAAATTCTACTTTATCTTTAATTGTGTAATTGAATGTAGGAATAAATGTAATCATTTTTCTCCAACGGGTCTACTTGAATATGTAATATTTTCTAACTGCCTAAGGGATTTGCTAAATTTATGTATGTAATTTTTACCTGAGTAAATTAAGAAATTTCTTGAACTAAGTAATCTCTATCAATATTGGTAAAGACACCATGCTCGGTGATTCATTAAATTCCTGTGTATTTTTATGCTGGCCAGCAGAGTTTGATAACTGCATATGAAAAGTTAATATTAATTTTTACGGTGTAAATTTTTGATTAATTCATCTCGGTGCATATTTGAAATTAGCAATATATATATTATAATTCTAAATGCATTAATTTAAATAGTTGTCACCTGAACACACCATAGATCTAGAAATTTAAGTTGAAAGATTGAGTGTCTTCCTTTAATGCTGCAATAAATATCCTTGGTTATATATATATATTTGATTCAGAGTTTTTCTTATGATGACTTCTGTGAATGTTTTTAACACCAGTACTCCTGCTTGGTCTTAGGGGTTGTTCGGGTTAGTAAACACAACGCAATGAATTATGGTTTTGATATTATTGTAGACAAATTATTGTAACAGCTAGTATTTAACATTTGGTACCACAGAACATTTGGTGCCGCGATATTAGTATATAACATCTGGTGACGTGACAAATTAGCACGTAACATTCCTCATGTTTCCTGCTGTTATGTAGTGAAACATTTTAATATACAATATTTTGTTTGATACTTAAAGATATTAGCTCTTCTTATTTAAATTTCGTTTCGATTTTAACCCTTAAAATCTCACATTACTCAAATGTTCCTACAGCATACCAAGCGCTTAAAAATCATTTTCAAGCACTGTAAGAAATTATAAGTCATCGAATGATCATTTTCATGCATAAATGTTAAAATCACCTAAGCACAAACCATTTTGTCTATTACTGATTTTTTTAAATATCATTTTTACCAATTAACTTCTTCTTCTTCTGAGGCACTAAATCCTACTACCGCCCAAGGCCGTCTTAATGAGCACCAATGAACTTAAGGAAAATAAAATGACCTTAATTAGATAAACAGTGATATTAGAAAATAGTGGAAGGAAACCTCACATAACATATCTCACTTGGTTAGACTCAACCGAGTCAGATCTGTATCAATCTCTGAAGGAAAGAATGCAGTTGCATGTTGCACTGTCCAAATCAAATGTTTTTCACCATTTGTTCTATAAGGTATTTGTTCCCCCTTCTTCGCATGCCTTCGTGATGTAGAGCTCAGCACACTCGGAGAGTATTCAAGAGGTCCGTGGCTCGAGTCTCGGCGAGGGTGTTGTTCATGTTTCACATGTCCTGCTTTCAAAAAACACCCAATGGTATTCGGCAATTGGGCCCCTGATCCGCAGTCGCCCTTTAAAAAGGGGAGTATATAGGGCATTTCTCCCGCCTTCTTCGCATGCCTTCGTGGTGTAGTGGTCAGCACGCTGGGCGCGTATTCGAGAGGTCCGTAGTTCGAGTCCCGGCGAAGGCATTGCGAATTTTTCACATCTCTTGCTTCCAAATAACCTAATGTCCCTATAGTTATCTTCTTAACGAAATTCCTTTCTTCAGTCTGTGGAGGAAAGAATGCCGCTGCATTGTTGCACTGTCCAAATGGAATATTCTTCCCCCTCCTTCTCTTGTTAGCAGTCTCTTTTTTCAAAAGTGTCTTAGGTTTTGGAAATGCCGAAGAAAAACCCAAAATTTCAAGCAAAAATTCTCAGCCGCTAGTTTTCAAATATAATAATAATAGTAATAATAATAATAATAATATCGAGAATATAAAAAATAGTGCATGACAAACTTTACGTGGCAAGCCTTGAAGTTGCGGAAGTATATCTGTAAGACCAGTGGTGAACTGGTATCCTGCTCACTTCTGCCTGTGCCTGTCGTAGTCTGGGTCACATTGTGTCGTGTGCTACCTAATTACTGAAACATTGGAATGTTCTTTTTACAGGCATTCTTGGTTTCAGCGTAATGATCGATGACCATGGAGATGCAGAGGGGAATTTTACAGTGATGGCTTTGGTGGACGAGGAGAATTCTTCACAGCCGAGAATGAGACCTGTTGCGAGGTTCACCCACCAAGGATCCAATGATCTACCGGTAAGTATTATCACATGATCTGCTTAGTAACAATTGTGCGCAAGTCATAATAACTGAGGTCATTACGGTAATTAAGTTATGTCTGTTCAATATCATTCATTCTATACAAGTATGAAATCTACGCTGGAAACGTAATTAGTCTGTCATTAGAAAAAGCGGTGGAAAATTTGCGAAAGGAAAGCGCAAAAGAAACTCGCATGCAGGATTTTGATGTTCCATGATGTTAATGAAACTTATAAAAAATCGGTGACTTTTAAGGGCCCCCTTAAGAAGGTTGTGTTAGCTAGCTATTATTAAATCAGAAGTGAGGGAACAGTTTCCAAGTCTTTAAACAACATTTGTAAACAAGTTTATAAATAATGTTCTCAAAGTTAAATCTGATTATTGCAAGTGAAAGCGTTATGGCTTTAAACATAGATATAACTAATAATTGATGCAAGCAAGGGGAAGAACATAAGACTGCAAGAATTTTTGGTTTTCCAAAAATGTCGTTTTTCTTATTCTCTTATTTTCCGCATGTGTAAAGTGGATACGACCGAAGTTCCCTTAAGACATCCCTCCTCCTGTGCAGATAGTCCTCTCAGGCTTTGCTATCACTTTGGCTATGCTATCACTATTGTTTATCACTAATCTTAATATATAAATAAGCCAATTTTATTCTCCCAAAATCCAGTGTGAATACTCTGAAACTTCGGTTAATGAATTTCATTCCTTTGAGAAGGACATTCGTCAACCGAAACAGTTTTCAGCATAGGAATTAATATAAAATGGATTAAATCGTTCCTGTTTTACAGATGATTGCTCATTTAAACTTCACAAACGCACTTAAGCGCAAAGCACTGTTGTAACAACAGTACTATCTGCATAAGTTTGTTAGCCAACGCCAATAGAAATCATTAAATATCAAAATAAAAACATAAATAGAATATTAAATACACTACTGGCCACCCAAATTGCAGCACCAAGCAAGACAAGAGATGTCACAACAAAATTTATTAAGTAGATAACATGTTGACCAAGTATCAAATGATTAAATTTATAGACTTCTGTGAAGTGTGGTTCCTTCTAGAATCCGTACCCAGAGTAGCCGCCATTGTTGGAGATCACCGCTGCCACACGCCTAGGCATTGATTCAAAGAGACTTTGGATGTATTTTGGGGGTACAACAGACCAAACTGCTTCCACACGTTCCCAAAGTTCATCTGGTGTGGCACCTTGGGATGTAATCTAAGTTATCTAAGCTATCTATCGTTCAGCAACCATGGAGCACATGTTTTCTATCAGCGAAAGATCCGGAAAGCGAGCCGGCCAGAGAAGCAATTCAATCTGGCGATTGACGAATAACCCTTGGACAATGCGTGCAGCGTGTGGTCGCGGATTATCCTGTTGAAATATGGCTGTGGGCAAGTTCTGAAGGTAAGGAAGGACAACTGGCTCCAACACCTCGGAGATGTAGCTCTGGCTTTTTAAAGTATCGACAATGCGTACTAGAGGAGTGCGAGAATGATATCCAATACCGCACCATACCATAATACCCGATGCAGGACCAGTGTGGCGGTGCATAACGCAGCTGTTCAGCATCTTCTCTCCACGGTGTCTCCAGACTCGAATCCGACCATCATGGTGTTGCAGACAGAAGCGTGACTCGTAAGTAAAGGCAATTTCATTCCATTCTGCCGTCCACATCCTTCTTTCATCGCACCATTGGCGGCGGAGACGTCTGTGGTTCTGCGTCAAGTGTAGACGAAGCAATGGACGTCTTGCGGACATACCACTCTGCTGTAAACGGCGTCGAATGGTACGCACAGACACTGGATGATGCGTTACAGACTGAATGTGCTGTGCTATGGTTCGTGATGTGACTGAGCGAGCCGTCACTGCCATGCGCACAATGTTCCTGTCATCACGTGAAGTGGTGCACTGAGGTGGATGCTATCGAACACGTCGGTCCATTGTACCCTCCTGCATCCAACGGTCACATATCCGCATTACAGTTGTTTGGTTTCGTCCAACACGACTACCGATTTCCCTGAAAGATAATCTACACTCTCGGTAGGCCACTATCCTTCCTCTGTCGAATTCTCATACTTGATCAAACGATGATCGCTGTTTACTACGAGGCATAATTGAGCGGGTTTTTTTTAAAAAACTACAAGAAAAACACAATTGCCGAACTTGAAATCGTCGAAAACTCCAAGCCTTAAATAGCGGTTTGAAGTGGCGCCCAGGCGCATGTGATGTGCGTCTGCGCTGAAATTCTAATCATTTGCATATCTCATCTCCGCTAATGTATGTTGTAAATTTCATGTTATCTGCATGCTTCCTTTAAGGTGTTGCATTTACGGTGGCCAGCAGTGTAGATAAAATAGACGAAAACTTTACTGCACATTTAGAGCCGCCCAACCAGTATAGTGGTTAGTATTATTGCGTGCGTACGGTTTCGTAATGGGTTGAATGCACACGTCGATCAGAAGTTAATAAAATTTATTCTGTTAAAAAAAAATAAAACAAAATGCTGAAATATTTCCTCAGAGATAGTCGTACAATATCACAATACCTCAAACGTTAAACGGGACTGAATTAAAAACAGAGAAAGTTAATCCAATCTCACACTGAATTCGCTACAATCAGTAACAGCATTAAGTAAATAAACAGTTCGCTTAAAAGAACAGCATTTGAGCTGATGTGTTTTAATCCGCTTTTTATAAGCTTTTTAATTATTTACGAGAACATTCTGGTAAAATCTATAAATATCTCGATTTTTCTGGATGGCAAGAGCAATTACGAGATATTTATTTATTAAATATTAAATACACGCTCTCTTACATTTTTACTCTTACCCGACTTAGCGTTCTCTTTAAAGTCGTCTGCGTTGCACGCAAAAATAAAACAATTTTAATTACAATTCGAAATAAATAGTAAATCTTTAAGTCTGTTATCACCGATGGGCTTGGATTTGAATCCCGGAGAAGGCATGGATGTTTGTAAGCATATAGTGCCTGCGTGACAAGAGGGCACATAAAATATACGACGAGCCGACAGTTTTTTTTAGATGTTGGGGGTAGGCAGAGAGGGCAGGGCACCCTTGTACCACTCCCCGGGAAGCGTTTCCTTAAAACCGGGGGGAGTATTCACAGTTAGCTCGGAAGGACTATACTTGTGTGAACAAAGGGTAATTTCTGATGTCATCTTTCCCACTTCCATTAATACCTGCACCTGTGCAAAAGAGAGTGGATAGCATAAGTGGAAAATGACGAGAAAGATGTTGTTTAATTGCAAAATTCCCTTCTATGAAAACATCAGGTAACCGTCTTCATGAGATAGCCTTTTTTTTAAATCTTTCTTTGCCTGTAAACGCCGTTCGATTCTGCTTGAAATTCACTGGCTTCAATCAAAGTTTGTTCAATATTATTTGTTGTTGCCTATGTTTTAAAATATCTCTGAAATAAGACATGCCGTTGTCACTGAAAATGATTGTACTGTAGCTTGCCGTTTTTTATCAAGTAAAAAGTTTACACCTTATCACATTTTGCAAAAATTTGGATGATCCGAGAGCTGACGACATTTTTTTCTTCCTCTTCTTTTGAAGACTTTTCATCCAAAATCGCCTTTTGTTGTCTGGCCTGAATATACACTGAAGTGCCACTGAATTAGGGATAGACATGGCTATGGAAATTTTATAACACTGCGCCGAACTTGTGCTCCCGTGAGGGCGATGTGGTAACTGCATATATAGGTAGTAGTTTGGTTGTTGTTAATCAGTCGGTTTCAATTATCAGTATGGTAAAACTTCTGTTTTAGACAGCTTCGATCGCGGACAGATTGAAGGCGCTCGAAGCATAGGCCATTCAATTTCTGAAATCGTCTGAGAACTAGGATTTTCAAGGCTGACAGTGTCAAGATTATACCAAAAATACACAGACAGTAGGAAAAAGAACTACCTATCGGGCAAACTGCGATGCACAATTAGCCTTAAACAAGAGTGGTGTGAGACGTCTCAGCTGTATTGCACATAGTCAACGAAGACAAACTTTAACTCAAATTACCACCAAGCTGAATCACAGCGCCAGTCGTATAGTCAGTAAACGGATCATGCAATGCTCGTTTCACCATATGGGCTTCGGGAGCCGTAGGTCCACGAGAGTACTGTTGGATATTCATGTTAAAGTGTTTCTTTTCCTCATTAGAGGGCGCCACGAATTCCACTAATGAGAGAAAACTTAAACCTTGTCCCCTCCTCTTCTTTTTTGAAAAAATATAGACAATTCAAGTTGGAATGCGTGGCTGGATAGACGAATAATTTCTGGATAGTGAAAAAGAGAGACCCACGAGAGTATCACTGCTGAATGAATTCCATCAAGCTGCACTTCTTACCCAGGCAAAAGAACACAGAGGGCTGGAAACGAGTAGTATGGAGTGATGAATCTCGATTCCGATTGTTTAATACCGACGGGAGAGTGAGAATATGGCGTCAGGCTCATGAAGCCATGAATCCTGCATTCCAGATTGGAATAGATCTTTGGCATTTGTACCAACTTCTCTTTATGATTCGGTCAGTAGAATTGCTGGGCAATCATCTCCATCCATTTATGTTGTTCTGTCACTCATATGGAAATGGAGTATCTCAGCAAGATAACTGCACCTCTCATAGGTCCCGGTTGGTTATTGCCTGGTTGGATGAGCATTCCTCTGGCTTCTCTGTTATAAATTGGCTACCTAGGAGTCCTGACTTTTCCTAGAAGCCTAATTTCTACTGAGCACCTTTCTGTGTTTGGGAAAAAGGTGTGAAACCACATCACACGATACTAGCGACCCTTCCTAAATTATAGACAGCTCTATCCTCTGTATGAATGCTTGCCCAAAAATTATTGAATCTGTGCCTCGTCGCGTGGCATCCATCATCAAGCCCAGAGGAGGCCCAACTCGTTATTCACTAGCTCAATTTCATTCCAGTGTGGTTTATTTAACTGCAAAGAATTCAGAGGGCCATCTTCCTAAAGGGGGGTGTCTTAGTGGGGGATTTTCTAAGGAAAATGGCTCGTGGCTTACACATGGGGAACACTACAAAAACTCTCATGCAGCCAGCCCGTTCGCCGGGGTTCGAACCTGGGACCTAACTACCAGTGTTCAGTGCCTCAAGCGCTCGGCCGAGGGTGGGCTTCATTAGTAATAAAGATGCAAAAATAATTTATCTGTGAGGCGTTTGTGGATTCTGCTTATGAATTTTTATTTCGAGGGGAATGAATTGAGCCTTCATTATTAACTTTACCCTAGGGCGTATGCAACCTTTCTGGGATGTCTTCGGAATAATTTCTTTGAAATACTGTATTGAAATTCCATGGATTCAATCACAACTGAAACTGAATTTTATCTAGTATTAAATTTTAATTCGGAATACATTTCGTCTTCTTTCTTTCAGCTACTCAGAATGGAAAGAGAAATCAATTGGATTTCTGGGGATCCACCTCGAAGTGAACCTGTTTGTGGATTTTATGGAGAGAAATGTGACAATAGCCCAGGTAAGATAAATGTCATCATTGTCGTATCTGCTGTACTGAATACATGAATGTATAAAATTAAAATAAAAGTGTAACTGAAATTAAAATTCCTCTAATACTAAAAATACGCATCTTGAATCGCAAATATGATTCTAAAAAATCTAAAAATGATAAATTATTTAATGAAATTAATTAATTATGTTTTAGCGCATAAAATAATATTTGAATGAAAAAGCGTATCTAAAAAAATAAAATGCCTTTCAAAATTTTGTTAAGCGATTTATTGAAAAATTATAATTCAACATTTCCAGTTTCGGGTAATAGAATTTTTATAATTTTAATCGAGTTTCCAAATTTTCTAAACACTTGTGGTGATGCTTCTTTACAAAGTATAATTCATAAAGCCCGTAATTTTGAAGGAGAAAATAATTTGCTTTGTTAAGCTGGAAATCGTCTTTAGAATCTAGTCTTTGAAAGTATCCCAAAGAAATATTTAAAGAAAGCTTGAATTAAGTACGAACAACAAGATGGCGTGATCATAAGCAATTCTACAGCATAATATTTTGAAATTATGACCAGTGGCTGAGCAGTAAAGTCGCTGAACCTTGGTAGTTTGGTCCGTGGTTTTGATCCCAGTGAATGGGTTGGCTGCATGGGCGTTTTTGTGGTTTTTCCAAGGTGTAACGTGTATACGATCCGATTTTCCTTAGAAAATCCTACACGAAAGCATGCCGTCCCTAAGGCAGATAACCCTAGAGTGTTTTGCCATGATTAAATAAACCAAACCAAGGGAAGGAGCTTTTAATAGCTATCACCCTGTGGTGACACGCAGATTTAAGTAGTTTCAGAGGTCACCAACAAAGATAGGTTTCTGTTAGCTTACGTACACCCCCAGATTTTAGAGTGCAGAATATGGAGGCATGTTTATTCCAGGAAGCAAGGTTTAGAAGCCCTAAGCATTTCTCACTGGCTATACTTGTCACATTGATATTCCACCTGATGTTAATAATTAACACATCTTTAGATTCCTTTTTCTTTCTATCTATCGTTCACAATTATTCGTCGTTTTCTAGATACATTAATAATCAATATTTTTTCGTATTCCTTCTTATAATAACAAATATTTGTAGAGTCATTAGGTTCTTCGATACAGGAGATGTAAAAAATGTACAGTATCCTTGCCGGGATTCGAACCCCAGACCTCGCGATTAGGCGTAGGACGTGCTTCCAGTTACACCACGAAGGGCATGTTGAAAGGAAGAAGAAAACACCTTATATATTTTTTCATCGTTTTCCTCCTGATATTATTTAACAGTATTTACTCATCTTTTTATTATGTTGATAATTAATATATATTAATATTAACAATAAACAGTTAATCATCATCTTCCTGGTATTAATAATTAGAATTTATTCATATTCCGCCTGTTCTTCTTCCTTCTTCCTTCGGTGTATTAATAATTAACACTTATTCGTGATGTTAATAGGTAACATTTATTCGTCTTTTTCTTCTTGAAATTATTAATAATACATAGTTGTCTTTTTTCGTTATACCAATAA
>KK118801.1:208078-221092 GCA_000611955.2 Stegodyphus mimosarum | reverse complement strand
CTTTCATGTTCTTCTTTCTGATGTTAATAATTAACAGACATTTCTCTTCTTTTCTTCCCTCAGAATGGAGTATGATTATCATCTATGGAGTATGTTGCTTTGTGACTCTCATAGCCGGGATTTTCATCTTCCGGTAAAAAGCTTACTATTGTACTTCTGTTGTTGTTGTTGTTACTTATGCTCACTTGTCTGATAGTAACATCAGCTCAAGCCCACGAAATTCCTCATGGCAAGAAGCGCAAGATACGCCTGTCTTTGGCAACAGCCTTGAGCACCTTACAGCTGATAGTGCGATTTAGCTCAGTTCCTTCCCCTGTTTTGATGGAGAGCATCCCGGGAAGATCGGTCCGAGTGTCTCCTATCCCTGTTCCCTTCCACCAACCTCTCGAGAGGACTTTCGGCTCGCCATGCTTTCTCCAGGATTCCAACCCGGGCCCTTCGACACGGCAGTCAGCGACGCTAACCACTATACCGGTTAGGCGGCTTTGCACTTCCAGTTTTTATAAGTATCAAAATAATTGTAATAGTGATGACACTTTTAAGATTTCGTATTTTGTAACTACAAGTTTTTATACACACGCATTAAAAAAGGGTAATATCATTTATTAAATAAAAAAAATTTGACTTATATTTCAGAAGAGCGATGCACTGTAAAACCCATTTTGCCCTGACATTAACGTTATCACCAATAACAGCTATTTATTGTAACTGTGCAGACATTTACTGCAGCTTATGTTTTACTTATGTAACAACAGCTACTCCTTAAACTGTTAACGTTATGACCAATAACAGCTACTTATTAATATGTTATCGTTATGGCCAATAACAACTGCTTGTTTTACTTGTGCAAGCATTTATTGTAGTTGTATATGCTACTTATGTAACAACAGCTACTTGGCAAAATGTTAACGTTATGACCAATAACAGCTACTTATTGTAACTGTGCAAACTCGTATTGCAGCTGTATATGCTACTTATGTAACATTAGTTACTTATTAAAATGTTAACGTTATGACCAATAACAGCTACTTGTGGTAACTGTGCAGACACTTATTGCAGCTGTATATGCTACTTAATATTAAAATGTTAACCTTATGACCAATAACAGCTATTTATTGTAACTGTGCAGAAACTTATTGCAGCTGTATACGCTACTTACGTAACAACTACGTATTAAAATGTTAACGCTATGACCAATAACAGCTCTTTATTGTAGCTGCGCAGACCCTTATCGCAGCTGTATATGTTACTTATGTAACAACAGCTACGTATTAAAATGTTAAGGTTAAGAGCTACTGCACAACAAAACCCATTCAAGACGTGAATCGCTGTAAATGTCGCTTAAGGTGATCGTGGTTAATGTTATCTTTGGAATATTGTTATCGAATTGGCGAAGTCCCGCCTGTTTATATACGAAAATAAAGTTGTTATATTTTAATATTTTAAGCTCGTTTCTCTGAGGCTAGTTTAATTTTATTGATTTATTTTTTAGAGGGGGACGCTGCCAGACTGCTGGCATCCTCTTTTTGGTTGGATTGGCCGGTCCTCCTTTTAATCATATGGTCGGCTTATGCCGGCTAGGTGGACTGTGGGGGCTGCGCCTGTTAATATAATACGATACAATCCCTTGAGTGCTTTGCCGTAATCTTAATAAAGCAAACACCCTTTCAAAAGTGCCCAGAGGGGAAAGTGATTAGTGACTCTAGCTGCCGTCCCGATGGGTTCGGGCTCGAATCCCGGAGAAGACATGGATGTATTTTGCCAGTCCCTTCATAGGAGGCAACGGTGGCCCACCTATTAGTTGTCTCCATGATAAAGAGACTACCACTACCGGCCTTAGTAATGGCCAACGCCTATAAAACGCTAGAACCTACCATTAGAAAAAAAAGCCTTTCCAAAACTCGAAAAGTGCACGCAGTGTGGTCCCGGTTTATCGGATTATGCGAGCGTTGCGGTGCCAACGCAAGCACGTTCAACACTATGCGCGAGAGTATGTAAAAAGTAAAAACGCGAAGTTCGATCGTGGAGAAATATTGTTCTTAACATAGAAATCGGATATTTACCTAAGTGTGAAGACGTCTAGTCAATAACTGAAGCTGTATGCCAAAAAATTGAAAATGTAAAATTCTTTGAAAATGTCGATAGAGAAAACATCGAGGAACAGTTCGAGGGCCATTCGACCGAGCCTGTTTTGCAGTTCTTGAATGATGCAAATATCGTTTCAAATGTCATAAGAACAGAAGGGGCAGGGAATGAAACCGAAAATACAAGTGAAACAGGTATTGACAATTACATTAATCCCGAGACAACAATAATTTCTGTTCAAACTTTAGTGAGCTTCCTCGAGCAAAGGCGATTCGAATACGATCAGAATAGAACACACAGTATGTATGAAAATTGGTAGTCCTTTCCAGTTATTTAAGACCTGCTTCCCCAACGTTAGAAAATAATCCAGAGTACACGGTGTATAGTTTTTTAGATTTAGATTACTTTTTATTACATTTTGTAAACTTGTAAAGACATTAGGTTATTTCGAAGCAGGAGAGAAGAAAAATGAGCAATGCTCTAGCCGAGAATCCAACCACGGACCTCTCGGTTACGCGTCCAGCGTGCTGACCACTACAGCACCAAGGCATGCGAAGAAGGCGGGAGAAATACTAAATTACAAAAACTATTTAAAATGCTGATAAATGCCAAAATTTGAACAAAAGTAGTTTTTTATGTTCATAAACTAAAACTAAATACCTATCTGTAATAAAATAAAAACTAAATAAAATGACGATTGCATTGCCCTTCCTGAAACTCAGAAATCCCGCAGGGGATTTCCTTCTCTTCAGTATCCAAATCCCGGCCAGGTCATAATTGAATGTCTCACCGGTCCTGCTCCACAAATTCCAAAAGACTACACCATAAGTAATACGTGGAGAACGATAATTCGTCGCTATCTAGATTTAGATATTAGAACTCCAACTTATCGGGCCACCCTTAAAGTGAGGAAGAGTGTAAGGAATTTTATTCTTGTAGTGCAATTGAAAGCACATACAACTAGCAACTGGAAGCTCCGAAGTTAGAGTCTCATGAAAGACAATCGTTGATTTACCGTTTTCATGCTTCGAAAACCGGAGTGGATTCAACAGTCTGATTTACTGAAATGCAAACAACTTTCGCATCCGAAAAGCGAAAATAATTTATTCATATCAGGAGACAATAAAACAATTATATCTTACAATTCACTTTCTAATGTATTAACTATTCTTTAAAATCAATTAATGATTCGTAACTAAAAATCGTAGAATGCTCATAAAACAATTGCATTGAGGCATTAAGAAAATTCTAAGGTAAAATGGAATTCATAGCATAGAAATGTAATCCATTAAAATTTCTTATGACAATTTTGATTTAAAATGGCATTATCATAAGTAATAATTTTAATTAAAATTGTCCTATAATATTGTTAGCAACCTCAAGACTTCCCGTGACTTATCATCCTCATATGAACAAGGTTTAGTTTATTTCACTACAAGGTTTGGTTAATTTGCCAAATAAAACAAACAAGTTTTGGTTTATTTGGCAAAATACTAGAGACTATGTGCTTATGAGGACGGAGGCCTTCGTGGAGGACTTTCTAAGGAAAACTGGCTCGTGTATACATTACACATAGGGAAAGCCCCATGCAGCCAGCCCGTTCATAAAACCGAACTACCAGTTCTCAGCGACTTTAGCCCTCAGCTGCTGGTCGGCTTCATATGAAAAAGACTTTGTCTCCTATGTCTTCTTCATTATGAGTCATAACGTCTTGTTCATATAATGCGCAAGAGTCCTGTTCATATGTAGCTGAGTAGTCACATATGAAAAAGACTCTTGCAATAAATAAAAAATTATATTTTACTTTTTAGTGCATTTGAAAAAAAAACAATGTAATTAAAAATATTATATATGTTATTTGTGTACGGTAATTACTTAAACTGTATTCTTGTTCGTAGTATTACCTATGTAATGCATAATGTTAAATACAAGTAGAAATTTCTTATTTTTCAGGCATTACAGTTACGAGCATAAACTGGCCTGTCTGCTGTGGAAGGTAGAAATGAAGGATTTGATCCTTTTAAGGGCTGACCACGATGGAGATTTACAGAGATTCAATAACAATTTCAACGTCAGTATATTCGTATTTTATATCTCATGATTATTTTTATCTTTAATTATTCAAGCTGAAACTTCTTTATTCAATGTGTAAAATTAAATTAAAATGCCTTTGGACATAACTGGATATTAACAGGGAAAAATCAAAAGTAAGTTTGGGCTGTATTTTCTTCTAGTTAGGAGTTACAGTAGGTGAAGCGTAATGTGATCTGCTCAGTCCATGGTTATTCTAACAACATTATCCGAAACGTAACACTTAGGACGACAAAAAAATATCTTTCAAAAAAGCAGTGGAATTCAACTAATTTAGTATGAATATAACAAAAATATACATATGTCTTTTCAACGAATTTGTATTAGGAAAAGGCGAAACTTTTTTTGTGAACTGTTCATAATTGTTTAAACGCAACAGTTCGCTTATGAACTCTCATAACATTTCTGGAAGTTATCTACCAGTGCTATACCCATAATCTTACAACTAGCAACTGGAACTTAATATTTCGAGAGCATCCCTCATTCACTGATAGAGAACAGTTTTTAAGGTACTTCTACCGCCTTCTTTGTATGCCGCCGTGGTATAATTGTCAGTACACTCCGCGCATATTCAAGAGGTCTGAGATTCAAGTCCCAGTGAGGCCATTGATCATTTTTCCTGTCTCCGAAAAAACCTAATGTCTCTACAGTAACGCCCGAACTAAAACAAGGGAGTGAATGATGATTCTCCACTACCAGGATTTGGCGATTGGGTCCCCTAATCCCCAGACGCCCTTTAAAAGGGGGAGAATATAAGACATTTCTCCCGCCTTCGTGGCGTAATGGTCAGCACACTCGGAGCGTAATCGAGAGGTCCGAAGTTCGAGTCCTGGCGAGGGCATTGCCCATCTGTCACGTCTCTCAGCATCAAAAATCATAATATCTCTACAGTGGCGCCGGAACTAAAAAAGGTGGTGGATGATGATTCTCCACTATCAGGATTTGGCGATTGGGTCCCCTAATCCCTTTAAAAGGGGGAGAATATAAGGTATTTCTCCCGCCTTCTTAGCGTGCTTCGTGTTGTAATTGTCAGCACACTTGTCGCGTATTCGAGAGGTCCGAGGTTAGGTTCAAGTCCCGGCGAAGGCACTGCTTATTTTTTATGTCTCCTGCTTTGAAATAACCTAATGTATCTACAAGGTAAATGTAAAATTTAAAATTAGGCAAAAAAGTAACCTTGGTTTTGCGTAGGTGTTTTCAGGGAAGGTTTTGTTTCTTTAAGGTTCGCGGGCCTTGCAGAACAATTTGAGGTGAAGAATGGAGTGAGACATGGCGAGGCATTGGCATGTCTCCTGTTTAATATTTCATTCGATAAAGTTTTTACAAATTCTAAGATCAATAGTAGGGGAAATATTCTACTAAGCTTATTCAATAACTGGCTTGGTAGACGATATCTGCATTGTTGCCCGAACTGTTCCTGCTCTTAAAAAGCTTTCATAGCAATAAAAAAATTGCAAAAAGATTTAACGTCTCTGGCAACGAAAATAAAACTATATACGAGGGTTGGAATTTTAATAGTGGCAACTATTTATTTACAAGGAATACAAAAGTGATTCATGTCACCATGTTTTACAGTCCTTCAATATAGTCGCCAGCATTGTGTACAACCCGTTTCCAACGATGTGGAAGTCGCAGAATACCTGTAGCAGCACCTGTTTTGTTGATAGTTTGAATGGACCGGTCTACTGCCGCAAGAATCTCAG
The DNA here is from genome assembly GCA_000611955.2 of Stegodyphus mimosarum. Taxonomy (NCBI): domain Eukaryota; kingdom Metazoa; phylum Arthropoda; class Arachnida; order Araneae; family Eresidae; genus Stegodyphus; species Stegodyphus mimosarum. The sequence goes on along the minus strand of KK118801.1, from coordinate 215,213 downwards.
GAACAGTTTGGAAGCGAGTGCCACGAAGTGGTTTCTTCATCTTAGGAATTAAGTCATAGTCACAAGGGCTTAGATCTGGGGAGTATGATGGATGGTAAAGCACTTCCCAGCCCCATCGCTTGAACAAATCAGTGACAGCTTGCGCTGCATGCGGCCGAGCATTGTCATGCAAAATGAGAGGAGCGTTCTGCAGAAAGTGTCGCCGTTTTTGTCTCAAAGCTGATCGGAGATTGTGCTGTAAAATGAGCAGTAATACTGCGCAGTGGCGGTCTGCTGTGGGGGAACGATATGCGTTAGGATGACACCATCACAGTCGTACACGAGAATCACCATAACTTTCACATTGCTGGGGTTCTGACGAAATTTCGAACGTCGTGGTGACCCATGATGACGCCATTCGTTTGATTGGCGTTTCAGTTCTGACTGGTACGATCGGGCCCATGTCTCATCCAGCGTAAAGATACGGCATAAAAAGGCATCTCCCCTTCACGCTCATAGCGCTCCAGGTGTGTTCGGGCAGCATCGTATCGTAGCCATTTCTGCATTTCCGTCAATTGATGTGGAACCCATCGTGAAGCAATTTTTCTCATGGACAGGCGTTCCTTCATAATGTGCAGCACATTCCTATACGCTAATCTTGTTTGTCCGGCCAGCTGACGAATCGTTTGGCGGCTATCACTGTCCATTAGTGCTGCAACAACTTGCACGTCTGCATCGCTGACAATCGGACGACCTGGCCGCAGCATGTCTGCCACGTTTTGGCGTCCTTCATTGAATGCTTTCACCCATCTTGCTACGGTTCTGTAAGGCAATGCAGATTCCCCGCAAGCCTCTTGAAGTCCTTGATGACACTGTCGTGCTGTACAACCTCTGGCAAATTCAATTTTTATCCAACATCGTTGTTCTTGTTTTGAAAACATCCTGACAACACTCACTTTAGACCGCGAGCTAATACAAGGATACGTTCTTCGCGTCACTCCGCATGCGCGTGACGTAGCCAGGACGAGTCTTTTTGCTGAGAGGTAAGGTAGGTATGTAGTTCACGTGTGGTATACGCGATATTCTTTGGTTTTGTTGCGTAGCGTTTTTTCAGCTGTGTTGCCACTATTAAAGTTCCAACCCTCGTATATGCCTTGTTTAAAATCTCACTTACCACTTAGTCATTTAGAAATTAGTAGCTAGAGATTTGAAAAAGTCTACAATTTCACTTATCTGGGAGCGGAGATGAATTGTAGAAGTAAGACAACTTCTGAAATACTTAAAATCTGCTGCAAATAGATGTTTTCATGGCCTGAAGAACTATTTAAAAACCCAGCTTTATCTAGTAAAGAGCTAAATTAATTCTTTACAATAGTCTTATAAGATTTCTCCTGACTTGCGCGTCGAAAGCTTGGGCGCTGAATTCACGTGATGAGGAAACTTTGGGAATTATTGGGACAAGGATTTAGCGTTACATATTTGGTGGGGTCCGTGTGAAAGAATCGTGGAGAAGAAGATTTAGTTTAGAGCTATATAAGATCTATAGACAACCTGATGTAGCATAATTCGTCTCAAAGTACAGAAACTTGAATGGACTGGTCGTCTGGCCAGAATGCATGAAGATCGGTGTTGCAAGAAAATCTTTCTGGCAAAGCCCATAGGAACCAGACCCGGGCAAGACCCCGGGGAGATAGATCGATTGTGTTGAAACTCAGGTAGATATTTTACAGGTCAAAAACTAGAAAACTGTTGCCAAAAGCAGAGATGCCTGGAGAGGGCCCAGAGCCCATCCTGGCTATCGAGCCAAGAAGAAGAAAAGGATCGGGGGGGGGGATTTGCAGAATTTCTTTTGCTACTAAAGAAAAAGGATCTGTGCGAGATTATCCTCAAAATCGATAGTTAAGCAAAATCCAAGACAAATTAAAGTTACTTTTCTCCCTAATTTTAAATGTTTGATTAAAATCGGAAACAAACTCTTAGGCGATTATTATCCCTTGTTTGGCTACATTTTTCTGATACTTAGAAATTTTTATAATATATTTTGACCTTATTTGGAGACTTTATTTCTTGTTTGGCGACTTTAATTCAGCTTAAAAAATCATTCTGTAATACTTTGATAATATTGTTACTGATTTTGTATTTATTTAGCTATTTTTAGTGGAATTATAATTGAAATTGTTTTATATTCCCGTGCAATGCAGCACGAAACTTATTTGAAGAGAAATTAAGTTAAAATACAGGAGCATGCGCATTTGACATTTAATAAATTGATATCTCGTAATTGTTCTCTTTCGCTATACAAAAAAATTGAGAAGATAAAAATCACCAGAATGTTTTTGTGCTTGATTAAAACGCTTATAAAAGCCGAATTAAAACATCTCGGTTCAGTTGTTTTAAGCGAACTGCAGTATTTTACTTAATGCTGTTATTGATTGTAGCTAATTCGCGGTGAGATCGGATTAGCTCTCTCTGAGTTTTTAATTGAGTTCTGTTCAACGTTTTAGTAGTTTAAAGTATAACTACTGTGTGATATTGTACGAATATCTCTGAGGAAAATTCTGCATTTTGTTTTATTTCTTGGGCTAAGAATAAATTTTATTAACTTTTTATTCCTTTGTGCATTCGGTCCATTACGAACCTGTACGCACGCAACACGTTTTGGTGTCAGGAGTTGGATTTTGAATGCCAATAACAAGAGCGATGGATGAACAATTAAAGCAATTACTGGAAGCTTTTGCTGCGTTCGAAGAAGAGGTGAAATCTGGCTGAGAATCCGTTAAAGAAGAAATGAAAGCTAGCCATGTAACTTTTAAAAAAGAGATGAAAGTTGTTCAGGAATCTCTTAAAGAAGGGATGAAAGCCGTTCAAGAAAAGAGGGAAGTATATGTTAAAGAAGAGATGAAGGGTGTTCAAGAAACACTGAAGCAGTTCAAGAAGAAATTAAAAAGGAAATTACCTTCGTAATAGAAAACAAATTCGAGGCTATGGAAGGAAGAAAGACTCGGTCGAAATTAGGGTTGGAGAAATTGAAGAATTTCTTCTGCAAAGAACAAATACAAGGGAGCGTTTCTGCTGTGGAGCAAAGAATCGAAGAAAGAATTTCTGCCGTCTAACAGTAAATCGAACAACAAATTGATGACAGAGTTTCTGCTGTCACTAAAGAAGTTGATACCTTGAAGAAATTAGTAGCGACGGCAAGGAGCAATACAGGTGGTTTTAAATTTTTTCCGATGCCTACTCGTCCCTCTCTGAAACTATCGACATATGATGGGAAGACTTCATAGCAAGTCTACAAGACACAATTTTCTATAGTGGCAGAAGCGAATGGATGGAATTCCCAAGCTAAGGCCTGTCATCTCGCAGCCTTTCTGAGAGCAGATGCTGCGAATATTCTTCAAACTCTTTCAGAAAACCATAGAATAATCTTCGGAGCTCTATCCGGCGCTTTGGAGCTGCGCTACAGCGAGAAATGTTTGAAAGACTACAGCAGGCTTGAATTAAAATCCCGTCAACAGAAGCCCGCAGAAACACTCCAGAAGCTCGCCACGGATGTTGAAAGGCTATCTCACCTCGCCTTTTCGGAGTGCCCGAGAGAAACATCGGAAATCCTGTCCCTGCAGTACTTCATCGATGGCATCCGGGATCCTGAATTACAGAAAGCTCTGCGAACGGCAGATGTCAAGGACTTGAAAAGAGCTCAAATGTACGCCATGAAATTCGAGGCAGTTCAGCAAGCCACTCATAGAGACCACCACCCAATCAGAGTTGCGCAAGTCCAAGAGCCAGTGGATCAGTTGGCCGCTCGTCTAAGCGATTTAACTAGACAAGTCAATGCGTTGAGGCGGAATGAGAGGGAAATGAAACAAACACTAAAGTGCTAAAACTGCGGTGCTGAAGGGCATATACGAAGAAACTGCAGAACACCCCAGGCCACGTATGTTAAGATTGCGCCTATCAAGAAGAAGGGAAACTAATTAGTGGCCATCTCGCGAGGCGGAATTTGCATGGTAATGAAAACCCCCAGTTTAAAGCGCTTCAGATTTCTGCAGTAATGAACTTTTCATCATGAGACACATCAATATATTTCCTTATAATGTAACCATCGATACGGGAACCAATGTTACCATCATTCGGAAAGATGTGGCTCAACAATTGAAAGCAAACTCCTCTGGACGCCGCCCTGCGTTACCATTCAGACTGTGTCAGGCGAGAAGATCGACATCGACGGAAAATTAAACATTAACATCACGTTTGAAAATGCCGCTTTCCATCACACGGCATATGTGGCCGATATCACAGATCTTTGGACACTCGGATTGGACTTTCTAAGCAAATACAATTTTTCCTTGGACTTTAATAAAAATAACGAAATGCCTTCTGCCTCTGAGGACATAGCCTTATTTGGAATTAATGATGAAGGAGTTAAATCTGTCCGGAAAATCATAATTCAAGACGATATCGCAATACCAGCAAGAACAGAATTTTTACTACTTGGATCCATAGCTGAGAATGGAAATTTTCTCTACGGCATTATAAAATATCCCAAGAACTGTAACAGCCCGAAAGGAGTACTAGCGCTTCAGTACTTATCGATTAAAATTCCAGGTTTATGTTAAACTATTCATTACTCTTTACGAATTAAAAACGAACATTTTCCATATCTTTGTTTGCAAAATTCGACAAGAAGATCGAGAAAAGTTGCCTAACTTAAACAATTTTTCTGCGCCTGTTATTGAAATAAATCAAGATTTTCTTATGCAGTATTTGTTTGAAATACGCCTCGAGTTGAGTCGCAACTGCGTGCACTACGCTTGTCTACCTTTCTCGAGCCAATGCGACGTCTGCTCGTGAGCGTCACTATGCCTATTTCTCTGTTTAGAAGAAAACCTGAGGGACAACTCTGAATTTTCACATGATTTTGTGTTTCTTCACGTAACGGTTTTATAAATATTATGAGTTTTTAAAAAATATTAATGGAAAGAATCAAGCAACGAAGAAAAGGTTTAGGACCGTATTCCTATGGATGTGAAAAAGAAATTGTTCAGAAGTATGAAGATAGCATGCGTATTCGGGTCTTGGACTACCGAATTCCGAGTATGTTGGTGTCTTGGTGTCTACGATTGTGAAAAGCAAAGACGCTATTAAATCGGCTTGGTAAGTGGCGGGGTAAATGGATTAATGGCGTATACCGAGGGACCATTGTACTAAAATTCTTTCTTTCGCATTTCTGAAGATAATTGTGCATAAAATACTCAATGTTAGTTTAAGAAATTAAAGGAACTAAGCGTGTAGCTAGAATTATATGTATAATGTCAATATTTAAGGAATTGAATTCTTTTTCTGAACTCTCTGTTTATCAGATGCTGATTTCTTTGAAACTGAAGATAGAAATATTATACTCCATTGAAGTATCATACTTAGCAACTCTAGTATAAAAAAAGAGAAGTCGGTTGCTTTACCACAATCGAACGCATCAGACCAAAATACTATAAAGAAAAATGGCAATTGGTAAAGATTACTCAAAACACCAACAGTCAATTTTTTCAATAACAGACTGTAAACAAGCCTGACCAAAGTTTGGGCTTAATTAATAACATAATATATACAACTTATACTTGGACACAACCACTTAACAAATTTCATCTTGTTTGATAGCATAAACGAGAACTGTAGGACTAAAAATGACTTATCACTGTGAATTTACGACAAAAACGTACGAAGGGTGTAAAAGACCCTTTTATTTAACTCAGATGAACGTTTGACAAGAAGGCACTGCTTTGCTTACAGAAACAAGTTGAGAATAACGCAAAGCTGCGGACATACTGCTTGTAAAAGACTCGATTAGTAAACGTGTAGATATACTGCTTTCAAAAGAAACGATTCGTGGCCTTCAGCAGGCAGAACACGCTCTATCCTCTAAAACCTTCCTTTAAATACTATCTCCTTTCCACCTCATTTGAATACACGCAAACTAGAAATGGTCATTCTTGAAAGAAAACGGAAAGCGACAAAGACAACAAAGTAAATTAACATAAAAAACTGTTTAGTAAAATTAAATAAATTCTTATACATTTATAAATGGTCACATGCAATGGTGTGCCAATTAATGTGAACCAGAAGGAAGTTTCACATAATTTGATTTCCTAAGTTTGGCTAACTTAATTTACAGTTATTGCGCTCACATGTTTACTGTTAGTGTTGTTCTCTTGAGGGAATAATTTTTTTAAGTTGTATTAGGTATGCATTACATGTTGCAAACGCTGTATTACAGGTTTTAAATGACAGACTTAACTCCAAAGAAAAGAAGAAAGATACAGAGATTAAGTTAAAACTCTTCTATGGCACAGAGGCACACTGCTAAATCGTATAATGTAAGTTTGGATGCTGTTAACAAAATTGTCAGATACTTTAACGAGATAGGCAGTTTATACCTCCAGCGGAAACGAAAGTATGGGAGAAAGCGTAAAACCCAGTGCCAGGAATGACTGTATTTTACTAAAAAAATCCAAACAAAATCCCCAGTTGACTAGTTTTGACCTCCAGATAGATTTAGCAAAGTCAAGTTTTCATGTTCACGACTCCGCTCTTTGCCACAGGCTACTAGAATCTAGTCGTATGGTTGTCGATTTTTATGAAAGAAAACCAGCTAAGTCAGGATGAAAAAGTATCATGGGCAAGAAAATATGAAAAGTGGAGAGAAAAACATCTTATTTTCAGATGAACCTCATTTCGTTGCGCAAGGTTACAGATCTAGCTACTTTGGGCAATCACACAACGAGGAACTGTCTCCTAATTATTTCGATCAGTGTTTCAAATATTCCTGTAAGAAAATGTTTTGGTAGCGTTTTCCTGTTCATGGATCGGGATCATTATTGCGAATCGTTAAAATGATGAAATTCAGGTGAATATGTTGAAGGATCTTTAGTTTAACCACTAGAGATGGGCAAAACCGCTCGTTTATGAGATCATATGAAAAATGTTCATTCATTTAAGTGAATCCGTTCTCTCTTATGAGTTACCGCAAACTAACAATAAACTTGATAAAAAACATCGGGAACAAGGAGTGAGTCTTGAGCGAGGGAAAAAATCGAATGAGCAAGAGGATCGGAAATGTTCTGTCGCGAATTCTGTGTCGCAAAATTTAAGTGTTTTCAAT
>KK118801.1:190048-208055 GCA_000611955.2 Stegodyphus mimosarum | reverse complement strand
GTATATATATATATATATATTTGTAAAGAGTGTATTAAAAGCTTTAATCATTTATTTTTCTTCAACTGTCCAATTTTCTAACGAAGAAAGGGGAGCGTCTTTTAAAGTAACATCTGTGGAAATAGCCTTTTAAGATGACAGTTGCATCTATGAGCAGTATATCGTTGTTTCCCTTGTCTTTTGTTACGAAGCAGTAAAATGGATATCGTAATTGGCTCCCCGCAATTCGCTTGCACTATCACTTTGTGTATATTGCCTTGCTTATAACTTCGGAAGAAAGGGAAAGGTTGTAAATTGGATCTTGAAAGGGCAATTTTTGTTGTTTCTCCTTAGATTTTTACCTTGTTAGCAAGGGGGTCGAATTTTTAGTCTCAAGTTTTCGCAGGTGTTGGAGGAGTCATTTCTACAGCTGGGCAACCGTCAACTGTAGACAATTACTTCGCTTTGATTCGTTTGAGGGTTTGAATTTGTCCTGTTAAATTATAATGAAAGTCCCGGATTGGCAAGAATTTAATTTTATGTGTAACTTTTGCACCAGTAATGTTTATTGGGAGGAGAAACCGAGTTTTCCTCGGTTGTTGCGCGAGTTTAGAAGTCAGTTTTGAAGGGTTTTTTTTAGTTGTGTTGAGTTTGGATATAGAAGAGAATTAGCAGGGAGGGCTTTTGGCCCTGCGGCCGAGCTTTACGCTTGCGCGTGGCTCGCGCTTGCGATGCTGCGCGGTTTGCGCCGGAATTTAGGAGACGGCTTCGTAATTTTGAGGATGAAGTCAGTTTTTGGAGTGGAGTTTTGTTTTTTAATACCCGACACCTCGAGAGGAGAATTAGCAGAGAGGACTTTGCCCTGCGGCCGAGCATAAATAGTCATTCTCGTAGTGTTCCTGATAGAAGGGTTGGTAGATTTTAGGAAGTTTCCAGAGGCTCTCCTGATAAAGAATTTTTGATGCATTGGGTTGCTTGAGAACAAGAGCTCTACTCAAAATTATAGCATCGTTTCATCTGCATATCGTTTTTCTGTGAACTGTAATTAGACGCTCCCTGACGTGTTGTGACAGTAACATGATCAGAACTTCGGATAAGTTGTTATCGACCTATGAGGGAAATATTTTAATTATTGTCTCTGTCTCCATTTATTTGTAAAGGATTAAGATTTTTTTTCAACTTAATTAGTGAATTATCTTATATTTTATGGGTACTTTTTAGTAGTTGTCTTTATTAAATCCGGCGTAACGGGTAAAAAAAATTCATTTGATACTAGATAAAATTATGTGTCTTAGAAGAATTTTAAAATATTGTCAAAAATATGAAATTTATGTTAACTGTAATTTTCTGTATTAGTTTAAGTGAGATCCAGTTTGAATAATTCATTTAATGTTCTAGTTATTCTAAGTAATCGCTATTATGTTAAACTGCAAAATTTTATCTTGATAAAGGACTCTTGAAGAAAATTTAATGAAGAATATTGTATGTAAGGGTAGTCTGGCCAGCTCTGCTATAAATTTATCCTAGATATTAATAAATGAGTGTGATTTTATGTTATTACTTGCATTTTTTTGTGCATGTGTTACGTAGTTGGTTTGTTCAGTCACTCCATTTGTTTGAGCCGTGAGGCTTTTAAAAAACATGGAGATTTTATCGGGGTTATGGAAAAATGTTTATGCGTTTTAGGGAACTCACAACGCGCCCTGTTTTTAGCGAATATGTACTAAGCACATTTTATTGTATATTTGAATGCTCGTTTTAGGTGCCATGAAAGTTAGAACTATTGCTTGATTTTTAGTAGTGGAACTGATTGATTTTTTTTTTTTAATATTTCTTCCCTGGTGCTTATGAGGTGTTTTATGAATTTGAATTTGTGCTCTTGAGCGTATATGTAAATTAAGTGAAATTATAGAAAAACTTTAGTTGAGATAGTATTTTATTCTACCGAGTACCAGAGAAGATTTATTCCTTTTTGCTTTTAGGTTAAGTTTTATTAAGATGAATTTGCCTTGCTTTGTGTCAGTTAATTAATTTAAGAAATAGTTAATTTAGATATTTTTTTCCAGTCAGCTCAATCAGTCAGTTTCCTCCCTTTCTAACTAATTGAATTTAGCAGTAAAATTTAAGCTCTTCAACAGAAACGATTATACAGGTTAGATCAAAGAGTGAAACAAATGTAACGAGCAGTGGGATCGCAAGAACTGACTCAATAAACTTATGGTAACTCTCATAACTATAGTTTTAACTGCGGTTTCAACTGCGGTTTTCAGATTCCCTTATGCATGCTTTCCACCTAGAACTAACAATAAAACTCTAGAATGCATTTTTTTTTTGTAAAAGTCGAGAAATTATGAAAATTAAACTCGCTTTTAACATGTGAGAATTAGCCTTCTTTTATTCCTAAAATGGAAATAGAATTTTTCTGGTGTGCTTCCAACAAAAGCTCCGTTCGTTGTTGGCAAATCAGGCGTTCTCTCGTTCAGTAAAGTGAGTCAGTTCGTGAGTGAACAGCACATCTCTGCTCTTGGTATGTTTCCAGGAAGAGCAATCCGTGAACTGTAAAAGTACAACCCCTCCACTTTCTGGAAACAAAACTCTTCATTCGCTCAGCAAAGTGAATCTGTTCTTTGAATTAATTTCGGAGCGGATCGTGCAACTCTACTGTTTACTTATTAACAGATATCATTAAGAGAATTATTTTTAAATTATCAGATCTTTCTTTCTCCAGTGAATGCAAAGAAAGCGTGGAGTAAAGCTATTACTAATGAATTACAATGTGCTTAAGGAAAGTTATTAAATCGTGAATAAAGGCATTTCTATTTCCAGGAAGTTGAAAATGAGCAAGATGATTCGGTTGCAAAATTAGAAGACTTGGCAACTGGAAGAACGCAGTCTAAAGTCGGTTTCTACAAAGGTAATGCCGTATACATTTATCATGTGTACAAGAAAAGTATAGATCTCACGAGATGCCTCAGGAAAGAAATGATACAGGTTTGTTGCATATTTGCTAGGTAGATTTCCTGAAACAATATTTTTTAATTAAAAAAGATTATTGGAGTTGCTAGGCAAATAGATTCAGCATATTATTCATAAATTTTCAGCACTAGTTTCGAAGGTTTGAATATAGAACCTTCCTTTTCAGCTTCAGGCGTGCAAATAACGAAAAAGAAGCCTGTGTTCGGGCGATAAAAACGAGAGAAAGAAACTGGAGCAACTGGCACCGTCTATTGTCGAAAAATGAAAATACCTGTGATATGATATCTTTAAAAGTGAAATAATTTCCTTAAAGAGGCCTCTGTAGACGCGCGTTTCACATTCATAAAACTGTTTCAGTTCTAGTTAACAATTCCAGTTCCGATCCGCCTTTACCCTCATTATTTAATAGTTCTTTTAATTCATCAATAAATAATGCCAGTAGCTTAACGTCCTTCCTTTCGTTGTTATCGCATGAACACAAGCTTCTCCTTTGTCATTTTCACTTCTGCAGCTGAAGAATAAGGTTCTGTTTATAAACCTTCGTTATGTTTTTAAACTAGTGCTGCAAATTACGCTCACTCTTATTGTCTTAACAGTTCCAATAATCGTTATTCCATACGCTATTTTAATTCAGATTTAACACAGGTGTTAAATTGTTTGAAATTCTCATTTTTAAATTAATATTTGTGTAAAATGGAAGTTTATGAAAGTTTAACTGAATTACGCTACACAGAATGTTCAAAATGTGTTGTAAAGTGTTGGCTTTCTCAAATATTGATTCTAGACATGTATTTCCAACAGCAAAGTTTGATATAATAATTTAAGAATTCTATGATATCTAATGTTTTATGTCGTGTTTGAAACCAAACATAATCAGTAAAATGTGCGTTTACTTTTTTAACGTTAAATATCTTTATTTCTTTATATTTCATACGTTTTCATTTACTTATATTATGAAGATATTAATAATTTATAATTTCATGAATGAATGAATTAACTAAAACATGATCTAGTTTTGTAAATTCATTCTGTAATTTCTCGATTTTTTTATGTAAGACTATAACACTTTTTTATTTAAATTATCTAAACATGGCGAACATTTTACTAATTTAAATTTCGGCTTAGCAAGCAATACATAAAAATTAGAATTTGTATTTACAGAAGGCTGCCATACATATGACTGAAATTGTTTTAATAAATTTCTTTAATTTTATTTTCAGAACTTTACATATTACACTTGGTATTTACAATAGATTAGTTAATTTGAAAATACACTTATAGGATTAGTATTTACAAAAATGAAGCTTGTTACCCTCTTTATCGAATATTCGATATATATCATACAAGGTGGCTTTTAAAATTTCATGGAATTTTTTCAAACGTTCTGATTCGTCAAAAAAGACTCTTTCAGCAGCTACACACCTTTGTTAAAAACCTTCCATAATATTCCTGGAAACCCTACTAGAATCCAATCTTTGACCGTTAAATAGGTTTTTTAGGCTTGTAGGGTTCCTCACTATTATTCTACTAAAAGAACGTTGTAGAACCTAGTGAACTGTTAAGCGACTTATCGCTAAGTTCAAATAACTCAAGTCGTAGACTCAAGAAGGGTTAACTACCCTTTATTTCATCTAAATAAGATGAACAGATGGCTCCTTTCTCGGGCTTACAACAAAGCCTCCACTTGAGCTTTAACTCAGAATAAGAAAATAAGAACTAAATTAGAACTAAGAGATTTACCGAAGCTAACAATTATTAAACGTAGTTGGCCCTTAATTTAAACTAGCTGGCGAATATCAAAAGTCACGTAATATACCGCCGAGCGTAACAGCTTCAAGAGAGGTTTAGCTCGAAGGCAACCACGCGCTGCTCAGAATTCATAGCTCTCCCTCTCGAAATAAGTTGAATCTTCCTTAAATACTCCTTCTAACTCATTTGCATTCAACGCGATTCTAAAAAATCTGGTAGGGATAGGGAGTTGTAAGTGGAAACAAGAATTCTTAAAAAAGCACTTTAAATTTAAAATAACTGTTACAAAATTAAAATATATCTTACAGCCTAAAGGGGCTGTTAATTTCGAAACACGATTTTGCGTAGATTCACTTTAAATGTCTTTCACTGTCAGTGCGTTGTTTCACTTTTCATTCGAGTCTGTTGCCATATGGCACAATACAAGAAATTTAACTTTCAAATTAAATGCGTCTATTATGGATTAATAAACTAAGGTATTCAAAAGTAATAGATGCAGTACTTAAGTTTTATTTACTTTTATTGTATTTACTGTTACGTATTCGTTTACCTTTGATTGAAATTAAAATAAAAAATTCACAATCTATCTAATTAGAAATATTCAATATTTTTATAGAATGATGTATTTTTTCCGAATTTAACCAATTTTTTTAACAAACTCCGTGACTGGGAAGCGAGAAGTGGCAACATTTTTCCAAATAGGACATTTTTATTTCCGACGGGTCAAACTGTTGCCGTTTGACAAAATGTAAGATCTTTCAATTTTACTTCACAAATTCGACTGTTGGAAAGCAATGTATTGCCACTGCCTCCGAGAGACTACTTATTATCTATAATTCCCTGAGTTTTGCCATTTTTAGTAAAGGCTAACTTTCAAATTTGATCTTTGTGTTCTTTTCTGTTGAGTCGTAAACCAAGGGATTGAAAAATATATAAACACTGTTTTTAATTCTTTTTCCCCGTGTACCTTTTAATCTGATATATTTGAATAAAAATTCATTTAAGTCACGAGATGTCTAATTAGAGATATTAAATATTTTTATGAAATGATATTAGCTGGTCTCATTAAAACCATTATTCATGGATAGTTCTTTTAGGCGACCGGCTAGTTTTGAAATAACTAATGCAGCGAATATAAAAAAAGTGTGACAACCCGTAACACTCTATTAGGAATTCTTTTAAAGGTTTATTCTGTGTTTTTGCTGTTGAACTGTATCTTCTGTAATTGCGAAGAAAATTATGGTTAATAATAAAATTGCGAAGAGAAAAAATTGCGATGCTCAGACAAAGCATAAAGTGCATTATTCTCTGATTAAAATATGAATCCTTTCAGATTTTTTTCTCTTTCTTTTTATGTTGTTTCCTTTATTCTTTCACACGTTTAATAGTTTACGTTCCTTTTGTTTTTTAGATCAGAGAAATGAGGCATGAGAATATCAACCCATTCATAGGAGCTTGTGTTGACCATCCTAATATTTGTATATTAACTCTTTACTGTGCGCGTGGTAGTCTTCAAGTAAGTATGCCCAAAAGACTGGTTTACTTGGTTAGTCTGAAATTACGAAACTCTCTTTCTTGAATCGGACTGCAATACAAAACAATAAGTAATAATATTTCAAAATAAAATACTACTCTAATGATATCTCAAATGGCAAATCCGGAGAAATAAGTTTATATTTATATAATTTTTTTCAGTGATTCAGATTTTATATTCATAAACGGAATCGGATATTCTTATTAGACGTGTTACACAAAGAAATTATACTACGCGTTAGTGGAAAAAATACAAAACAAAATGAAACGTGTCAGTATCCGAAATGATTATGAACCCAACTGACAGATTCATTTACATATGTCGTCATTTCGACGGAAAGAAGCATAATTCTCTAGAACTGCTTTTATGAGAAACGCGGATGTTATAGAAATACAGGTCTTAAAAAATATTTATCTTTCAATTTGTTGTAAACCTTTATCTTAACAGTTGGTTATAAATCTTTATCTCTCATTAGGCCGTAAATCTTTATCTTTCAACTGGTTGTAAATCTTTGTAAATCTTTATCTTTCAACTGGTCATAAATGAATGCAAAAACATTTTTTGTTAAATCTCTCTTGAGAAGGAGAGATCACAACAAAACAAGTTTAACAATTGCGTTATGTATTTTTTATTTCTAGTGCGTAACCCTTGAACCTTGATGCTAGTGAACCAATGTATCCTAACATTTCAAAAAAAAAACACATAAATCAGTATTAACTTTTAAGAAAACCTTAGAATTTATTTTTCTAACAGATCAAATTATGTCAAAATCAATTTTAGTAATAAATACACTTTACCCCCCGGGGTATGAAAATAACCTGAGAAAATTTACTAATTTTTAACAGCGAAACATAAATATTGGTTTTCAACACATTCTGCAATTTCAAAATAAACAGCATAAAACTTCCATAACTATTAAATAAGCATAACTCTTTCATTCAAAATTTATAAGAATTCATAACAACTATTTCCTTTAACAAATATTTAAGTTCTTTCATCTTATTATTGGACAAAAAATAAAAGAACACCTCTATCAGGTTCAGCTAACTGAGTTATACCAAAACCACCCTTTTAGGAAAATTTAGAGTATTAAAACTGGAGCCATTTTATGACAGTTACTTTAATCTCAGCAAAGTCAGGATATTCATCAAAAGATACGAAAATTTACATTCCTCAACATCTCAGAATCCTTAAATGCAAACATTTAAAATTAAACCATAACTACATTTTGGAAATAAATTGAATACTCCTCTTGCTATTTTAGGACATAATTATAAACTGTAATTTTAAGTAAAAAATTTTCTTAAGAACTTAAGTTAAAAACAATTAGAGTATAGAAAAATAAATCTGATCTGATCTCTGGCCAGCTCTTTGTAGAAAAGAAAATGATGTAGCAAAAGGTTTCATAAGAATACCACGATATTGGAAGGCATACTTTGGCGACACGTTGATGTCTCAAGCCCGAGAAGAAACTTGTATCCTGCCCATTGTCATCGGTGAACAGCAGGATGGAAGCAAGGAACCAGGACTAGGAAACATCTAGATCTTCGTCCAGCAGGACGGGAGCTGTAACCGGTAGCTAGAAGCCGTAGGTGCTCTTAGAGTCCTCAGTACAGAGGGAGACATCATCAGCAGATTTTCTTTAAAATCATTTTTTTTTCTTTTTTTTTTTATTAAATTGATGGGCAGTATTTGTTGTGCCCGTAGAAACTCCTGAATTTCGATGAATAACTACTCAAGTGAGGAAGTAAATTTTAATTTTATCATAACGAAGACTTTCTATCGAGGAAGCAAGTGAATTTTAGCTTCATCCATCCGCAATCGAAAGGAGTCATAAGCCCCTTCGAAGCTGCACAAACACGTTGCAGAAAAGAAAGCGAAGAAAAGAGAGGGAGAGATACTTATACCGGCTTTTTGTCAAGGCAGGAAACCGTATATCTCCAAACCCCGCTAAAAAAGTTGAAAAATCCAGTACTCCAAACCCCATACACACCCCTGTAAAAATCTTCCCAAATTCCGAGGTGTTGAACTAAACACAAATTCAAATATCGCCAAGCACGCCAAAAGTGAGAAGAATCAGACGCACCTGCAAGCCAAACGTACATCCTAAAACGACCCCACAGAAAATTCTAATTGTATTTTCCTCTTAACACGTAAGCAAAGCCTTAGAATTCAGCTAAAAGTGCGACTTTTTAATCATTTTCCCCCAAGACCTTTTCACAAGCAAAGTGTAAAATTTTAGTTAAATAAATGACTGTATCTTAAAAACTGTTAAAGCTAGAATCTTGAAAGTGGTCTTAAATTAAAAGGCTAATTTTTCTGCATCCAGTGATGTAAATTAATAATGGATCAACTTAAGTTAAGTAATATTAAATCAAGTTTATTACGTAGAAAAGCACCCAATTCCATTGTGTGTTTCAACGGGTTTACGAGTAACGAGTGGATGATACGTATAAATCTTAAGTACCAAAAACCCCTAATTAAAATTAAAGCAAAGCAAATATAAATACAGCAAATTAAATAAAATAACGTTCTGTAGCATAAATTTAGAATACTAATAAAAATTAATTCTAAGTCAAACTTAAATAATTAAGTGAATTTGCTACACAACATTTTTCACCTTTCACTTTGTAGAGACATTAGGTTATTTTGGAAGCAGGAAAGGTGAAAAATGGGCAATGCCTTCGCCGGGGATCGAACCACGGACCTCTGAAATACCGGCTCAGTGTGCTGACCATTACACCACGAGGGCACGCTAAGAATGTGGGAGATATACCTTATATACTCCCCTTTTTAAAGGGCGACTAGGGTTTTAGGGGACCTAGTTGCCAAATCCTGGGTGTGGAGAGTCATCATCAACAACCCTTTTAGTTCGGGCGCCAGTGTAGAGACATTAGGTTATTTTGGAAGCAGGAGAGGTGAAAAATGGGCAATGCCTTCGCCGGGGATCGAACCACGGACCTCTGAAATACCGGCTCAGTGTGCTGACCATTACACCACGAGGGCACGCTAAGAATGTGGGAGATATACCTTATAACTTCATTATCCTGAAACCTTTTCACTTCAACTTGAAGTTCTTCCTGAGTTTATTTTAATGTCAAATGTTTATCTTATCGTAAATATCTGTTAAATTTTCATAGACATATTTGTAGAACATTTTTCGTTACAGAACGTTTTTTGACATTTTAATATATTACCGTTCACTTTCTTTCGGATTTTAGGAGCTAATTTGGAGCAATTATCGGAATGTGACGACATATTTTACTTGAAATATGTGATTGAAAATAAAGCTACAATAAAACTTATAACCGTATATTTTCTTCTTGCGCTTCTTATGAATCACGATTTCACACTGATTCATTCAAAATATTTATATCTGTTTCTATATCTCTCAAAAAATTAAAACTAATTCTCTTCAGTATCTTGTATGCATAATAATCTTTGCAATACTTATTGCGTTAATATCAAATTCATTCTTTTCTAGGATGTACTGAAGAATACTGACCTCCACTTGGATACCATGTTCGTTGCGTCACTTGTTGCTGATTTAGTAAAGGTAAGAACAGTCATTGCAGCAGAGGCCGATTAATGGGATCGCCGTTAATGTTATAATTTGTTAATGTTAAAATTCTGATATTGTTATCTAATTATCGAAGTCCCACTCGTTTGGGATTAAGTCATCAAACTCCTTAATTTTTATTTCAGCCAACCATTTAAAATTAGGCAATAAAGCCACCTTTTGTTTAGTTTGTAGCAGATTTTGAAAAATAGTGTACCGATCAAACATAGGTCTTTCTTCTTCAGACAGAAGAAAAGGGCGGAAGATATCTATCAGGGCTTTATGAAATAAATCCAATCACATTATGTAATAAAATTTCTGAAGATGGAATCGATGAATTCCCGACAAATGCAGATATAAGGATATAAGGGACGCCCTCCGAGTATGATTATTAAAGTTCTGTAGCATCGGCCAAATCATTCCCAAAATTTTATGAACAGTTCATAAATGAACTTTTGCTTAACAATGCAAGCAGTCCACTGCTAACGTTTCCCTCTCAGTTAAAATGCATAAAAATAAGTACTCGAATAAAAGTAAGTGTGGTTCTAATTGTATTGACATTAAATTGTTTAAAATTCTATCGCTAATTGGAAGGATATTTTCCCTCATTGTTATGAGTTCTTCATTTTAAGAAAAAAACTGAATGCTTTTTCTGGATAATAGGCTCTTGCTGAAAAAATGAGCAACAAAGGCAAAACATGGAATAAAACAAAACCTATTTGCTAAATATACGTGAAAGTGACATAAGAGGTTGGTGGGGCATTACTAGACCAAACAGCAAACAATAAAGCAAAAACATACATAAACACATGTATTACGACCATCGTATCTCAAAAGATCAAAATGAGTCGAAAGAATGAACAATGGAAACGTCATGCTGATAACGGATATACCCTTTAGCTGAATTAAATGATGGACAACGGCGAGGCAAGTTGGCAATAGTGCCGTTGATCGCTTCTTGTGGACTAGCACCCATTCCTGGAGTAATGCATGTCGGGGTTCGTGGAAGGTGTCTGGCGGCACACTGCGACCTGATATCCATCGTCCCAACATGGCTCACACATTCTGTATGAGATTCAAGGCCTGTAGTCTAGGAGGCCACAGTTTTCCCTCTACAGATAGCTCCGTACCACTCGACCTCAATGGGGGCGGATGTTTTCGTCCATAAATATCGCGTCGGTACCTATTGCAGCAATAAAATAAACACAAGATGGCACAGAACTTCGTCGCGATATCGGTCGGCTGTGTTGGAGGCTACCAGGACTCACGTAGAGGTCGGTGCGGCTGTTCGTTGCTAGACCAGCCATACTAGTAAGCCTCTGTAAGGGTTTCTTTCGACCTCTGTAACCTCTGTAATGGTCTCTTTCGACGATGTTTGGTGCCCGATGGCATGTCCCTGGCTCTCGCGATATCATTAGCCTTCGGAAATTGTTCTGATGTTAAACCGAGACTCCTTCTTAAAGAGTACATGGACACGATTCAGCCGCTCTTCTGATATACAAATGAGCACAAACCATAGGTCATCGGGCGTACGGTGCACATTGACACAGTTTGGTGGGATGTGGACCCTTCTGCAGTAGCAGAGGTATGCGACGGCAGCTATCGTGCTATTAGTGATCTACGGCGTCTTTACGCAGCAACAGGAAGTCTTCGTCTGCTATTGTGGTAATCCTCCGACGTCTAGACCCACGTCTTCTGTAGAAATTTTGATCCCTTTGGTAACGAATTAACAGCCTATTGATGACACTACGATGCACATTCAACTCTCTCGCAGCAGCGGATTGTCTTGGACCAGCTTGCAACATCCCGACAGCCCTCCAACGCATTTCATCATGCGTCTTCGGCTCATGTTGTCTTCGGCTCATGCTTTCCCTTTTTGCTCTCTCGGATTACACGGAATTATTACTGCTTGCGAACTGACCCATAGGTCAGGCGTACCTCTTTTTAAGCGTTGTGGTGTGACTGCGGGATTGCGTTTTATGCTAATTTTGGTTTCCTATTTGCATTCAGCGCTGCAACGCAACCTCTACCTCATATTTAATTTGTATATTTTAATTTTCCTTTCTACACTTGTACTTTTTCTTTTAGTGTTTGTTGCTTATTTTGGGGGCATGAGTATATTTCAAAAGTGTGGATTATTTTAATAGACTATGCCTGTCCATTATAATACACATAAATACACATTACACACATATATAATAATTAAAAATCATCATGATGAAACTGAACTCTACAGCAGAACACAACTGATCTGATCTTGTCAAGACTTCCTCCATTTCAAACAATATTGCTATTATTTCTACTAACCCTCGTAATTTGAAAATAATCTATACCACGTCAGCAAATTCACCATGAAGAAGCCCCTGTCATTGATCAATGCCTTCGGCACCTTGTAGGTGATAATGTAATATCGCTCAGCTCTGTCCCACTTTTGACTTAGAACACCGTCGGCGACAAACCCTCAGTTTCTCAATAGAACGTCTGGCTAGACGGGATTTATGTGCCCCCATACAGATAAAAGCACAGAGAATATTAAAACAGTTCCGGATTGACAAAATGTGTTTTTAAGGACTACTAGGAAAAATCACGCTACCCGCTTTCCACTATTCTAAAGTACACGCCATTTTTATTCAAAACGTCGGGACTCAATAAATTACAAATTTTTATTTTCAATAAAAACGAAATTGCAAATTTCTTGCTATATTAAAGATAATTAACACCCGAAGTGCTATTAGTCTCGACCCTCAATATTTGTCCGTGTGACTTATCAAATAAAAGGATGGAGATACTCAATGTTATCGTCATGTATTAGTTTTAAAGAAGTAATACGGCGAAAAGGAGAAACAATTTATCGGAAATTCTAAAGATATGCTGTTTTCAAATATTTTGTGGTTTCTTTTTTTTTTTTTTTTAATTTATGTGGCGTAAATGTAAAGGAAGTGATGTTTAATAATAAAATTTAAAAGACAAAAAAGGTTCTGTTAGCAGGAGTAAGTTCAACTGCAGATTAGTAAACCCCGAACTCAGCAAGAGCATCAAACAGCCTAACAAACCCTTGGAGCAGCAAATCTTTATTGCGGACCTCCGCACAATTTTACTTATTAGAAACCCATACTTATTATTACATAGGCATATTTCCGTCTAAGCATATAACTGCTGACCGAATCTCATTTAATTTCCACTCCATACACTGTTCATAATAATTATCGAAGTCAAAGATATTTTAACCCTCGAGAGCATGTGCATGGTGTCTTATTTGCATAAAATGGAATGCTTCATATACTTCCAATTACAGAAGTGTTTTAAATGACGAAAATATTCAAGCTTTGGCAATTTCAGATTTAAAAAAATTTTAATTTTAGATAAATAACGAAATCTAATTTTTAATGTGAACTTCCTGTTCTTATATTTAGATTGGGAAAGTTTTATATTCATTCTGAAAAGATAAAAATGCAGTAAATGTGGACTCCCGTACGACAAAAATTGGCCGAAATATTTAATTTCAAAATTTGTAATTTGGGATGTCATTTTCAACTTGCCTCAAGGGATCGGTTATTTAAGTTAGAATAATTGGACAAATAAATAAATGTGAAAAAAAAAATCTGAAAAGTTTCAGATTTTAAATTACGTCCAAAGGGGCGTTTTTTCTTAACATTTTATGTGTTATTTTTATTTATTAAATATCATGTTCTTTGCACTTAAACCATATAAATTTCAGTTGAAGAGCAATATCCCAAAATAATTTCAAAATGAGCATATTTTTAGAATTTCCGTTACACAGTTTCACGTGCTGAAGATAAAAATGTTTCTTTCTGTACAACGTTGCCATTGCTCGCTTTGAAATCTTTACGTTTGTTAAGCAAACATTTGTTAAAGTTTTATAAAATAAGAAAAAGGTAATAAAAGAAATTCCAAATTTGGGCTTCCAGACGCTCATATTCGGGTGGATACGTTCAATATTTAAAATTGGATAGCTGTAGGTACCGTCGTTTTATCACAATGCGAGAAACATACATACATTTACGCCGATTGTTCATTATTTAATTTCTTTCAATATAATACAGGGAGATAATAATATTTGGTGACAACAATTTGAAAAGTGAAACAACGCTCTTAGTGAATCAACGCAAAATGCCAAAACGAAATGAATAGTCCTTCTAAACAAATTTCCCCTCTGGACTAAAAGTGTGTTTAATTTAATAAGCTTACAAGGAAGTCATGTGGTATTCACATCAGACTTTTCTTGTGTTATAAATGCTCTGATTTCATGATATGATTGGTTATTTCTTTTCTGTAAAACAGGGCATGATATATATCCACGAAAGCGAGATTGTGTCTCATGGGAACCTCAAATCATCCAACTGCGTCGTCGACAGTCGCTGGATGTTGAAGATTACCGATTTCGGGCTACACGAATTCAGAGCCAATCAAGATCCACCGCCTGATGTCCAAGAAATGAGAACGAAATGTAAGTCCTTTACTTTATTTTCATACTTTACTTCTATATATATAAATAAAAAAGCGTGTTCTTGTGCTTGTAATTCATAGAAACCTACAGTGTTATTCCGGTCTTGATGAAATATTACACTCTTGACTTTTAAAACGGAAGGAAGGTCACTGCATAAAATTTCTCAAAACCTACCTCACGGCGTTCACACTATTTACAGATTTTGTGCGAAATTGATGAACTTTTGGTTTAAAACTCAGCTGTTTAGAAACTTTGTACTGTCACTGTGCAAAGCGTAAGATATTTGTGTTTCAAATTTGTTCAGAAATCTCGGTGATATAAAGAAAGAGTAATAACTTCTTTAATATCGGAGAAAATCACTTTTTAAGTATGATTTCGAAAAACAAACCACTCAGAGCCTTTATATTAGAAAGTTGCATTTTCGTCACTCATCTTACGTTCACGTCGATTTGTTCCGTAGAAAACATGCTAAGCAAAGAATTTATAATTGCTTTATTATAAAAAATAGACGCTAATATTTCTGTACAGCTTGAATTTTGAAATCCCATTATCCACCTTAGGTTCGCACAGCCATTAATGCTTTCTCGATGTCGATTCTTACTAAAAGCGTTAGATGGCGCCATGCTTGTTTACTCTTTTGAACTATGCTAATTTTACGGTAACCTATAGCATTTAATTACCCTGTCTATCAGATTTTGGGGGATATTTCGAAAACAGAGACGAAATCGGCCAAAGTGGATGGTGATTTTTCGGAAGTTCATTTCCGGAAAATGATAACGTATAACAAAGTAGGTATCCGTTTTTACTAAAATCATTACAGGGCACCTTTTAGTTATCTCCTTAATAACAGTGTAGAACTTTCCGGAACACGGTAAAACTCTCAGAGCTGAATTTAAGTGCTCTCTCTATCAGTTTTATTACTTTTTTTTAATATTTCGAAAAAACTGCCCTTATGCTCCTAAATGAAACCTCTTCATTCTGCGTAAAGCCCGGACAATGTGGAATACTAATTAGTTATTCAGTTACTAACTAGTTAGTGACATGTAATTCAACTAGCTATTAAATAATAAAAAAAAACCTGGCATAAAAACTTTGGGTGGATTTGGCATAGAAGATTGTACTAGTACAAAATGTTTAAGATGGAGTAGCCTGTGCTTTTTAAAATCTTAAATAAACCTGTTAACATTTTCAAACTGGTGGTGATTACCTACGAAGAACCTAACTTTTATATTTCTTGAAACATTATTCATTTCAGTAGATTGCGGAGAGATCAAAAGGAACATGGAATATGAAACATAGAGTTGGAACATAGAATATGGAATGAAGAAATAAAGTATGATCCTCGTACCGGTAGAAAAATGGCGGCACCTATAAGCCACTAACTTTTGAGCGCACATAGTCCTCCAAACGAACATGCGAACTCAAAACCACAGTTTTTGGGTTTTGAATTTCTTTTTATCTACATTTTGTTTATTACGAACTTAATAAAATTTTAGTTAAGTCGGCGATTTGAAAGCAACGTGTTTGCTTACGCTTTGCCACTTGGTAAACCAAAGATATTACGCTTTGTACTCGGCAAAGCATAAGATATTTGGTTTTCGAATTTAATCAACAAACTCAGCGATTGAAAAGAAATGGCCTGAAATAAAATGATTTTATCTTTTATATTGTAGTACCAAACCTTTCTGAATGGAGCAGTAGAAATAAACGTGCTTATTTATTAGCCCAAAAGACTTGTTACACTGTTAAAAATTTGGTTCAAGGTTTCACCAAATTATGGAACTAAAAATGTTGCAAACAAAAGACAGTGAAATTTTGATCCTTTATTTGGTGCTTTGGCTGAACCACTATTTCGTAATATTTTGAACCATAAATTGGCAGTACATTGAACCATAATTGGGACAACCATGAAAGAAATATATTGAACGATAAATTGGGGATATATTATCCATGGACTGGGATACCTTATATAGTTAATTATAATTATGTTTACCATTAACTGTAACTATTTTGAGCCATTAACTGTAAAGTATAGGAAATTATTGAGTGCTCAGACATGAAATTTCATATTTCTTTTGGTACTTTTTTATTCAATTTCTGTTATGGGTATGATTTCTTTTTCTGATATTTTTTAATTCATTACTGCTATGGTTAAACAATTTGCAATTTGCAAGTACCTGTAGTAATAATTATTGACAATATGGCTACAATAACAATCTGGTTATTTGCTTGAAATTATGACTCAGTTTCGATAGAATGAGAGTATTATACCTATCATTAAAATACACACTTCCAATGTACAATTGAACTCGCTTAAAATGGCCGCCATAACTGCTCATTGAAATCGAGTGCTCGTAAAAATGGGTTCGTGAAAAAAATTATAGAATTTCATTACTGTATTATACGTACTTACTTTATTTATTTTTTTTTATTTCTGTACAGCACAAAAGAAGTTGGTTGAATTTGCTTTGAACTATTTTACTCTTTCTTTCTTGTATTACTGGTTTTCGAAGAAGACTCATGGCTTGAGAAAAATCGTCATTTGCACTCCTGGCTTCCAGAAAATGTTGAGGTTTTTCAGCACACTCAGAGAACTCGCCATTGGGGAGAAGAGGGCTTTAGTTTGAAATTCTTCACATTCCTCAATATCCTCGGAAGTGATAGCATTACCCCAACAGATACATAATTTTTAAATTCTCTACTCATTTTCAAATTTTCCAAATCGTCTATTTCTTCTTCATCAATCACTTGCCGCACTTGAGTATCCAATCCAGCCTTGCAGCAGCAACTGGTAATGCATGTTCATGCAACGTTTTCGTATGCATTGTTCATTAAACGTATCGCTTCCAGTAAGTTTACATTTGGGGTTGTTCCTATTTCTTCTCTTCTATCGAGAAACATCAAAATCAAGTGCTTGTGAAAGTTTCATTGAGAACTCCTACTGTAACTACTTTTTGGTTCGATGGTTTCGCTGGTTCATTTGACATAACCAAAGCACTCGATAGCTGTCTGCCTAAGGGGACGGATGCCTTCGTGGTATTCTTTTTAAAATGGCTCATGTACACGTTACACTTGGGAAAAACCACGAAAACGCCCATGCGACCAGCCCGTTCGCCGGGATTCGAACTCCGGGCCGAACGGATGCTTTCTATATTGAAAGCGCTTTTATTATAGTTTACAGCAAGTACCGCTTAGTGTGATCCCGTAGTTCACGGCTAGTTTGATAACATTAACCGAACAAAAGCATTAAAGACTGAGAAAAAACATCTTTCAATCCAACAATGAAAATGTATTTAATCAGTCGAATTTCAATTCAAAAATCCAGAGTTTGAGTCAGCGAATCCTAAAAATTTATTTTGAGACTGTTCATACTCTTTTCCAAATTTTACACAATAGTTTATTTATGAACGCATCGTAACGTTTCTCGAAATTATTTCATCAATGCTATATCCTTAATTTTAATACTCGAAGAGTATCCCGCATTGAACATGCAAGCAAGTGTAAAATTTTGACATAGGCCAAAAGAAAAAAAAAGAAAAACCTTATTTGTTGTAAAGTTTTCAGGGGAATTTTTTATTTAAGGATCAGAGAAAAATAATTCTGCAAAACCGTTTTTGCATCTGTATCTGATCATCTTCAAAATCCATAGAATTATTTGAAATCTTAGCCAAATTAAAATTGCTTTTTTGCTTAATTCTAAATGCTTGACTAAAATCAAAAACAAGCTGTTTAAAATAATCCC
>KK118801.1:0-186561 GCA_000611955.2 Stegodyphus mimosarum | reverse complement strand
AGTGTCAAATCCTCAGCACTATGGGGGTGAATTGTTTCGTCCCCCTTCCCGAAAACTAGACTGTCCGGAGTACATCAAGCAATGCATGGAAGAATGCTGGAAGGAAGATCCAGACGACAGACCGGATTTCAGATTTATCAAAGTTAAGCTGCGAGTACTACATTCCGGCTTGTAAGCAGTTCTTTATTTGGACATTCAATTTCGTTTCGTATGAATTTGATAGCTATGTTTACAGATGATGTCACTATAAATCTATAGAATCAAATAGTAGAGAAAACATTGCATGAATGTCTGTTATTTGAGACTGCTTGTTTTTCAGCGAAATTTGATCTTTAATTGAAACTCATCACCGCGGAATCTATTCTGCATTCTCAGCTGTCTTAGATTCACATTTTCATAGAGCACTCCATGCTGAAGGAGGCTACATTGAGGTTTGCTGTATGTGGAAATATGTTTGGTGGAAAGCTTGGTAACTTGTCAGTTAGTCTTGACTATTAATCCAACAATCATTTCCCGATTTATCGACACCTGGATTTCGAGAATTACCATGACATGTCTTCTAAACTGTTTCATTTGTTCACGCTCAATAAGTTTTCAGAACTGTAGCCTATTTCTGATGGGCTACCATCATTGGCCCAACAGCCGATGAATATGTCCTTTATTAAGTTGTAGAGTTCACGATTAAAAATCTAACTTCTTATTTTATGTTAATTTTCTCTCCTATCGCTACCATTTCCATTTTCCTGCCAGAATGTAAACATCTAATTCGCATGATATTCAAATGAGGTAGAAAGTGGGTACAATTTAGAAAAAGCTTTCACAGGGTAGAAAGAGAGCGTGTCGACCTGTTGGAAGGCTACGCTGCTAATTTGATTCTTTTGCGAAAAGTATTCTGCAGCATTGAGTTATTCTAGCCATTAGACTTGTTACGCTGATTCTAGGTCAGATCCAGTTTGCGCGTTATTCAAAGTGTACAGCCGTTAGTCTAACTTACTTTCTCAGTTTTAGTTAATCCATTACGTTGAGTTAAGCCATAACTGTTGGCTTCTGTAAGCACGAGTTGGTGCCGTCTGTTAATATCTATTTGAGTTAATGAAAGGATCCTTTACATCCTTTAGCTGTCTGTTTGGCACTTACAAAACATAGTGAAAATTCACTTAAGATTTTTAGATTTTTAGTCTAGTTCCTGCTAAGTACCTAAGAAAACCAAACTTTGTAATGTCTAATAGATCACTTGCTTTACTCGGACAACTGATGTTAGCACATTCAGGTACTGCAAAAATCTCACCTTACACAGGGTGTCCATAAATGTTTACAGAACATGATAACTCAAAATTCTGTACAGATAACGAAACATATATTGAACCTCAATTGTATAAACTACTAAGAGCTTATAATCTATTGAAAACATTTAATAAACACGTCTGCACCTCTGATAGCACACACGACATTCCACCGAGTATTCAGTTTCACGGCACGTTCTTCGCCTGACATCCCCACCTACACTTCTTTCTTTTGGGGTATGTTAAAGACTATTTTCAACACACATTTCCTGAGGTTCTTGATGCTGTGACTTAACGCTAGCGCATCACAGATGCCACTTACACAATGGCAGTAGAAATGTTTGGCGTAAAACTGAGAACTCGTTGGAATATTTTGCACGCTACTAGGGGTGCAGATGTAAAAGTTTATTAAATGTTTACAATATGATTATAGACACTGAGAGTTTGGTACTTACATTTTATCGGAACGTTCTTAGCAGAAATCGCCAAATTTTCGGAGTGTGCCAAACTATGGCAACCATGCGCACAGACATTCAAGCAGCCATACTCATAATAATCCGTCAATCGAGCAATGTCATCATTTTCACATGCGTTCTTTTTGCTGTATTCCAAATTCCAACGGTCCCTAAAGATAAATCGTGATCTTCTCTGCTTTTAATTCAATTTTAAAATATTGCTTTGCCGCGTATGGTAGAAACTGTAAGAAATTTTCTGCAGGATTTACAATACAGAGGATATTAACACACTTCTAGAACGATTTCGATACAGAATTTTAAAAAATAAAGTAGATGTTTTAAAATAAACACTTTGGGCAGCAATTTAATATTTGAAATGCGAAACATCGTCCGCTACTTTTAAATTGATTCTTTTTTCAAAATGTCGCATGTAAATAGCTGTTGGACTGAAAGATATTTTTCTGCGCTTTCGAAAAAGAAACATCCCTATTCCACAATAAAAAAATATGAAGTGTACGCCACATAACTTCCTTGTACAAAATATTAAATTATACGCACTTTGTGCTTCATTTCATTTAAACTTATTTCCCCGAATTTCATTAGAGGTATATTTCTCATTCAATTACTATAATTCTCAGTTCGCGGCAAGGCAAAAATACATAAAAGCTCAAACTATCTTCATTAAAAATTGAAAAATATAGAAAAAAAATGAACACCAAATACAGTTAAAAAAATTTTCGATTAAAATTAGAGTTTCCGCGCAAAATCAAGCAATTCAGCCAGCAGGCAACAAGGTAGATTTTTCGGTGCACAAAACTGAAAGTTTACTTTTGGTCCTACTGAGCAAAAAGGCACTGAAGGTGCAGAAACTGACTTAATTCCCTATTCTGCTAAGTTTCGTATGTAAACAAATATGGCTGCTATGGCAAACAAAAATTAAGCTTAACCAAACTTAAACAACTCTTAAATTGTTGATAATTCTACAACTATTACATGCAGATTAACTAAAGGCATAAAAAGTTTAACCGGAAGATAAGTACAACATAATTCAACCATTTTGTACGTACGTTCAGATGCCACGAAAAAATCCCTTCAAAATCCATTTTAAATTACATTTGATAGCGGTCAAAATGGATATTTTCGTTGGAATATGGTACCCGGAATTTTACGTGATTACAATACTTTCTTTACTTCGTACAAGGAAGTAATAAACGCCGTGAAACGTATGATATTAAAATTCTTAAGTGGAAAATAAGCAAAGTTATTAATAAGAAAGAGAAAAACTGTGTATTATTATTTCTGTGCACGGAAAGAAGACTCTTCAAGCGAATACTCGAGAAAAGTAGTGCTGTTTCTAAAACTCAATCGTTGGTGGCAAGAGAAACTCCACCCACACAGAAATCAATTGCAGAGTCTTTAAGTGCATCTGTAGCAACAAGAAATATAAAATAAACCAAGCTTTACAAGTTAAAAAAGGTACAATAACATAATGTTCACCGGCTGCTATGGTTAACTAAACTCCTAATAGTTATTTCATCTACCATTATTTCCACAAATAATCCGGGTTTGATATACAGATATATCTCTGAAACAAAAGATTAGTTTAATTAGAAGAAGAGAAAAGATTATACTGTCCTGAATTTTTTTAAAAAAACATCTAATTGGAAGTTTACGGTAAAGAAAACAGAGATGCTATTAAATTTTAGAACGAAGTATTAAGCAAATTGAATAAGCAAAAACAGACTGAAATTTTTTTAAACTTTAAATTATGAAAAATGCGTATTAATTATTCATATTTTAATGTTTTTGAAATCGACACATCGAGTGGTAATAATTAAAAACATTAAAACCTGAACAATTGAGGATTATAAATTCACGATTCGTTCCTTTTGACTATTTGAGCGTAAAAACGAAAAGCAAATAATTTAATAAATAAATAAAATCTGAAATCTTTCACATTTTATTTAGAAATGAATTTTATTAATATTTTATTTAAAAATAAATTTTGTTTATAAATAAATTTTCTTAATAAAATCTCAAAGCTTTCAGATTATATATTACGCCCAAAAGGACCGTTTTTTAAACCTTTTGTGTGTTAACTTTATTTATCAAATATCATCTTCTTGGCAGTTAAGCCGTAAATTCACTTCTACA
The DNA here is from genome assembly GCA_000611955.2 of Stegodyphus mimosarum. Lineage (NCBI taxonomy): Eukaryota > Metazoa > Arthropoda > Arachnida > Araneae > Eresidae > Stegodyphus > Stegodyphus mimosarum. The sequence continues at coordinate 182,669 of KK118801.1, read as the reverse complement.
GCAATATCACAAAATATTTTAAAACAGCATATCTTTAGAATTTTCGATAAACAGTCTCGCGCACTGGAGATAAAAATGCTTTTCTCTGTAGAGTGTTGCCTTTGCTCGCTTTGAAGTCATTGAGTTTGTTAACCAAAAATTCGTTAAAGTTTTAAAAAAATGTGAAACAGATGATAAAACAAATTCAAAATTGAAAATTCGAGCTTCCAGGTGCCCATGTTCGGATGGAGAATTTCGTTATTCAAAATATGATGACTCTAGCTACCGTCGTTTTTTCACAATGCAGGAAACATACTACATTTATGCACATGCTCCTTCATTTAATATCTTTTTTACCTTCTAATATAATGCAAGACGATAATATTTGGTGGCAACAATTTGAAAATGGATTCTGCCTTTTATAGTGGTTCAACGCAAAATACTGTTTTTAGACTAATAGCCCTTCTGAGCAAAGGCTCCTTTGAGTTAAAAATAAAACAACAAATGAAACTCAAATTCCTATACAAAAATATTTACACCCTATCTCATAGAACCACGAGATTACTACAAGTATGTAAGATAAAAATTATGTAAATCAAAATTATACTTTATATTATTATTTACCCCGTAATTCCTCCTTTTGGTTCGGGACCTTCCCTCTCGCTGTTCTAAAAGTGGTAATAACTTAACCTTCTGCATTGCTTATAATCCTTAGCCAATCAGATTAATGAAACTTCTTACTATAAATGCCGAGGAAATCCAACTAAGCAGTCTTGTTTTCTATATCTGCAGTTCACGCATTTGTTGTATTTCTTGAGGTTTCCCGTTGCCGGGTTCACCTAAGGTGCTGATAATAGCGTGATGAAATTCACACTGACACCTGCCTAACACTGAGGATCAAAGTATCATTGTGTCCCCAATGTGATCTGCCATGAGACTAATCAACAAGAAATAAAGATATGATACTTTATTTGCCAATTATATAATTAAAAGAAGATTTATTCTGATGATGAAAACTTTTTGTGAGTAGAAAGTAGGTAGTAGAAAAGTCCTTTAGACCCACCAGATTGACAAGCGAGTTATGGCTCTAGTGTGAATTAATATGACAAAATTCCGATAAGGTTAGAATAACCTCTTTATTAACTCTTGAAATCGAACAGAAGGCACGACTTGTGCTTACAAAACAAAACCCGCCACCTGAGGGTATTCAAAATAACATAACTTCAAGTTTACGTTCAAGTATCATACTCGGAGACTACACAAAATGGTCTATTTAAGCTGGCTTAAATACTTAATCCGGGGGCTTTTAGCGTCGGCTAGCAAAATGACTAAAGCAGAAACAATCTCTGGCAAAGGTAGCGATAGAGTGTTCACTGTAAGCGATGTTGCTGAAAGCTCTAAAACATTCAAACCCTCGGCTTGAATACTCACAACTAATTTACATTCTGGTGAGTAGTACGGAAAGATGAAGTTGTACTAAAGGTTCAAATGTTAATAATTCGTTAATTAACATTAAAACGTTTACAGATTTAATAATAGTACCGAACAAATAGTACATTTTAATCCCATTGGAAAGTAGAATAAATTAAAAAATTTCTTTGTGTTTTTATGGCGAAACAGATTTATGCATCACATTTCTTATACTTATTTTTACTCTAAGTATAATGTCTTTACTCAGTTTTCTATTCGCCTTTTGATAGTAGTTTAGATAAATAATACTCGGTAACAAGTTCGAGGATAAAAATGCTGAGCTTTTCTTTGCAGGCACACGAACATCTTTGATAATATGATCAACATCATGGAGAAATATGCTTACAATCTGGAAACTGTGGTCAAAGAGCGGACTAAACAGCTTCTTGAAGAAAAGAAGAAGACTGAAAATCTTTTGCTTCGAATGTTGCCGAAGTTTGTATTATTATTTTTGCATCTAAAATCTAAATATTTTTTTAAGAAATTTTCGCGACTGTTAATCAAAATCTATGCAAAATACTAGAACCAAGCAGCAAAGGCAAAGAAGTGGCGAACATTTTACGCAATTAGATGTTATTAAGTGCTGCTAATTTAAAACACCACCTAAACTTTTCTAAGTACTATAACGTATGGCTGTTTAAAAACTCTGAGATAAAGTACTGTAAACTTAATCGGAGGTAACAATAAAGGGAATTTTTAATCCGTTTCGGTAAAATTATTTTCTAGAGTGGCCTTGTGTCCCTTGTAGATGCCTCAAAAGGAACGAATTATGCTGTAAACGAAATTAGTATACATATTAATTAGTAAATTTTGTATATATGTTAATAATTTTAGTGAAATTGTAAGCACATTTTAGCAGCTGTAGTATAGTGTAACATTAAAGGCCTCAGAAATGAGAAAATTAGCAGGAAAAATAGGATTACAGAGGTACTTCCATTTAACATTGAGGTAAATGACTACCCCGCCAAATTTTCCAGATAGCGCCAAGCTGACGATGGTTCTTGGGACTACTTTTTAGTGGCCAAAACTGGAGAGAAATCACCAAAAGTGGCCATACAAGGTGACATTTTTGGTCCAATCCGTATTTCATGGTAATTGTATCCGACTCTATATATAATTAACTTGTAGAGTCAGTAGGTTTTTTTTTTTAAACAGAAGACTTCAAAAATGAACAATTCTGTCGCCGGGTCTCTAACGTGGACCTGTGGAATATGCGCCGAGTGTGCTACCGTTACACCACGAAGGCATGCTCGAATGAGGGAGAAAATAACTTATAAACTGTGTTGCAACAATTAGTAACGAGTAGTAATCGCATAGTAATGAGTTGCTATAGTGAAGATAAGCTCATGAGTTCGGAACAACAATTATTATATTTTTGACTTTTGAGTTTGTATCATCAGGATAAATTTCTTTCTGTACTTGGATATATTTAACTGGTAAATAAATAAATATTTAAATACTAATTCAGTCATAATTTGAATACTTATCTCTACCTTCCAAACCTATATACGCCTTCCCCGAGAAATCGAAAGTAATGGAAATTTCTCGGCAGACAGCGGAAAACTTATAAGACCGGAATAAGCATCATTTCTTAGTTCAGAGTTTACCTCAGAATATTGAGAGATCATTTTGCGAGATCAATGCGTTTGAGGCATTTTCTATTGTTTTGTGTTTAATGTTCTTAGTAGCATGAAGTGGTAACTATTGATTGTACTGTCATACTGAGAAGAGCTAGCTGTACGAAAACTTCTGCGAGAAAATTCCCAGAACATTAAACTGCTTCTTTTGGAAAAATAAGTTTCTTCTAGCTATCATCGGCTCTGAATGCATTCAATCAAATACGAACCCATACGTACGTAACAATATTGTTGCATTCGACGGGTTTGTGGATTTGGAGTAATTGATAATAACACTTGATGAAGAATCAAAACGCAGTTTATTTGCCAGTATTACACAGAACGTTTCCAAAGTCATGTTTACAGTCGTCGAAAAACTACGGTAAACACGATGAAACAATCAGCAACATAGCCTTTAGGCTACAGCGGGGAAGACAGCTTCACGTCAGAGTACTAAAGTACAACTCCCGTCTCGACCGATCGCTCTCAAGCTAATCTCTGACCTCAAGATACTACTTAACTCAAGCTACAACAACACTCCTGAATTCAAGATGCAACTACACTACTGAATTTCAGATACAACTACACTACTGAATTCAAAGTACTGCTACTACGCGTTCAGGCAGGGCATATATAGCTTTAACCTACCTTCGAGAACATTCTCGAGAAAACCTCTAAGAATGCGTTCTATAATGTTCTCACTCCGTCTATGGCACATCGCTAAATGTGCCACCAAATGGGCAATTTCGGGCCAAATCTGGCAACCCTGCCTTTCCCTGCCATTTTCTGGCAATCCTAACCTTCTTTGCGGGGACGCTATCTTACCGCCGCTGGGCATTTCGCAACATTATACAAAGAATTTTACTTGATTTTTTGAATTTTATTTTTTGAATTTCTTGATTTTGATTGATAGAATTTTACTAAATGTACTTGAAAATATACCACCAGTGAAATACTTTCGTGCTGTTTTTTTTTATGAGTAGCGTCAAAGAAATTAGTAGAAACTTGTTTATGCCTGATAAATTCAGACCTGGTTTAAATAAATCAGCTTTTATCACATATCTTAGCACTGCAAGCGAGGATTAAGTTTACCAAAATAAATTTCTAAATTTATAAATTCTTCTTCTAAATTTATAGGTTCTCACCTTCTTGGGAAGCATACGCTAAGTCGAGACTCAAAAATTAAAGCGAATTATTGTTATGTCATAAATTAAAACAGATAACGTAAGAAGGGTGTAAAAGACCCTTTTATTAAAAACTCAAATAGTTAACAAAAGGCACGTCTCGTGCTTACAACACCAGCCAGCATTTATTGCATAATTCAAAAATAAGAAACTCAAATTAAAACTAAGTTAGCCCAAAGACTACAAGAAAATGATAGCGCGCAAGTTTGCTCAAACCTATACCGACGTGACAAGCACTATTGCAAGAATAAAGCAACGCCGAAGACAGACTGCTAACATAAAATATCAAGTAGTAATGTGATTTAAGAAGGCGGAACACGCTCTCTAAACAGTCTAAAACCTCCCTTTAAATACTATCTTTCTGCTTCATTTGAATATGCGTGAACTAATATTAGCATTCTGGAAGGAAAATGCAAAGGAAGAATGACAGATGAATGATGATTTCCTGCTTAAATAAATCTAATGATTCTGCAAATGGCGCCCGAACTAAAATATGATGCCCGATAATTCTACCACACTTGGATTTGACGACTGAGTCTCCTTCTTTCCAATCTCTGTCACACATTTACCCGTTTCGGACGAACAACTGTTTCAAACAATTTTTTTCCTGGCTTTATTACTGACAGGAAAGTGCGCAATTTTTTCCTATCTTCCTCAAAAGGTTACAGATTGTACGTTTCCACCCAATCAGTATCGAACTAAAGAACTTGAACACGAAGGCATTGCTCCCCTTAGGCAGACCATCTTCGAGTGCTTTGTCATAACTAAATAAACCAAAACCAAAGAAAAATTACACCAAATATTTGTTGTTCCGAAAAGCTTCGAATCTGTGATACGGTCCTAAGTAAGTAAAGGGAGAAGTAAGTAATTTTCTCCCTTACCACCTCTCTTAGTGCTGCAACTGAAAGCACTTCTGACCAGCAATCGAAAGTTTCGAAATTCGTATCTCATCAAGCGCAATACTAATTTTTCATATTTTCTATTCCGAAATAAACTTAATGTCTTTGCAAATGAGTAAATAAGTTGATCTTTAGAAATATTTTTTTACTATTTATAGTCTTAAATATTGTGAAATTTGTTAACTAAATAACTTACATTTAGTAAAAATTACTAGTTTTTCAAAATTATTAGAATCCTTTAACACGCTATGATTATTTTTTTGCAGACCTGTCGCCGAGCAATTGCTAAGAGGTGAGAAAGTTGAGGCAGAAAGCTTCGATTCTGTCACTATCTACTTCAGCGACATTGTTGGGTTCACTTCTCTTTCGGCGATCAGCACACCCCTGCAGGTGACTCACTACAGATTCTAATTCATTTTATTTCTCGGATAATCAGATTTCAACTTTTTGTTTCTTTTCTTTACTTAGGTTTAAAAAAGTTATTGCTATTATTTTGATTAAATGAAATAAATAGTCTAAGAATCTTTAATAAAAATTAAACATTAAGTTGTCAACTCTTCTTTAGATTTTGCACAAATGTACTGAAAACATTCTGTAATATTTGCGCAATACTACTCATTTTTTCATTAATAATTTCCTTATTGATAATGATTAACATTAAATCCGTTATTTTTCCTGAACAAAAATGTTTTAGCAATAAAACAGGGGTTCTCAAAGAGCTCGATAAAGTTTGAAAGGGGGTCGAGATGATCAAAGGATCGATCAATTGTCGACAGCAGAAAATCCATCAACAACTGATCGGCATAGTCAAGATCCAGTTGATTAGAAAAAAGTTATAAATAAAATTTATAATTAATTACTTATTTTATAAAACGGAATCTTACAGTAAAGAAAGAAATTATATAGAATAAATATTAAAGAAAATGTATACTAAAATTATTATCCCAAAGGGATAATTTGCCCGGAAGGGCTATTAATTTCGTTTTGACATTTTGCCTTGGTTCACTATAAAAGTCTAAATTACTTTTCAAATATTATTATTATATATTAAAATATTACCACATATTAAAATATTACCAATTAAAATATTACCAAATATTAGAGCACTGTATTATATTAAAAGAAATTAAATAATGAAGAATCTGCATGAATGTATGCATGCTTCTCGCACTGTGAAAAAACAACGGTACCCGGAGACATCAAACTTTGAATAGCGTAGTCCTCCACCCGAATATGGGCATCTGGAAGCCCAAATTTGGAACTTGTTTTATTAACTATTTCGTATTACATAAAACTTTAACGAATTTTTGATTAACAAACTCCACGATTTCAAAACGCTCCATAAGTATTAACACCGCGTGCATGGATATTTTATGTCCGAGGTTTCTTTCGAGGATATATATTCCTTACTGGCATTATGCTGATAGCGTAGCAATGCAAAGACGTTACAATGTCTAACGGTATTTTGCGTTGAATGACTTTGAATGTCTGTATCACTTTTCAAATCCCGTTTTGAATCCCCCGTGAAAAAAACGCCCTTTTGGGCATAATATAAAATCTTAAAACTTTCGGATATTTTTAATATACTTTAGAAATTACTAACATTGTTTTATAATTTATAAATTTTTATCTAATAAGTGTAATGTAAAAAAGGAAATTTAAAGTACAACAAAATGCACACAAAAGAAAAATACAAATAATATAAAACTGGAATGGAAAACAAAAAGAAAAAAAAAAAGATTAATTATTTTTTAACTAGGGGATTTAAAAGCAAAGAATTATATGCCAAATATTAAAAACACTGCGTAAGATACATCAAGCAATGCCGTCACATTGATTAAAAGAAAACTTTCGTTTAATTAGTTAATTAGAAGTATTGTTTCGAAAACTTGTTTATATTCGAAAAAATTAAAACTAAAACAATAAAAATCTGAAAGCTTTTTAGATTTTACTTTACGCCCAAAGGTGAGTTTTTTTAACGTTTTGTGTGCTACCTTTATTTATTAAATATCATGTTCTTCTCACCTAAACCATAAAATTCAGTTCAAGAGCAATATCGCAAAATAATTTTAAATTAATAATATCTTTATATAAAAATGTTTTTTCTGTACAATGTTGCCATTGCTCGCTTTGAAAATTCTAGAGTTTGTTAATCAAAAATTCGTGAAAGTTTTACAAAATATGAAACCGGTAATAAAAGAATTTCCAAATTTCAAATTTGGGCTTCCAAATGCCCATATTCGCAATAGGATTACGTCATTCAAAATTCTATGGCTCTAGGTACCGTCGTTTTATCATAACGCGAGAAACATGCATACATTTATGAATATTCTTCATTATTTAATTTCTTTAAATATAATACAGGGCTGCAATATTTAGTGGCAACAGTTTGAAGAGCCGACATTTAATGTTTCCGACGCAAAATGCCGAAACGAAAACAATAGTCCTTCAGAGACAAAGCCCCTCGGACTAATAATAAATCATGAATTTCAAAAACAATTTGACAAAACCTTTGTTCATATTTTTAGGGTTTTTTGTCTTTAAGTTATTTATGTGCAATTATTTATTTGTATTTTGATTAAGTTGCAGGCTGCATGTTTTAGAGAAAAATGTAAGGGAATCGGTAAAGAAAACAATTCCTCTAAAAGGAGTGGATGCAAGAAAAAGTTGGGAATCCCTGCAGTAAAACATAAAAGTTAAGGAAGTGCTGTAACTAAATAAATCTTAGGAAACAAAATTAATTTTAATTTTCAGTGATAATACGGATGTCTTATGTAACAGTAGCAAAAGATATATATATATATATATATATGTAAGTGTGTAAGATATAAAATATGAAAACAAGCTTCTGATTTTAATTTAGCAGTAGTCCCTTTTATTCTTCATTTTAAAATTTGGCTACTTTCCCTTCCTGACCTAAAGCTATTCTTTACAATAAATGAATCTAAAGTCCATCATTTCAAAATTAATCCGCATCAGACCATCTTACGTAAGGAGTATCGATGCTTATATCTTTTCTCCAATCAAAGATCAAAATTTCAACAAAGTATCGACATCTCACGCTTCTGTTGAATGCGTATTAATTCCCCATTTTAGCTTTCCCTGTTAATACATTCCGGCTAATTTCTGTCTATCACCCCTTGTCTGAAAATGTAAGATTCTAAAAATTGCTCCGTTTTTGACGTATGAATGTGAATATCTGTATCATTAATTATTTCTCCAACAATAAAGTATATCTTGTGTTATATCAATTGAAAATTTAATTATTGATCAAATTAAATGTTCGGTAAAATGTGTGGACAAAATAATCCATTTCTGAAGAAGAAAAACGTTCCGTTTCTCTCTAGAACGCACACAGCACTTTTATTAAAATGAACCCAGAAATACTGAATTTTTTAATCTTTTCAGTTAGCATTTTCCTAGATTTGCATACTTTTACATTTTTGCCTTTTTGGCTTATTTATACTCTATGTCAGAAGGGTGTGAGCGTGTTTCGACACCGGCGACAAATATCAAAAATTGCGCCCTCTAAACTTTTTATCGCTTTCGTACTAATATTTAATATGTCAAATTTTAATTCTACATTTTCCTTAATTTTGTATCTAAAGCATATTTTTGTCTTCTTGCTCACTCCTTTAACGCACCCCCTGCAGAATTTTACTATTTATCTATACAGTTTATATATATCTACACTCACGTTTGTGAAAATTGCAACACCAAGAAGGAATCGTCATAATTGAATGCAATTTAATACACAGTTGAGTGGTAGTGGTACAAATAAATGATTAAATGTTCAAAGCAAACAAACAAGAACAAGAGATCAGAATCAGTATTTTGTGTGGCCACCACGCGCCGCAATAAGTGCTGCTACACGACGTGGCATGGAGTCAAACAAAGTTTGAATGTCTGACTGAGGAAGAGCATTCCATATCGTTTGTACGCGTACCCAAAGTTCGTCTGCAGACGCAACAGGACGAGGATCACGAGCAAGACGCCGACCAATGACATCCCACACATGTTCAATTGGCGACATATCCGGGGAACACGCAGGCCAAGGAAGAAGCTGTACCTGCTGCGCTGCAAAGAAGGATTTAACAATCCGAGCAGTATGAGGGCGGGCATTGTCCTGTTGAAATACAGCGCCTGGCAAGCTTTGAAGGAAGGGAACAGCTTCGGGCTGTAGAACTTCACGGATATACCGGTTGCTGTTCAGATTGCCCACAATTCGTAGCAATTGAGATCGTCTATGATATGCTATGGCGCCCCAGACCATAACTCCGGGTGTTCGTCCACTGTGGCGTTCGATAATGCACTCCGGAAGGTGGCGTTCACCGGCATAGCGTCTGACACGAATGCGGCCATCATGGTACCACAAATTAAAGCGGGATTCGTCAGAAAACACGACATGCTGCCAATCAGCACGCCAGTCTCTATGCTGATTGGCCCATTGTAGCCGCAGGCGGCGATGGTCGTGCGTTAGGGGGATCCTGTATAAAGGAGTCCGTGCGCGCAGTCCACACTGCAGCAGACGTCTACGAATTGATGAAGCACACAATGAAACACCTGTAGCTATTGACCACAGTGCTGCCAATTGTCTAGAGGAAGCTGTACGGTCCGTCCGCGCCATGCGGACCAGGTGTCTATCATCGCGAGCTGACGTCACATTTCGGGGTCCACTCCCGGATTTCCGAGTTGTCCGACACTCGTCCGTCCACTGCTTCCAAACGCGCATCACTGTGCTGCTGTTACGCTGCACACGAGAGGCTACTGCACGATACGACAATCCAGCTTCACGAAGGCCGATGATTCTCCCTCGTTCAAACTCTGTAAGTTGTTCAAATCTCGCTCTCTTTCGTCGACGAGGCATAAGTACAGATTGAGTTAACGTTTACCACTAGCAGATAACCACCGATAACCATACACGCCTCGCTACAGCCGTCTATTTATTCGGATCCATCAGCCGTTCAGAGGGCGCTGCTCAGCATACGCATGCGCTACGGATTTGCAATTCTAATCATTTGCATATCATGCGCTACTTTGCATTTCCTGAAAATTTCAGCTCACTCGCGTAAGTCCTTCATGGTGTTGCAATTTTCACAAACGTGAGTGTATATTATCTATACAGTTTTAGTTCATTATCTCTTTCGTCAGTGTTTTCAAATTGCATGCGACTCGAATACAAAGTCTGAAAATTGAAAAAATTCTCGTTAACGGGCCAGAATTTGTTTTCTTTTCTTTTTTTTTTTTTGTTTAAACTGATACTTTTTGTCAACAAAATAAAAAAAAGACATTTGAACTAAATTTTAAATATCTCTTATTAATTAAAACATACATAAATAATAAAAATAATATCGCGAAGGGAAAAATTCAAATTAATATTTATTTTCTGTTTTAAATACCTGGAAGATATTTGTGTCTGTCATACAAATATTGGTAAATGAAAGATATTTTTAGCTATACTTCGTAATTCAAACATACTGACAGATAAATATTACATCCTCAGACTGACATTTTTTTTAAATAATTCTAATACATTTAAATACTCATTAAATAACTTACTTTAAATTAAATTTAAAATAAACAAACTTTCCAAGGATAAAATTTAGAATAAATAGTGATAATTTTCTGATTTATTAAAATGTTCTATGACACAAAAATACATATGTTTGTATGTTAATAATTATAAACTTACTGAAGCTTGACACCGAATGGAGTTTTGATTTTGTTTGTAGACTTAGAGAAAAATTATTAGAAATGATCTTCATTATTGACTGAAGAGGGTCATTCGTTGTTCGTGTTCTTATCAATTTTCAAATGGGAAAAAGCTTCGCAAACAAAGCATTTATTCTTAGCGCAAAAATTCGTAACTAAACGTATTTATTTATTGACAAATACGAATTAAAATTAATTAAATTTTTACCTGAAATTTTTGATGAAATTTATATCACGCTGTAAATTAATTGTTGTTGTCTTGTATATGAATCTCATGGAAGAATGGTTGCTAAAGCCTCGAGGTCGGACTTCTACTCACACCCCCTCCTATTTTGAGGAAACTTACACCGAGGTGTGGTTCAAGAGTCCTTTCCGCATCCAGCAAACCACACGAGAGGGCTTTTGGCTCGCCATATATTTAGAGTGCCCCCCATGCCGCAAAGACGCTATGCATTTACAAACATCCATGCCTTCTCTGGGATTCCAACGTGGGCCCTTTGGTGCCGCAGTAGTTTTCCCTAACCACTATACCGTCTGGGCGGCTGTAAATTAATTACCCCCATTTATTGATTTTTTTATTTCTTTTTAATGGAATGAAAATCATGTAAGCTCGGACTTAAAATAATTAAAATCTTGAAATCTCTGCATTACCATATTTGCAACAAATCCATAACTGAAATGTATTCGCGAGCGTCATAAATTGACCTCGGAGCCCCCGGTTTGAGTTAACTGTATTTTGTATAAAATGGTATGATTTCTTTGATCCTTAATTTTAATAAGAACTGAAAACGGTAATAATGTAAGTAATTGTTATTGAAGGTGGTATATTAAAACGTTACACTTAATTGAGAATACGTTTTATTTCCAGGTTGTAGATTTGTTGAATGATTTGTACACCTGCTTTGATTCCATCATCGGCAACTATGACGTTTACAAAGTGGAGACCATTGGCGATGCTTACATGGTTGTGAGTGGTCTTCCAATTCGAAATGGCAATAGGCATGCAGGAGAAATCGCTTCCTTGGCTCTACGACTCCTGGAGGCGATAGAAACTTTAAAAATCAAACACAGACCCAACGAAAGACTCAGTCTGAGGATCGGCATCAACTCAGGTTTGAACTTGAATGATATCTTTGGTATATTGTAGTTCTTGTATCCGAAGGTTAATCTTTAGCGGTAATAAAGATTTAAGAAATCAAGCACAGGCCCAGTAAAGATCGAGGTACAATGTCAATTCAAATTTTATCACGTATATTATATCAAGTGTATTTGTAACTTTTGTACTCAGGAGCTTAAAGCTTAAAACGAGAAGGGAATATTCACCGCTGCCGTTTCGCCGCCACGCCATTTCGCCTTTGGGCCACTTCACCGTCGGGCCAGTTTTCCATCAAGACATATTTTTCTTTGCATGCCTATATTATATCTTTCCATATTATTAGCTCAAAGGTGCGTTAGACCAGAAGGGTCGAATGGGCATTTTGCGTCAGTTCACTAAAAATGTTCCTTTTACTTTCCAAATTGTTGCCAGCAAATATTATCGCCCTGTATCATATTTAAAGAAATTAAATAATGAAGAATCTGCATGAATGTATGTATGTTTCTCCTATTGTAAGAAAGACAATGGTACCTGGAGCCAGAAAATATTCAATAGCGTAGTGCTCCACCCGAATGTGGCACCCGGATTTGGAGTTTCTAATTTATTTTATTGTCTCTTTCATATTTTGTAAAACATTAACGAATTTTTGTTAACAAGCTCAAAGGTTTCAAAGCGAGCAAAGCCAACACTGTCCAGAAAAAAAAACATTTTTATATCCAGCACGAGAGACCATCTATCGGAAATCCTAAAGATGTACTCTTGTTAAATATCTTTAGCCCAAAGGGGCACTTTTCGAGAGCCCAAATGCTCTCGAGAAGTGGGTGTGTGTAAATGAAAAACGATTCGGGCGTAATATAAAATCTGAAAGCTTTCAGATACTTTTATTAATTTTATTTAATTTAATTATTTTGTTTATTTATTAATTTAATTTAGTTTAATAATTTTTTTGCATATGTCTGGTCTTAAATTTTGAAAGGGAAAAGATTTTGTTATTAAACACATCTTCTATAATATTATTTAGAACAAATAATTTTTTAAGCATTACTCTCTTTTTAAGTACTTTTCTAGTACTAATAAGTAACTCACAACTATAGGATTTCATAAAATGCCTTTCGTTTCACTGCAACAGTAGAATGTTAACTCTGGCAAAAAAAAATCTTTCACTGTGTTTCGTATAATTCACTTGCTCTCTGTGAATTCTGTGCTAATACTGATATCTGAAAGATGCAAAATGCAGTGCAATAGAATGAAAATATATTCAATAAAAACCTTGTTTTAAACTAAAGGAAATAAAAAAGAATACGCATATTGAAAAGAAAGAAAAAAAGCTATTATCACAGAAATGCAAGAAAAAAATGAACAGTAATACAGTTTAAATGATAAAATATTTGCTACAATACAGAGAGGAAAATATTCTTACGAATTTTATATATCTGTCATTAATTTTAGTGAACTTATATGTGAAACTGTAGTTTTGCTTATATAATATAGCAAAACATCTGAAAAGACAAAGCTCTGCCGGAATAAGATTACATTGGCAAGTCTATTTAAGACTGAGGTAAATGGCTATCTCGCTAAATTGGCGGGATATCGCCAAGCTGGCGACAGTTTTAGCAACTAATTTTTTTCACCAAATTTGGCGAGAAGTCGCCAAACTTAGTGACCATTCGGCGACATTTAGTGACCATTCGGCGACATTGTTCGTTCCCTGTATAATTGTAACTGAATTCTGTATGTAGCTGAAACCTAATGGTATATGTCTTCTAGTAATTTGGAGAAATGGAAGGTACTAGAGATTTCTCCGCGGCCGGGAGTAAACTGTATAAGACCCGAGAAAACATCCAATTCCCAGTTTTTACAGCATCAGTTCCCAATTTCCCAGGCAAAGCTAGCTGGACTTCGGAGTATTGAGAGATCGTGCCAGCTTCGCTGTTTACATGCGCTCTGCATTGCGTTCTGTTTAAACTTCTTAGTAGTTTGAAATGATAACTATTGATTATGCTCGATCATACTGAGAAAAGCTGTGCGAGTACTTTTGTGGAACTTTCTAGAAATGTAAAGTGTTTCTTTTGTGCAAATAAATTTTATGAAACTATCATCGGTTCTGTGTGCATTGAATCCTTTACGAACCCATACGCACGCAACAGTATTTGTATTTTCTGGTTATATTAATATTAAAAATTAGTTAAATTCCAATGCAGTTTTAAAGGACATTGTTTCTCTCGTCGCTCAATGATGCTATCCTTCTGTCAGTCTTATCAGCATAGCCGTAGACAAACGTGATCACATGAAGCGTCCTGCATTGCTCAACGAAATGTATTTGATTCTTCCGTGAGCAAGACATCAGAGTAAACACGTTGCCAGGGCATTATGCTGGCTTTGTGTTAAGACGCTATCACAAACCCTTCTGTTTCAGAAGAACAATTTTTTCAAACAATTTTTTGTCAGCTTTATCATTGCAAGAAAGAACAGCAAAATTTTACTGTCTTTTAACCCTTTGAGGGGCGGTATATAAAAGAATTTAATTTGTGATAAAATTTTGCATGAATTATATCTTATGGACCCTAAGAACACAAAATTAAGGCTTAAAAAAATCTAGAGTGAAATCCTGAATTTTGAGAGCCGGTATATATTTTATACCGGTGCCCCTCTAGGACATTTTTCCCATGGAGCTACCAAGAGTTAATTTTTGTTTTTTAAATATATTATTGCATACTTTTGATGTGTGTCTATAAAAATGAGTGTTTGGTTATAGTTATGTAAATCTGAAGTCAAAAAGTTTTAAAATTACACTAGAAATTTAAAATTAAAAAAGAAATTATATTTTTAGGAACTTTGATGATGATACCCAGCTGAACATACTTATGTAAAATACGGGGTAAAAAGCTTTTGAAAGTTATTTAAATTCAGTATTACCATTTAATGAAAAAAATTAGCAAATATATCACTGCATGCGTAAACCATATCGTGCTGTAATTGAACTAGTATAATAAGCTGAAACTACCTTTTTAATTGCCGAAGATAAATGTTTGCATCTAAAACTGACCTTATGTATTCGCTCCTTTCACCAATAGTGAAGACTTATTTCGAAAACCTGTTACTTATATCCTAACTGTGGGAAAAGTTTTCTCTTGTGTTCCCTAGTCTCCTTCTGAAATTAACAAAGACGTGGATACCATAACACAAAAAAAAAGCAAGCTTTCAAATCAGCATTTTTTCCATTTCTCTAGCAGGTGTAAAAGTGCATTCCTTTTTCCCGTGTTTGTAAGTGAAATTTTCTTTTGTCTGATCTTATCACTGCCCGATTGTGGAGATAGCTTGATCCCCCGCACCACCAAATTAGCTATCAATCACCTCTTTTCATTTTCACTGCATTCTAAGGTTTTAGAAAACAGGAAGCAATGGGTGTCTTTCAGGACTAGCATGCCACATTTAACCCCTACAATTGTATGATGTTTTGACGCCAGACGACAGTTTTGAAATCGAAGTTTTTCTCGAGGGAAAGTGGTGAAATTAAAAGTGGAAAGTGGTGAAATTAAAATTTTAGCTGGAGTAAACTAAGGATAAAAAGAAACTAAGATACTTTTATTCATACTTAGCACAGGGTCAGTAAAGTCCCCATCCACCCATGAACATAATATTTAATCCAAAACAACTGGTAAATTAATCACAAATAACTAATTATTACATCATAAACAATTATAATATAAAGTAATTTGTGTCATCCCACAGAATAGAGAAATGCCTGGTGCTGCCATCTATTGGCATTGTACCCTTTGTATGCGCACCGGTATATTTTATATACCGGTTTTAAAATCGTATAAATAATCTTCTTTTAATTAACAGTTTTCATTTAAATGCAGCAAATATATAATATTTAGCATTTGTACGTCATATATTTGCAGATTTTGTATTTTTTCTTCCTCTTCAATAGAATTTATGAATCTTCAAACATGATACCTTAAAACGAGGTATATTAATTTCATAATTGCAAAATATTGAGCAATCATAGGGTAGTGCTGCCATTTAGAATCAAAAGAAAACACTAGAAACTCAAGATTAGAACTTTTGGTGTAGAAAAATTATCACCTTTTAGGAAGTTAAAAAATTGACAAACATCCGGTATATTTTTTATACCGGTGCCCTTCAAAGGGTTAAAAAAAGTTTTAAATTGTATGTATTCAAGCAAGTAACTTCAAACTAAAAAAATCCGAACGAAAGTTCTTTGCTAGTATAGTAGTCTCTGCGTAATGGAGAACCAGTAACTCCAAAGTGATCTGTGGTGATTGGCTCTTTTGTATTATGTGACAAAAGCAATGAAATTGCACTAAACAGTTGTTCATCCGAAATGTTTTAAATGTCTCATATGGCTTGGGTGGTATAAAGGCTCATGTACCCCACAAGAAATGCTGATAGTGTGATTTACTTTTGCTTCATGCTGTCAGATATTTACCTGCATGGTCTATATCTTATGCAAACTGGAGGCTAGTTAAAGTATTTCCCTTTTTCTGCTCCGACTTTGATGGGCAACTACTCTCTGTTAATTTCCTTATAATAGTTAAATAAACAGCTGTGATTTTTAAATACAGTGTATTAGGGGTATAACACACGCTCTTTTAGTAAAAAAAAAAAAAGAAAAGAAAAAAATCTGAAAAGTTTCAGATTTTATATTACGCCCAAAGGGGCTTTTTTTAACGTTTTGTGTTTTACCTTTATTTATTAAATATCATGTTCTTCGCACTTAAACCATGAAATTCAGTTCAACAACAACATCGCAAAATAATTTTAAAATGAGCATATCTTTAGAATTTCCGATACAGTCTCGCGCGCTGCAGATAAAAATGTTTTTTTTTTCGTACTGTGTTTCCATTCCTCGCTTTGAAGTCGTTGAGTTTCTTAATCAAAAATTCTTTAATGTCTGACAAAATATGAAATAGATGATAAAACAAATTCCAAATTAGGGCTTCCAGATGCCCATATTTGGTGGAGGATTATGTTATTCAAACTTTGATGGCTCTAAGTACCTTTGTTTTATCACAATGCGAGAAACACACATACATTTTATGCAGATTCTTCATTGTTTAATTTCTTTAAATATAATACAGGGCTGTAATATTGGGTGGCAACAGTTTGAAAAGTGAATCAACACAGAAAGCGAATCGACGCAAAATGCCAAAACGAAATTAATAGTCCTTCTGGGCTAATGCCCTTTGAGCTAAAAATGAGATCAAAATTTACGGGTGCGTCTTAAACTCGGAATATAAAAATGATAGATTTAAAAGTGAGGAAAATATGAGCATACAAAATTTTGATTTCTACATGTAGTACCTAAATGTTGGTTATTGAAAAGAAATGATATATCTTATGAATCTAAAACTTTCCGTTGTAGGGAAACATGGAAAGTTTGTCATATTCATCTTCCGCTATATCTTCAGACACATCATCGAATTCTGTTTCACCGTCACTGTTATTCTGATGCATAAGTAAATAATCATTTTCCGTTTCATCTAGATTGTTAGATATCCTACATTTTTAATGACTTTTGAATTATGTCGGGTTTAATTTCGTCCCATGCTTCGATTATCGACTCTCACACTATTTCTAGACTGGCGTAACCATTTGACCTCCTCTTGAAAATATGTTTTTATCTTGTTGCAATCTTGTTGCCTGTTTTAAGGCAAATAAACGTACACTGTTTCTTGTTACAATTACTCCATTCTAGCGACTCTCTAGGACACAGTATGCAACTCTTTCTTCTGGGATAAGCCGTTCGTTTACTTCTTAACGTAAAAAGCACGTTTATTCTTTGGCATATAAATTACTATTGTTTCATTTTTCTTCTACTCACGTATGAAACTTTCACCAACTCCAAACATCCTTGCTGCAGTACGATTTCCATTTTCTTTCGCAAACTGTATGATTTCGTAATAGCCATATTTACTACAGAAAGGAAAAAAACAACTGTATTCCAATTGCCTTTCGCCCTTCCCTACGGCTAGCGTTTCCTTCAGCTTTACTTATTTCATGTTAATACACCAGTTATTTTTCGTCCTCGTGGCCTGATACATAAAAATATAACTCTATTTCTCAAAAATTAGCTATTGGCCTGTGATATTGCAAACCTTAAAGTACTGGTTAATACTCACAAAAGTAACATAACAGAAGAAAATGTTACGATCTAAGATCTACGTCTTTAAACGTGACCTTTGAGAATTTAGATAGCCTGGGCAGCTGCAGTCACGTGATTTAATGTCACAAAAAGCGTCTGAGCTTTCACACTTCGCGCTGCACTGTGGACACTGCAAGCGAAGAATTCCTATTTTAGTTTGTGTTCTGTTTATTAAAGTTGCACTGAGTTTTCTGCTTTATTCATGTGCAAATGACGTGTTTTTCTCCTTCATTTCAAGATGATTTAGTTATATTATTACATAAAATCTGCTGATGAAATTCATATTTTATTTCTCAGTTTTAATCTACAACCTAAAATTAGGAAAAGTATCTATGTATCACTTTATAAGAATAGAGCAGTTTTTCCTCGGAGATGAAACTGCTGAAATGGAGATATTTAATAATATATTAAATGGAAATACTAAACTTACTTTATGGAGTGAATCTGCATTCTCTAGTTGGCCGTGCTTTAAATGACTGCAGAAAGAGGAAACATCTGAACCCCCATATGCATATATTTCCCCTTATTGTTTGTTAGTTCAGTAGTTCGAAAGTCTGGGAAAATTTCCCCATATTGTTTGTCAGTTCAGTAGTTCGAAAGTCTGGGAAAATTTCCCCATATTGTTTGTCAGTTCAGTAGTTCGAAAGTCTGGGAAAATTTCCCCATATTGTTTGTTAGTTCAGTAATTCGAAAGTCTGGGAAAATTCTTCGAATGAATAACTTCGAAAGGTTAGAGTTGTTTCTCTCAAGTTTCTTCGCAAACAGAAAGGGTGCGCATTATACAGCGAATATACCTAAAAAATTAAAAAATGTAATTTAAAATTATAGGTGCGCGTTATAAACAGGAATTTACGGCAATTATTTCGTGACTTATTTTTTAAAAAGTAAAGAAACAGGAAAAAATATATATTAAATAAATTTCATGTATTTCAGTTTAATCTAGAAGAAACAACTATTGTTCTATCTAATATTATTTGTTGAAAGTTTATTCATAGTTAAGTAAACCTTGTTTTTCTGTTCTGATCATACACTATGTTATATATACATACTGGATAGTAAAAATGGATAATCAATAACATGCATTAAATATTAATTTCTGATATATATGATACAAAGAATATTTTTTACTTTTCACAGGACCCTGTGTAGCAGGAGTAGTCGGTCTCAAGATGCCTAGATATTGCTTGTTTGGTGACACTGTGAATACTGCTTCTAGAATGGAGTCGACCGGAGAAGGTAATACAGAAGTTATAAATCTGTATAATAATAACAGCTAACAAAAGTCAAATTAAAACATGAATTCAGTTTTTAGATAAAAGTGATGTTTTGCAGCAGCTACATAGTAAAATGTATTTATAACACTCAATATTTACAAGATCTGACAATTTAATTCGTGGAGTACGAAACTGAACATTTGCGAATGTTGTTGCTTTCATCTATATCAGGGCTTCTTAAACCTTTTTTCCATTCCTGACCTCTTTATATCATCGAGATTTGTCTGCTATTAAATATAGAATAAAGTCATAAAAAGAAATATTTTCTCGTAAATAATTAATTTCTTTGGTAAACGATACACAAGAGAAAAATAGTATATATGGAGATACTGCAATCTGGAGAAACAACGGCACCTAGAACCATCAAATTTTTAATACACGAAATCCTAAATCTGAACATGAGCAACTCGAAGCCCAAATTCGGAATTTGCTTTTTATTTATGTTATTTTATTTGTACAAATGTAACGAATTTTTGTTTAACCAACTCAGCGATTTTAAAGCCAGAACTGGCAACACTGTCCGAAATAAGACATTTTTATCTATAGCTTGCTAGATTGTTGCCATTCAGCAAAATATAAGATGTTTATCTTTTAATTTAAATCCACAAATTTCGTTATTTGAAAGCAACGTGTTGCCACTGCCTTCAAAATAACACTTATTATCTCCATTCTCCACTTATTATCTCCATTATTTTCATTCAATAAAGCGTAAGATATTTAACTTTCATATTTAATCGGTATGGTATAATCGATTAAATATGAAAGATAAGGTTATCAGAACTACTGTTTCTTCCAGTTAATTTTGCAAACATAACTGGAGTCCTGAGTAGAACAGGGAGCTTACTAAAAGCTATGTTCCTGCGTGTGATGGAGATACAACAAAGATAAGAAGGGTTAAAATTCTCCTTTATTTGCTCATCGATTTTACAGAAGTTACAGCACTTTGGGATACAAAGACCAACCACTTGTGGTCTGAACGTAAAATAATATAAGACTACTAACTTTTAAATAAGAGCTAACTTTTAATATTTTACACAGATGACTAGCACTAAGACTGGCCTTTTAAATTACTACGTCTGTAGTACGAAAACTGCGGAAAACTACAATACGTTTTAACTTTTAAGAGGATTAAAACCTCTGGCCTTAAAGGCGAACAGTAACTGATGGCAACCTCGCGTGAAGCCTCGTAACAAGAGGGCTCTCCCTCTCTCCTTCTCCTCTCTTGGCAAAAAGCCATAATTTAAATATTTAAGGGTTAGCAAGTACAATTTGCATAAACATATTCACGCATTCATTCTGGCCGAAAGTGGAAAATAAGATATGATAGTAAAGTTTTAAAATAAAATAAACGTTAGTGAACTTAAAATCCTTACAAGGTATAATCTATTAAATATGAAAGATAATAATAAGGTGTCGAATTTGGTAATCTGTATTGAAATTGGATGAATGTAGTTGACCACTATGTTAGCTGTAACCGTAGTTCCACCCTCGTATTGCTTTTCAGTAATTTCGAGAAGCATAAAGTACTAAAAATATCTCGCGACCGATTGAAAAGTATTTAAGGCCAAAGAGAGAGCATCTGCTCTAAGTTGTTTAGTTAGTTGGCTGTTATTGTTTCTAGTTCAGAGTGAGATCAGATTAGCTTTCTTATTAAATACGCTTTGCATAGCGTTTTGTTTTACATTCTTAGTAGTGTGTAGTGTAACTACTGATTATACTGTGTGATACTATGAACACTTTTACGAATATTTTTGTGGAAAATTCCATAGTTCTGAAGTAATTATGATAAAAATAAATTTTTATTAACCTATGATCGGACTTTTGCGTTCAATCTATTACGAAACCGTACGCACGCAACACATGTTTTGCAATTGAAATTTTTTATATCAGGGCTCGGTGAATTAATTTAAAATTTTTCGAAGAAATAAGTTTAAACGATATGCAGCCAACAATGTATATAGTTTTATAGGCTGTATAAGGAAGTCATGTGGTGTCAACATAAGAAATATTTTACTAGTTTTATTATCCAAAAATCTAAAGGGAAAAATTGTGCGAATAACTTAACTTCAGGAGGATGTGAGGCCCATCAGCGGCCGTACTGTGCAACCATTTCCTGAGTCGCTGAGCACTGGCAGTTCGGTCCGGGTTTCGAAGCCCAGTAAACGGGCTGGCTGCATGGGCATTTTCAGGTTTTTCCCATGTGTAACGCGAATACGAGCCAGTTCCTATTAGATAGCCCTCCGCGAAGGCATCCCTCCCTTAGGCAGATATCATCGAGTGCTTTGCCATAATTAAATAAACCAAACTGGAGGACGCTATTAAAAACATAACAAACGAAAACGTTGTCATGGATAACTATCAGGGTATTATTTCTTTAAAAGAAGGGTTTTCTGATCATTATACATTTTTGTTTTGCGTGCTTACAGAACAAATGGATACATTTACTAGCAATATTTCCTAAGTTCTAGAAATTTAGGTATATTTTTTGTATTTCATCAATTTTCGTTATTGTTGCAATGCATCTATTCGACATAATCCCCATTTAATAAATACTCTTTTAAACATCAGCTAAAAATTAATTTTGTAAGCCGCCCTCAAAGAACTTTTTCGATGTCTTCTCAATCTACCAATTTATAGCATGTTTAAATTTTCAAATTGAACACACTGTTAAGGCTTTTCTTAAATGTGGCAGCAGAAATATTGCGCGCAAAATCTGAACAATTTCTGAATTTTCGCACCTTCTTTCCACAAAATGAAAATGACTGCTGTTTGCATCTTCAATGGTTTCAAAAAACAGTGCTACTAAAATGCGTCTGTATCGGCCAGACAACTAAATCGTACTAAACAATACTGCAGGGCATAGCTACGCAGACATGTCAAGAAACAACAGTGTTCCCCTTTTATTTCAGTGTTCCCCTATTATTTTCCCCTTTTATTTCATGTGGTCAACAGTGTTCCACTTTTATTTCAGAAATTGAACTGGAGCTCAATTCTCAGAACTTTGAAACATCCCACTTATATGATAAGTGTGAGAAAAACATAAATACATCCTCGCTGCGGATGTGTAATAAAATGTTTAAATATTATTATTTTAACTCTGAAATATAAACATGTGATCAATTTCTTTCTGAATGCTTTGTATGATGATACTGAACTTTAAAATCTCAAATTTTCTTTTTTTATTCGACGGTCATCACGTCAATAGTTCCGAAAATACATCATTACCAGAAATACAAACTCCATATGTACAATTTTCTGCCAAGCTACTGGAAAGCTAGGTTAGGTTATTTTGAATAGCTCTGAGAGCTATCTACCTAATAGCAAAGATGCCATTATGGAGGACGTTTTGAGGGAAACTGGCTCATTCTCTTTGCATATAGCAAAACCAACCAATCAGCCAGCCCGTTCGCCTGAGTTCGAACCGAACTCATGTAAAATACCAGTATTTAGTGGTCTTAACCCCTTTGCCACCGGTGGGGTTACTCTGAAAGATAATGGAAGGCAACTTATACTATTAGCGCGCTCATTTCCGTTGATTTCCACCAGCGATGCGCTATAGCATGTGTAAGCGCCTTCCTCTGCCGTTTTAATCGATCCCTTGCAACGGTTCTTTCATTTTAGCGAAGATATTTGCTTGATATGGATGTTTATGCCAGCTTTTTCTGTATCTCCAACGCCACCGTCGCAAGAGATCCGTGACAGCACTCTAAGTATGAAACTCGCATTGTCTTGGGTTAATGGGATTCGTCATCTGAGGCATCATTTGCGTCCAGCACTCAGAAAAAAGATATGACATTTGTTGGTGTGATGTTGGTAAATCCCATTTTCACCGTCTCAAGACATCCGTGACAGTGATCGAATCATTGTGTTGGAGGACGATTGCATTCGTCATGCGAAGCATCATCTGCATCCAACACTCAGGAGAAATAAACAACATTTGTTGTGTAGTATACCAGTACCTCTCACCTCCACCATCGGAAATCCATAACAGCTCTCGAAATAGGACACTACGCATTGTCTTGGAGGACAATGGGATTCGTCATCTGAAACATCATCTGCCTCCAGCACTCAGGAGAAAGCAACATTTGTTGGTGTGTTGTACCAGTACTTCTCATCACCACCGTAGCAGGAGATCCATGAGAGCTCTCGAAATATGGTATTCCTCATTGTCTTGGAGGACGATAAGATTCGTCATCTGAGACATCATTCGCATCCAGCCTCATAACAAAGCGACGGCATTGTATACCAGTACCTCCTATCGCACCTTAACAAGATAGCCTTGACAGCTCTCGCATTATAACATTGTCATGGGGAATGAAAAGGTCCATCAGCGAGTAGGCAAGCGATTATATTAATCTGTCCAAAGTGTTTGTATCTAATCTACGATAATAAAATCTTTTGGAGACTATCGGCAGGATGCCACTACTTTTTATCTAACTCTCGTAAACTGTTTATCTCACATTCTGAGGATCTGGAATCAATTAGCCATTTTTTTTATCTACCCGTACACCTCCCGGGCAGTGTATTTTCTTGCACTAATCCACTGATTTTCCCGCCCTTTTCGCATTTGTTACTTTGCAGTGTTTCTAGTAGATGCCTCTAGTAGTCCAGGAGAGACTGGAATGTAAAATCAGTTCAAGGATAGGTTTTACCGCTTTTCATTAGGCGAAGAAATTCAGCGAGTTTGTTTGCACGTATTCAGTGTATTAGGCTTTGCGAATGGTACTACTTTCCAATTTTTTCATGAAATAAAAGAAGGATGGGTGACAGTGAATGGCTCATAACAAAATATAATCCTGATATTGGATCAGATTCCGAATCTGAATTTTCTATAAATGATGCTGGTGGTTCTGGAAGTTCTTTATCGGAATTCTCTAGTGATGTTGAGGAAACGGAAAGTTCAGATGATCTAATTCAGGTTCGGATCTTTTAAGAAATGGATACTAGTAATCTTCCTCCAACACCGCCGCGATTTTCTTTCACAGTGAATTCACTTCTTTCACATTTATCTCCTGTAAAGTGTGCTTTCCAGTTCCGAAGTTTCGTGAGACAAAAGCCAACTTGAAGTAAAAATGCCTTAATTTCGCTGTAATGAAAAATTATCTTAAATTAAATATTTGTAACATTTTTTGGCTGCTGATTTTGAATTCATATAATCAATTAGAATACAAAAATGTTTTTAAAAATTTGCTTATTTTTGGTCACAATGCAGCAGGAAAATGAAACAGTTTAAGTGGTTAAAATCATAATGGTTAACTATGAGCTCAGCAAGAGCATCAAAAACCCTTAACAAACCATCTGGTGCTACATTAAAATCAGAATCCTTTCACATTTTCTTTCCTCTTTACTTATTGATTTTTAATTGCTGAAATTATCGTTAATAATGGTCTACAATAACATCAACTTTCTTTTTTAACTATTTTGCAGTATGACTGTGTCATAACGCATTTCATGTATTTAAGAATTATGTTTCGTGAATAAGTTTTTCAATCTTTGAACCTTTGTTTTTAAATAGCAAGATATAAACTTTACCTCTGCCTTTTTCGGTTAATATATGCGTGAATTTGTAACGCCTCTTTCCTAACGTTTACGATTTCTTTGTCAGCCATGAAAATCCACGTAAGTGAAGCTTGCAAGGAAATTCTGGACAAGTTGGGAGGTTACGTTTTGCAAGAAAGAGGTCTGGTACAAATCAAGGTACTTTCTACAACTTTTATTTTAATAATTTTACTGTATTGAGAAGTAATAGTAAATAGTTATTTTATTGGAAATAGTAATGAGTAAAAATAAATGAAACTTAAATGAAAAGTATATTTGCATTTCAGTTTAAATTTCAGAAATTAGAAGAAAGCTGTCATATATAGGGGGTGTTAACACATTTTTATTACGATTTCGGTAAACAATTTTATATAAAAAGCAAATGTTTTGGTACAAAACTTTATGGCAACAGCTCATAGTTTGAAATGAGAAATATCGTTTGCTACTTTTAAATTTATTCTTCTTTCAAAATGTTGCATGGAAGCAACTGTGGATTTCAGGATAGGTTTTTGAGGTTTCCAAAGAGAAATAGTCTTATTCCATATTATAAAAACCTTAAGCAAAATAAGCAGTTATTAATCAGAAAGGGAAAACCATCCATCATTAATTCTACATGGGGAAAAGGATTCGAAACTAATTCCCGAAAACGGTATGTACTGTTTCTAAAGTTTTGAAATTTAAATCGTTGGTCACAAGAGAAAATCCGCCGACGCAAAAATCAATTGAAGATTCTTTGAATATATGTTTAGTAGCAATAAATGAAATAATAAACCAAGATTTACAACTTAAAAAAGCTAAAGAATGTAATGTTCAGCCCTTTTTCCAAGGCATGAGGTTCAAAGAAGAACAATTTCAATGCAAATGTATGGAAACTATTTAGCAGGATATAAATAAAAGTGTATCTTGACCCTTGATGAAACAGGAGTTTACCTAAATGACTTCAACAAAAAACGGTCTATTTATTATCGAAAAATGAGAAAAAAACTGTATAGATCTGGTTTCATCAATGCAAACAGAGTTTCAATCAATTTATGACTGCCGCTGGATTTTCTTACAGTGGGAAATTAAAAACAACAAATGTGGGAAAATATTAAAATCAACTCAACGTACTATCGAGAAAAAGTTTTACATCCGAAATTTGCAAAAGAAATTTCATTTCCTTATTCCAGTGACTTTTAAAGAGTCAAACTTCATCAAAACAAAGAAACAAGTTACACTTCGAAAAGTAACACTGTATTCCTGAAAAAGTAAAGACTGATACACGTATTGATTTTATATACCTTTTCATCGTATTCCTTCAAAGTCCCTGATATTTCACCCTACGGACAGCTGTTCCTTTGGTCTCTCGAGAAGAGCTATTTCTAAACAAAAACCCACAATGCAAGGTCTCTTGAAAGCAGTGGAAGAGGAATGGAAATCAAAACCGCAAGAAATTTTACAAAAGGCATTTCTGTCATGGGAATTATGGTGCGGACTTCTAGTCTTAAAGAAAGACTATTATATTGAACATTTCAAAACATACTTTTTAAATTTTAAGCAATAATTAAACGGCCCCGCAATAGTTCTAAAAGTGTGTAAACACCCTCTGCATATTTTTTGTTTATTACTAACATATTCACGCGGCAGTACTTTCATTCGGCAGTTTGTTGACATTTGGTAAAAGCGTAAGATATTTTTGTTTCCTTTTACATTTAATCTGCTTTAAATTTAATTTTTCGTTTAAGTTAATCAGTTATTAATTAATAAACTATGTGATTTGCAGTTCTTTATCTCTTTTATTAATTAGCAGATTGCTAATTAATAATAACTAGCCGCTGGCGGCTGACCGTGCCAGCGGCTAGTTATTTGAAAAGTGGGACGGGCAGCATATAAGCATTCTGTGTTGCAGCACGCACATAGGAATAAATCCCTCGTCGTAATTGGAGACTTTGCTTGGGCTCGAGGGTACACTTCCATAACGTTTGTTTACATTTTGATAGCAGTATCGAAAAGATTATTATGTCTGTTGCTATGAGATTACACTTCTTACAACACTGTAGCGTGATCAGTTTAATATCAGAAAACAGAGATATGTATATCAAATTGAATAATATTATTTCATGAATATTGCAAATTTTTAATGCGTAACATCTTTTTGTACCTTTGCATGAAAATAGTGTTTGTCTGAGGAGGAAGTTTCTTTTCTTATACACGTGTATTAAATTAAGCGACAGTACTAAATGCATTCTTTTCTATAAATTTAGGGCAACAAAATGTTAGAATGACATGGGCGATAACACAGAAATAACATAATATTTGCAAATGAAATATTTTCTGCAATGAGAAAGAAACAGAATGCGACAAAATTGCAATAATAATATACTTGCTAGCACACAGTGCCTTTACAGTTGGATCGAGATCGTTGTATTTTGGTTTTTTTCACTAAATTCATGAACTCAGCTATTTATATAATCTAAGCGCTTAAGATTTCTTCTGATAATAATTGCATCTTTGAAAGATTTTTGTAATTTTATTATTCCATGAAGCAGGAAGCCATTTGCAGAAGGCTGCAGCTAAACTTTTTCCGTTTATAGAAAAAAAAATGATAAATTTCACGCTTCCGTATCACTCATGCGTTTCATTCAAGGAAAACAAAACCGTAAGAATCACGCCTAAACATCATTACGCCAAAGATAAAATGATGTCCTCTGAAAGTATGTCCAATCAAAAGTACGGATTTTTTCCTATGCGCATGGTGCGGTACAAAATGCTTATATGTGGACGGGCAACAAAAGGGATTCGACGCTAGATGGAGCTGAGAATAAAAGCCCTTCTGGGTTACAAAAATGTATGGGAACACTTAAAATTTTAACGGAAACTCTAAAGCTATGCCATTTTTAAAAGTTTTGAGATTTTGATGTTGAACTGAATGTGGCGTAAGTGCAAAGAAAGCAATGTTTAATAATAAAGACAAAAACATTTTTGTATCATCAGGAGTGAATCCAAGAGCAGGTAGATACATTACGAGTTCAACGAGCATAAAAAAAACTTAATAAACCCTCTGGTGCGACTTTAGAATCTAAATCTTTCAAATTTTTTTTTCCTTTTTTTTATTTATTTATTTTGCCGCCCAAACGGAAGTGGTTAATGACTCTGACCGCCGTACCGAAGGCCCCGAGTTCGAATCCCAAAGAAGGCATGGATGTTTGTAAATGTGTAGTGTGTTTGCAGCATGGGGGCCACTCTAAATATATGGCGAGCCCCTCACATATGGTTCATCTGTAGAGGAGAAGAATGGGAGACCCTCTCAGGGAGAGCACCTCCAGTTTCTTCTTACCACCCCCAGTTCTTCTTACCATCCATCCCACAGGAGCTTCTTTCAATGAATTAGTTCTGTTTCTGCGATTCCTCTTTCCTCGTTTTTCAAAATTCTTTCCGTTCTCACGAAATCGGGTAGTAAAGTCCCACAGCCCCTCTGGAGATGTCACTATGAGTCATTAAGAAGAGCTGGGCAGTTTCTTTTGAATAAGTTAGTCTTCGCTAGATTGAAGACTCTTAGTTTAGGCTTCTTTCGAAATCTTTAGTTTCATTCTATTTGTAATTCTGCTACAATATTAGCTGTTATTTTCACATCTCATGTTAATCAATATGGATGTTTTAGACATTATTGAAACTAAAAGGTAAAACAAACTTTAGCCCTTTTAGGTTATCTATATCGAATTCGGAATAAAACTAAGGAAAATAAATTGGATTTGCATAAATGAAAGAATTAAAAGCTGCAAAGGCGCAATTAAGACCAAAGCAGAAGTCGTTTAGAAGGAAGAATGTCATTTTAGAACTTCGTTTTAGAACGAATGCTTATTCTGGAAGATTTTATTGTAACTCACCTTTATGCAGAATTTAAGAAGACTATTATTTTTACTTTAGGAAACGATCTTTCAGAGTTCATTCCTAAAATCACCGCAGAGTTTGAACATCTCTCTCTTCTCTCTCTTTCTCTCCTTTTAAATACAGTATTAGCTTCATCCATGCAAAGATCTGAAATTATAAATATATTTCGATTATTTCTTTTAAAAATTCTTTTCTGTCCAATCGGAAAATTGGCCTCCCCACTATATAACCCCTTTGGGAATCTGGGAACGTTTTTCAGAACCACAGAAACAGGAAGACATCTGTAACCCTCGGTTTTGAGGGAGCTCTCTCTCAAAACTGGGTGTGGAAAGAAGTCCGACCTTATTGAGGCTATAGCAATCATTCTTCCATGAAATAAGGACTCGAAAATAACAATATTTATTTATTATTTTTATTGTTTTATTCTGATGGCCTTCCATAGGCTCCCGGACTTCGTTTTAGAAATGAAGACCAGTGTTTGTGTATAAAGTATTGGATAGACAGATTTTTACTAATATATATTTGCAGGGTAAAGGAGAGATGCGAACATTCTGGTTGCTGGGAAAAGAAGTCACTGATTCCAAACTTCATCCCCAACTAAACCTCTGCCCATCTTACCCACCAGCAAACTATGAAATAAGGAGTCCCTTGCCAGATCTCTTGCGCGGAGGAAGCGACATCGACAAGATGAACCACAACGACAGCTGCCTGAGTCTCTTCCACGACTGCAAGAAAAACGCAGAAGATGACGTGAGAAGAACATTTGGCTATCGCTCTGCACCCACTATCAGCATAAGAGAGTTCTATACTCCCACAGACTGCTTTTTGTGAGATTACTTTACATTCTTCAAAACATTCTACAACATTTTAGCAGAAGGAAGAGCTTCAACTGTTGATACCAAAAATTAACTATCATTGTCTGAATAAGTTCTTTTATATTAACTGTACTAATGTTAGTGATATGAGGAAATATAATGTATTACTGTGTTCATGCTGGACATTTGGTCTTAAGAGAAGTCACTTCTGTAGGACATTTAGTTAACTTTCGTGTTAATAGTTTTTGAAATTTTGTCATTTACTATGACTTTTGGATGTCTTTTAAAATCGTGAAGTTAGAGCAGTGGTCTTCAAACTGCTTTCCACGGGACCCCGGGGTTCCGCAAGTCACATCCTAAGGTTCCGCGTGTGGAAATAAAAATCGAAAAGAAAATTGCAAAGCACTCAAGCTAGTTGACTTATGTTTATTAAGTAAAACATATAAAGATACATTTAGTTATAGATTGTTTTTAAACCTTAACATGGGCCAAAAGGATGACCAACAAACATTATACGTCAAGCAGGCACATGAAGTGCCGAGCAGCATATGCCGAACAGAGAGGGCAGGCAATTCTTTGCAAAAGTAAACAGTATATGAAAAACAGGCACGTGATGTCTTACACAGTATATGCCAAACAGGATGACAGGAAATTCATTGCAAAAGTAAACAGTTTTCTAATGGAAAATTAATTGAGTTTAGACCAGAGGGTTTAAAATTATACGATGGAGCATCTTTCTCATTTGGAAAAAGCTGTAAAAGAATATTTGCTAGAAGAGAAAGTTAAGTTTGACTGGGTAAAATATCCCTTCAATTACTGCGATAAATCCAATGAAGGGAAAGGGGCAATGTATCGACATATTAACAGATACGATGTTAAAATCTAAATTTAAACAAGAGCGGATCCTAAATGTTTGGTTGTAGTTTTATGAGCAATACCTATAAGTTTCTTACATAGCTATAAAATGTGTTAATGCCATTCCGAATAGCGTATTTAAATGAAAAAACGTTTTCGACGTTTGAAGCAACAAAAGCAAAACATAGAAACAAATTAAATGAAAAATATAAAATGCGACTACAGTAGAGCTAGACTTCGACAGTTTATGTAAACAAATGCTAACGCACACCAGTCACTAAATGTAATGCGTGGGTAGCTGACACCTGGTTGGTTGATTGGTGTCGTGTGCTTTGAGAAGTCAAATGGATTCATGGGTGAAAATCACTGCTTTTTCCAGCTCCACAATCTTTTCACTTTACAGCTCTCCCTTAAAAGGAAATTCGCCCCAGCTTTACAGAGCTGCAAGTATTCCTGGACAAGTTCTATATGATCTTTTACCATCTTCATTAATTTTCATTCCTCTAAAATGGCGGGTTCTCAGTCTAGTTCTGGTCTTTGTGATTTCACTGTTTGCATCAATCTCACATATCTGATGGTAGATTTCTCTTTGAATCTATATCTGGCAATGGCATTAGCATTTTCAAGAGTGATGAGCTGGCGCCTCTACCACAAGTTAATGCTATTATTGAGTAAATTACGCTATTTTTACGAACAAAATCTTACAGTTCTCAGGGTTCCGTGAGTAGATAAAGTTTGAAGACCACTGAGTTACTAGAGTGTTTACTGTTATTTGATATCGGAAATGGGTAACTGACGATTACCGTATTTACTTGCATGCTTTTCTCTCTTTTTTTCGGACTTTCCCTTACAAAAATGGGCAGGGTAAAATTGTACGAGCAGTTTAATTTGGGAAGGGCACGTTTACACTGAGAACGTGATAACTGAAACTTATTTCGACTTGTGTCTCAAATTTCATCCTCTCTCATTTTTATTCATTGCTACTCCCTGGGCTTCAGATCATTTAATGCTGCTGGAACTGCTGTTTTTATCGCTTAATTCGACGCCATCGTCACTGTCGTTTTTGTCGTCATCCTGTTTCTGACCATTCAGTCTCTCCTCTCTTCCCACATATAATGATCTTCAGAAGCTTCAAGAGTATGTGATATTTTTCATGAAGTTCTTGATATTTTTCTTGATACTTTCTTGATAGTTTCTCTATAGTTCTTGATAGTTTCTTGATTTTTCTTGATTCTTCTTCTTTCCCCGATTTCTTCAAGCTCTTCACTGTTATTTGTTCATCAATCAGAGCCCATGCAACCGAAACCCACAAGTAAATCTATTAGTAAAACAAAAATGACCATTAAGTGGACAAATCCATTTTAAAATAAGTGAAGCTTGCTTGAGGTAGGAGAAAATTACGTGAATATTTAAAAAGTTTTCAGAACTTTGTGTTGTATCTAACAGTGCGTGAATTAATATCGGGTGCTGGAGATCTAAAGAGAGTTTCTGACATTCACGCTGCATAGTTAGATTTCTGCCAGCTTCAGTTAAATGTAACTCTCTCGGCTTTGTATGGTCCAGCACCCGATATTAATTCACGCACTGTTAGATTATTTGAGACAGCCTGTAGCTTAGTTTCTGAACTGTGTAATGTAATGTAATATACGAGTATGCTGCAACCCTCCTGGCCGATAATAATCGGCCTCATAATTAACACAGCACACGCGATACAGGTCAAAACAAAAATACAGTTAAAAACATCAAATCAAAATTACCAGTATTTTTTGTTTCCATTTATAAAGTTCATCAAATCCTTTGCAAATCTGAACTCTTTCCTGTGGCAATAGAATTCCTTTACGTTGCCATGTTTTCCCTAACATGTCGCAATAATGAACAAACTTCGACGAAATGTCTTGCATTGCCTTCAGCATTACAAAGACTGTTATTTTTCAAATTAAATCTTTTCAGGTACGCTTCAGGAAAAACGCAAAACGCTTCTTTTCAGGAAGCGCCCGTGTCTAGTAATTATTTGATTGTAATCAAAATCACATATTATTTTCTTAATTTTTGTAAACTTCAAAGTTCAATGAATAATCTTTCCTTTTTCCCGAACTGTTCAATTTCTCTTTCCAGTAATCATAATAGAAATCCTTGATTTTACCAATAACAATTCTTTTTGACGCCTGAATAACGAACGCATCCCCGGCATTACCCATAGCAGTCTCTTTGGTCAACGTGTTGGCCCTCTCATGGACTGTAACACCAATATGGGTTTTCACCCAGTTCATTTTCACTTCATGTATTTTTTCAACTTTTACAATAAGATCTTTTATACACGAGACAAAAACATTAGAATATTAGTGTTATCAGCATCTGCTAGTGCTTCCAAACAGATAATGAATCTGTATATATATATATATTAATATATGTTTTTATAGTCAGATTTTCATCAATCCATTTAACAGCAAATAGTACGATAGCAGCCAATTCGGCTTGACAAACCGAATTATAAGGCTCAAGTCTAATTTTGCCATTGTGTATTTCCGTGCCAAACAAACGACGTATTCTGCACCAACTCCGAAGTCATAACGCGAACCGCGCAGTAACTATATCCAGTTCTCCTGTGCAAACATTTGGTCTCTGATATTCCACTGCTTTTCTTAATGCAGATTAATATTAAAAACAGAAAAACATGTATTATATGCAACTTCCGTAACTAAACTTCCGTTAAGTAATAAATCAACATTTTGTGAACCTAATTTAAATTTATTGTTATAAAAAGAATAAAACATCGATAGAGGCGGCATACCGGCCAATATGCAAACGACTTCCGTCGAGACTGTTTTAAAGCATGTGGTCAGAAGCAAGCAACAGCCAGGGTCGTTGTATCTAATTTATTTCTGATTCACTGCAGGTCCGTGGCACGGAAACCCCAAGCCGCAACACCGTAGAATATAATGGGAATAATAACTACTTTGTAAATTAATCGAATAATGTTACTTTCAATGCTAATGACTCAACCGAGAAATTTCTTTTATAATACATCAGAATATTGAACTGCGTATTCTTAGACTACTGATCAACATTTAAATTGATATGCCTACTGTTATTCAATTTGCATTTCCAGAAGCAGAAGTTATCTGTATCACAAGCTGTGCCCTGCTTTTTTAAAAAGTTCAGTTCAATAAAAAAAGGTTGTTTAAGACCTTTCCAGTTTTTGACGCACTATTCCAGACAGTGCAACAATCCGCTTAGTAAGGTTGCAGAACTAAAGTTACAGTACCACACTAATAGTGTAACCATATAAACTAGGGAGCAAAATATGTAAGTAAATATGGTATTTGTTCTCTTTTATCACAAAAAAACATCAAGGTGCTATTCTATGATGTTGTTTATTATGCGACTTTAGTTCTAGTCATTCTGGAATGAAATGAAGTGAGGATCTATATACCGTCCTTCAGTCTGTCCAATTTCTTTCAGTTGTACAAAATTATTCTTCTTGAATTGACTTTCGTTGAAACTTAACTACTTAATTTAAGAGAGAGCACAGTATCAAAACATCACTAGTATTACGAGGGAAATGAAAATTTAAAATAAAATAATGACGATTAAAACTAATCGCAAAGAATAATTTGTTAAAAAGTTTTAAACATAAATATTAAAATTCTAAACTGTATATGAGTTAAAGACAGAAATAGCAACAAATTACTCATAATTGCTCTTTTAATATTGGGTTCCTGCAAATGAAATGGCGAATTTTAACCACGATTGGTTTAAAAAAAATTTACAGAGGCTTTGTCTTTTAGTTTAAAGAGCCGCTGACGTCAATGCGTAAGATTACTACAGAAGTGTGAGGATGTTATAGAAAAAATAAAACAAACGAAAGATTTCACGCACACATATATTTTATTTTTACTTTTTATTTATTACATTTATTCATTCAAAATGACCCTTTATAAAATTGTTCGATGATAATAAGATATATAATTATTGCCAACTACGTTCTTTTTGAAAACATTTCTTGCTTTCTTCTTTGTTTGTTATACATTGTCTTATTGTTTATTTCGTTCCGCTTCTCTTTGCCTCGATCGCTTTAATTTGTCCTTTTTCTAACTCCATATTTATTATTTTTGGCGAAATAAAATAAAATGCACAGAGCACCACCCGCACACACTGATCTATGTTCTACTGTCTACTAGGCTACCTTAGCACTTGGCGAAATGAAATAAAAAATACAGCAAACACCACATGAACACACCGACTTTTTTACCAAACGACCTTGCCACTCACACGTAGTGTAACGCATGCGCACAGAGCTTTCACGTCACCAAAATTTGACGCGTTACTATGCGTATACCCTTTGCTCAATTTTTCAATTTTGTGTGCGTGTTTGCTAATGGGCATTTACGTTCATTGTAACATTTGTCGTTTCAAAGATACAAGCATTCGCGCATATACGCACGCTCAGAGCTATGCGTGAGAGTGAGTAAAAGACAAACACGCGCGAGTCCGAACAGGAAGAAAGACTCTTCGTGAAGAGAAATCCGAGATTTATCTAACTGGAAAGAAGTCGAGGCAATAACTGAAGTTGTAGGCCAAAAAACTGAAAATATAAAATTCGGGAAAACATCGAGAAACATTTCGATAGCGATACGACTGAGTCGGTCTTTTCAGTGCTTGAATGCGAATGTCGTATCATAATGTTACAAAAAAGAATAGCCCGAGAGTGATGCTGAAAAATACAAGTGAAGAAGATACCAACAATTACATTAGTCCCGAGACAAATAATAACTTCTGTTAATTTGGCTTGGTTTAATTTATTATGGCAAAGCACAATATAGCTATCTGCCTAAGGGGAGGGATCCTTCGTGGAGGACTTTCTAAGGGAAACTGGCTCGTAACACGTTACCACATGGGGAAAACATGAAAACGCCCATGCAGCCAGCCCATTCGCCTGGCCTCGAACCCAGATCGAAACTACCAGTATTCAGCGTTTTTACCGCTCGGCCGCCGTGAACTCTGTTGGAAAGCTTGCAATGGCTCTGGCCCTAGACTTGGTTCAGCTCTTCTTTTCCTCTGCAGCCAACAGAAACATGATATTACTCAACTTCCATTTCATTTGCTGAAGCCCTAGTGTATTTTAAAACGCGGTCCAACATTTAAGATGCTTACTAAGTAATTTAGTGCAGTTTTATGTGTTTTTAGCTAGAGTTTGAAAGACGAAAATAACTATTTTCAATTCTGATTTCTTAAAAGGAAATACGGTATAAATATGGTGCTGGTTTCACATACCCAGAACTCCAATTAATGTCAGGATAACTTGTTTTTCATTCTAGATCAAGTAAATTAAATTAGTTCTCAATTTATTTCTTTAACTTTTCCGTTAGCTTTTATTACATAAAAGAATAAAACAGTGAAGAGTATATTTATAAAGCTGCCAAATTAATTTAGGAAAATGTATATCATACACTGGTGAAATAAATTAAGAGAATTTTCATGTTTCATCTACTATCTCCAGAACTACTGGACAGATTTTAATAAAATTTGGTGTGAACATAGGTTGATATAATGCAAACAAAATAAACATTCAACAGTTGTAATAGATACACATGTTGCGTAACACTCATGGGAGTCTGAAGGTCAGAAACAGCGGTTGCAGAAGACACAAAAGAAAAGGGTTAATAGGAAGTATGATCCTCTTTTACAGCCATACAGGCCTCGCAGCGTGATGTCATACTGGAAATAAGGCAGTTTATCAGTGTCTGTGACAATTGGTCCCACTCATGCAGCAACGCTGTTTTCAGTTCCTGGATGGTTCTCAGAGGGGGGTTGCGAGTTGCAATTGCCCTCCCCAGAGCTTCCCAGACATGCTGTATGGGGTTGAAGTCTGGAGACCTGGCTCGCCAATCCATCCGGCGAATATCCTCACTCTCGAGAAATTCGTCGACCAGAAGAGCTCTATGTGGCCTCGCGTTATCGTCCTGTAAGATGAATTCAGGGCCCACTGCAGCCCGGAAAAGGCGAACATACGGCTCCAAGACTTCTTCCCTATATCTCACACCAGTCACAGAGCCTCTGTCAAAGACGTAGAGACGTAGAGAGGTGTGCGGCCACCCAATGTGATCCCTACCCAGACTCCCTGCCCAGACTATTACACCGCCACCGCCATAATTGTTGATTTCGCAGACAATGGAGGGTAGGTACTGTGTCCCTGGCTCTCTCCATATGAAAGTACGGCGAGAATCGGTGTTTAGGCTAAAACGGGACTCGTCGGTGAACAGAACGGTCGCCCAATGCTCCGTACTCCAATCAGTATGTTCCCTGCACTATGTTAATCGGACTGTCCTGTCCGTAGACGTGAGCGGGACGCAAACAGCCGGTCTTCTGGCAAACAAACCTCTCTCATTCAGTCTTTGAAAACAGTCACCCTTGTTACACGGGTTCCTGTGGCTGCATACAGGTCCCGAGAGAGCTGAGAAGGTGTAGCCTCTCAATTACGTCTCGCTAAAATAGACAAATAGCGATCTTCTCTGGCCGTCGTGGCTCTTGGACGACCTTGCCCAGGCTTTCTCTCGATGGATCCAGTATCCTGGAACTCTTTCCATAGTTTACACGCGACGCTGGGCGTTAAATTAAACTCTCTGCATATCTGGACTTGCGATTGGCCTGCCTCTAGCCTCCCCACCTCATGCCATCATTTAAACGTTGATGGTTACTCATTTTTACTGTTCCGATGCGAATTTAACCGATTGCTGCAAGATAACACCAAGAAATTCGCCGAGGTGTGCTAGCGAACGCAATTCGTCTTACCCTCCACACGCTTATAAAACCTGTTTTTCTATTGGCTCCGCCTACACACACGTGTACGCCTACGTATTTGCTGTACAAGATTTCCATTTTTATCTAGGAGCAGTGGTTTTTCCTTCAGTTCAGTTCCTTTCATGCAATTGGAAAAAATATACAAATTCTCTTAATTTATTTCATCAGTGTACATAAGTTCCTAGTTTACTTTAATTTCATTTCATTTACAGTATTATCTTGATATATCTTTTTGAAGAAAGACAACGCACAGAATCGTTTCAATTCGACTTCATTTTTTAAAATGAATAAATAAAAGAATGAATAAGAGTTTGTCAAAACCAGTCAGAATTACGATTTTGCAGAGACTTTGCTCGCCCCAAAAGATATGATATCATCAATGGTTGCTCTGAAAGGGCACGTTCAGATTTATCTTTTATGGTATCATTCTACGGCCGTACAAGCCCCAAGAACAGGCCTCGGCTGTAGCAGAGCAGCGACAGAGATCGACCTCCCATATTGCTATCTGTTTGCAAACATCGCTATTAACGAATGCAAATACTGATCACCAGCAACCACTGCTCTCAAAGTCCAAATGCAGACGCGTTACAAGACCAAATTAGGTCGCACGTCCACAAACCGTTATCAGTAATTATTGCCTAAATGTAGATGCAAAAAAAAACATGTTCAAAATTACGTGAAAATGTGACATGTTCATGTACGTGAAAATGTGCAAAGAAAACTTTTCGTGACAACAGAAGTAGAGAGATATCCGTTATGTTAATTAGCATATAAAAATCTAATTAACTTGAAATTTGACTTTTATTTCTCTCTATTAAAATAACATTGACTGTTTCTTTTTTAAAAAATATAACACGAAAAATTCGGCAAGAAACTAAGCATTGGAAATTTGGACAAAATTTCGAGTAAAATTGTATCGCTTTTAATTCTGATTCGATGATAAATAAATAAGAGCTAAAAATAGCAAAGAAAAGTACTTATTTAATTTTTTATTTCAAAATGGAAGGAAATTTTTCTTTGCGTATAAATTTTTGTACCATAATTCCATTTTCATTTTCTTATTATATTTAAAAAAAAAATTTTTTTCGTTAATTTAAATGTAAGTAGGTGATTGATACGTTTAATAAATATATAACATTTAAATCAAAAGTAGGTGGCCAAGAATATAGCAGGAAGAGCACAAATCAAAACTGAAACAAAAGCAAAACTACTCACTAAAATAAGATAGTATAGCAAATCGTTGAAAACTCTTTTACCTTTTTCAAGGAGCAGTCGAAAATTTAAACAGAGCTAAGCTTCTTAATTATATCTGGATAATATTTAAATAGTGTTAGATAAACGCTCGATTTATAAAAAGTAGTTTCTTAAAAGTAATTAATCCTGTTCCCTTTTGAGATCTACTCGCTGAAAAGATTTTTAGAAATCATTTACTTTGAAATCAGGTTCTTACCTGAGGTACTTTTTATCTAGGACTGACATATCTCTATATAAATATCTAATATATAAATCTAAAATCCTCACTCTTGGATTTCACTTACCTTCCTGAAAATAAAATAATTAATCTGAAATTAGAATTTAAAAAAATTGCAACTTGGTTAATGACATTTTATATGAAAAATTATGTAGAAGGAGTAAAAATCTCTTTACATGTTGATGTTTTCGTACTTTCAGACTTTACTATTTCACTTGGAAAATGCCAATGGGATATTTGAATATTGAATTCCATGTTGTAAAACGTGTAGTATAATTAAATGAATAGTTTCAGCAAAACTTTCATTCCTCACTTTATAAAATTTTTCGCCTCAATGTAATGTCCATAGTGAGCAGTTCTGTAAATTTATATGTTTATATTCATGTTATTATAGTGATGAATATATGCCAGGTTACTATCGTTAGATTTTAAAGGCTGCCATTTTCATAAAACAAACGTTTTTACATTTTAGAAAGAAGCAATTTACAATATTTTAATTGGAAAGAATATTTTTGTTTTTTATTATATGCGAATATGCCTTTTTTGTATTGTGAATCACTTAATTGCACATTAGATTTTTTGCTAAATTTGATATACTTTGTGAACTTTACAGACACGGTTAAAGAAATTTTAATTTGGATTAAAATTTTTGTATGATCAGAATAATGTATTTCAATAGTATTGTAAAATGTTTTTTGAAAGTTTCGTGTTAACATTTTGTAAATGTAAAAATATTTGATGTAAAAATTGTGTTGATATCTGTTATATGTTGTCTTCATTTTGATGTATTCTTTTTCTAAAAAAAATATAATGAAATTTTACCTCGACTGAAAATCACAATGAAAGCTCTTATTCTTAAAAATACCGTAGCAGAGTCTTTGGGTGAACTAATTTTGAAAGTCAATTTACAAACACTGCAAATTAATCAATGAAACAAATAGGTATACAAATACCTCTTTTTTATACTTTCTCATGCGTCGGTAATTTCGAAATAGCGAACAACAGTCAACTCGAGGAGGTTAGCATAAATAGAGTAAGCCTCTTATGTATGTCCCGTGCAATGAAAATGAAGCCATGAAACATCACAGTATGATGTCAGAACTCATCATGGCCGTTGCTACACTGACTACAATAAGTATTTGGACACCTATGTAAATGACGATATCTGCGGTCCTAAGGTATGTCACGGACTCCGCCGATATATATTGTATAGGAAACAGCATCGGCTTTAGTCGCACGCAAGATGCTTCGCAGTTCGGAGCTCTCTGATTTCGAGAAAGGTATAATTATCGGGTATCACAAATGTGGCCGTTCCTTAAGGGACATATCTAGCGATCTGAAGTACCCAAAATCGATAGTGGTCTCTGTGATTAAGAAGTGGAAGGTGAGCCGTGATTGTCGGAATGTGCCCCGAGTCGGCAGACTAACGGAACTGGGAGATAGAGACCGACGAGTGCTGTCCAGAGAAATTCGGAAAAACCGCACCCAACCTATGGTCCTCATCCGCGAGGAGTTTCAACAGGCATCCGGGAGTATTGTTTCAATGAATACTATCAGTAAGGAAGCACATCTGCTTGGTTTTCGTGGTCGTGCTCCTGCCTATAAGCCTTTGATCACAAAGTCCAACCGCGCTGCTCGGTTAATGTGGTGCAAAGCACATCGAAATTGGACCGTAGATCAGTGGAAACGGGTTCTTTGGAGTGACGAATCAAGGTTCACCCTTTACCGTTCGGATGGTGGAGTCTGGGTCTGGCGTCTACTTGTAGAACGTCTCCTGCCAGAATGCATTGTGCCAACAGTCAAGTTCGGCGGAGGTGGAATTATGTTCTGGGCTGTTTCTCCTGGTATATGCTGGGACCCTTGTTCCCCATTCATGGTAAGCCTACTCCGATGCCTACTGCACTATTTTGGATGACAATGTGCTTCCTACGTTGTGGCATTTTTACGGGTTGGACCGCTGTTACTTTCAGGACAACAATGCCAGTTGTCATGTTTCGACGTTAACCAAGGCTTGGTATGGTGCCAATGGAGTTCATCGAATGGACTGGCCTGCCGAGAGTCCAGACCTGAGCCCTATCAAGAACCTCTGGGACGACTTGCATCACCGAATTCAGGAGTGCACTACCCGGGGAAAATCGGTGAAGGAGCTTCTATGTCTTCTCCAAGCCGAGTGGAAGAAAATACATTTACATAGCTGTCATACAAAGACTTGTGGAAAGTATGCCCCGGAGGGTCCACGCTGTAATTACCTCTCGTGGAGGCTCTACCAACTATTGATTTTGAATAAAGTTAGTTTTTCTTTTCTATCACAGGTGTCCAAATACTTATTGGTAGTCAGTGTATAAGAGGTCTCCTGGTTAGGTTTATTTACATTCTAATCGACGTTGTCTACGTGTTAGCTATTCATCATAGAGCGTTTGTAAGTCTCCTGTTCTAATTTTAATACTTATTATAAAAGATTTCCTACATAGAATAATCGTATAATTTCCTACATAGAATAATCGCAGTAATCGAAATATCACAAGGATTGCCAATAACTCTTTCAAATTTAATAAAAATCTAGGTACATGAAAATGTGTAAATGATAATTATAAGACAAATGTATATATGGTAAAAAGACCGACGGACGTTTCAATAGCATTTTATGCAAATTATGCCTAAAGACACTTTTCTGAGCCTGCGGACGTTGATACGTACTGACAAAGTCAGTGTAATTTTTTTAGCAATATATTTCGCAGGTTCATCCTTACGCTGTATGGAGGCCATGATAAGTCGTGACGTCACGTTGTTGTCATGCTTACTCCATCTATTCTAACCTCTTTGTACCAATTTGTATACAGGCGCCAGCACAAATGAAAATTGGCTGTGCTGGTCGGATCACCCCCATGCGCCCCTGTCAATGGACTACAAAGTTAGACTCTTTCTAACTCTTACGTCACTTACTTACGGAACTAGGAGAAATGTAGACCCAAATGGAGTAGGAGAGAAGTTGAATTGCTTTTGAGCAAACAAAGAGTTAGCAAGACATGCAAGAACAGACCATGTAGCATAGTATACTGTATGAGCGACAAAACGCCTTATCACGTAAATGTCTCTTGTATATCGGCAAATGTGGATACATCGAACAAACTCTAAATATACGAAAACAAGGAAGAGAAGAAGGAAACCTTATCGCTGCTTTGTTGCAATAAAATTTGGTTGCAATTACTTATATTATTTCTTGTAATTTTTAACGTGTTTCATGGAATTATAAATAAAATTATAATGCTGTACAAATGATCCTCAGGTAAACAAAAATAATCAGACAATCTGATTTTTTTCTCTATGTAGTGAGCAATAGCCCAATTTAATGTTTATTGAATTCAACTTGATCAATCTGTTTGAGAAATGCAAAAATGCACATCCAAAAACATGGAGTGATAATCGCTTTACACTGCACTCCCTATCGAGATGCCCTATGAACTTCTGAAATTCATATTCAGCGCTTGATTTCAGTGTTTATTGTTAAAATTAATTCCTTTATAATACCTATATATCATTTTGAAGAGTCTTTGAGACAAAAAGTGCTTTAAAGCATTCAGAGAAGTGGCAAAATCTTCATGACCGGTGGAAATAAATTCAAAAGTCTGAAACTCTTTCTCAGAAGCCGGGACATAATCAAATGTACATATAAGCAAGAATAGCGCTACAACCAGGTTTTGATCGCTAAGTAATTTTACAGCCGCTTCTTCCGAAAAGACCTTCCCCCCGTGTGCCTGTTCCCTACTTGCCTCTCCCGCTCACCTACTGGATTGTATAGGCGTCTCCCTGAGACAGCTGTCGGCTGAGCAGGACGACATATGCGATTTGCTCGTGAGGCAAGGTCTCTTGGACTTGGTGTAGGCTTTCCTGTCCCAAGGGGATTTAAAACAACAACACAGCCGCTTCTATAACTTTTGAAACGCAAGCAAGTTGTATACGACTTAATGAAAAAGATGTTTTTGTTAGAAAGCCAATGGTTTGTGTTTCGCTGCCATCTAAACAATGGGCCCCTCTTCTCGTCAGTGAGGAGTCGCAGTTTAATTTCTTATCTGATTCTAAGCTCATTAATATCTGGAAGGAAATAAGAATGCGAATTATTTCCATCAATTATGATTGTTACCGTGATACACATGGGATGTTATAGGAAAGAACAACCTGTGCTTATAGCACAATGATGGGTGTAGTTGTGACGCTAATAACGAACGTGGTCTCCCAAAATTGATTCCATATATCCCAGTGTGATTCCATGCTTTAACTAAAGTGGTTAATTAGGAAAGCAAGCTCCACTCAGAGAGAGTGTACTGGTGAAGTAATCATGTATTGGAATTTGTCCCGTAAGCGTAATGGCAGACCGCACATTCAGTTGAACAATGTTAAACGAATTACGCACACTGCGCATGCCCAGAAGAGAATTTGGCGCAAATTTAAAAGAAGATAAAAATTGTATATGGTTGATATTCTGTTATCTGGACGTAAACAGTTCGGGGTTTTAAAACTTGTTAGGTTGTACGTTGCTTCATTATTTAGAGTGTAAATATCGATTGTAAACTCCCCAAATTTTCGTTTAAGAAGGATTACAAAACAAGAAACATTACATGATGTTGTTTATTGATTGTACTTGAGCTGAATGTTTATTGACTGTACTTCTGAGGAATAAAAGCGATCGATTATTTACCATTCATAAATACTTTAACAACTTAAGGAATATATCTAGTTTAAATGGCTGAATTAAAGCCAAAGAAATTATTACAAATAACGGATATTAAATGTAATGTTTATGAACAAAATAAACGAAATGAAATGAAACAGAAGCAAGTGCAAT
Source organism: Stegodyphus mimosarum (assembly GCA_000611955.2). NCBI lineage: Eukaryota > Metazoa > Arthropoda > Arachnida > Araneae > Eresidae > Stegodyphus > Stegodyphus mimosarum. Next base: position 139,077 of record KK118801.1, on the reverse strand, counting down.
AAGCACAAAAAAAGTGTCCATAGTATTACAATGGTAAAGAATCGCTAAGGCCTACATGACGAACAGGCTTGTGTAGGGTTGTTTATTTTTATTCGCCAGTATTTTCTCCCACGCCAACGGTACACTATTGAGCATGCGCAGTAAGCGAAATTCGTTAACATTGATCAACTCAATGTGCGGTTTGCCATTACGCGTCCCGTAATAAGTACTCTCCTGCAGGTATTCGACCTACAAACACCCAGATATATTTGAGATGAAGTGTTGTAGACTATATTGGTCGAAAGGTGCAGCTTACTTCCACGTACTTTTTAACTGCCTTATGCAAACTGTGAAATCATTTTGGGATATGTGCGTACGTGTCAAAGCAGCAAAGCATTAATGTCAAACGGCTTCGTTTTTTGTATATTAAGTCAATACTTTTAAAACCTAAAAATCGTAAAAGTAACCACGATTGTTTTACCTAAAAAACTATGATTTTTAAAATTTAAGAGAAGAAATTTTTTTCATTATTTAACATATCGCACCAAAATAGCTAAAATGTACTAGACTATTTATCACCTTTTTATATCATAATATCTTATGCCAGTGACTTCAGACTGGTAGCCCCGAAGCAATTATGTGAGCCCGCCGTGCAGGGAAGACGTTTCAACGTTTTCATTGCTAAGATTTCAAGATTTCAGTTATTTGAAGTCCGAGTTTATATCATTTTCATTTCCATTGAAAATGTATATGAATAACTCACCAAAACTTTTATCAATTGAAATAATTAATTTCCAGTCTGATATGAATCTTATTCAAAGATATGAAGGTACACATTTTATTAACTTGTCATAAAAAGTACTTGTCAAAAAATTAATAAGCCCAGTTGTGAATTTTTGCACTAAGAATAATCACTTCGCACAGGAATGCATTTATTATAACTTACTGCTTCTTTTTTAAAGCTGGGAATGAGTAACAAAAGGAGATGCCTACCCGATGAGCATCGGTGATCCCTGATGATAATAATTTTTAGTAATTTCCTTCCAAGGCTGCAAACTTTATCAAAATTGAAACGCATTGAAACGTAAAATACACTTTATGAAGCTATGATTGATTCTGTGTACATTCAATCCATTGCGAACACTTACGCACACCACGTTATGTATTTTTATTTATGCATCGGAGAAAAATTTGGCAAATAAGAGAAAGAGATTAAATTAATATTATTTATTCTCGAGTTTTTTCCAAATTTTTTAATTACTCCTGAAAACTTAGAAAATTTTCATAATTTGTGTATTTTTAATTTAAATTAAGTTATTTAATGATTTGTTAAACAGATTAGAATTATTTGAAAGAAGAAATATCAGTCTAGGAATTTAATATTTATCTATAGATATATTTGAATTACAAAGTGTTATAAGGTATTTCTCCCACCTTCTTCGCATGCCTTCGTGGTGTAGTGGTCAGCATGCTCGGCGCGTATTTCGAGAGGTCCGTGGTTCGAGTCCCGGAGAGAGCATTGTTCATTTTTCATCTCTCCTGCTTTAATGTCGCTACAGTGTAAACAAAAAATGCTCTACAGATACCAAACTTAAAATTTCAGTTAGAAAATAAATTCATTTTTTTCTTTTTGATTTTGATATTATTATTATTACTTATGTATGTTATACTAAATGTTTAATAAACGAAATTTAAAATTTATTTGAAATATATTTTTTTATTTTGTTACTAAAATTTTTCATTTTGTTAAAAAAAAAGTTCTGGGCCTTCGATTTTTGCCTTATCCTGCATTCGGCCCGCATGCCACCTGAGGTTGAGACCACTGCCTTATATAACTTCTGCAATTATAACTGTACTTATAACTACAGTTACAGTTACAACTGGCGTATTCCTACATACTTAATTATTTCGGGTGAGAATTTAACTTCTTAGAAGTGATATCCCCTTTGTCGCCAATTTCCAAATAAAAAAATCCGCCCATGAAACCTTCAAGTTGGAAACTTGTTAGCCTTACCGTCAAATAGGGAAGTTTGATCCATAGAATCTGAGGAAACATTGTTTTGCAAAAGAAAACTCCCTCCGGAGTCGAGGCTTTCGTTCAATATGGCGATCGCGTGCACGTAAAGTACGAGTATCTAATGTTGTTACGAGTTTTGGTTATTTGTTTGAAGTTTCAGGTTATTCTCATGCTCATGCGGTTAATTTCAGAATTAGCTGGTTAATTATGAATTAATTACAAGAAGATGATAATAATCTGAAATTTGAAACAAATAACCAGCAACAAAAAGGTTAGTGAGAATTAAGGATTGCTTAGTTATGCTTAAAATTATTAAATGTTGATATCTGTTTACTTATGCTTTTCTTATTTTTATTACTTACTACGCATAGATAAAGTCCTAAAATCATATTTGTGTAAAATAAATTGCTTCCTGCATATTCAAAGTAATTTCATACAAGAAACATTTTGACAACTGAAGTATTTCAAAATGTTAAATATTAAAACATGACACTGAATTTCAAATATTTTAATGTGGATGATTCCCAGTTTGCAGTACACTAACTTCGTCCTATGTAAAATAAGTTTAAAAATTATCCCTTCAAAGAAGAAATAAAACTATATTGTAACATTTTTACTATACGTGTTTCATTTGAATACCGGGCGATAGCTTTCACACTCGAGAATGGGGAATGAAAATGAAGTCAGTATTTTTTTTCCCCTGGGAGAAGGATATAAAGTTCATGTCTCTTAGAGCATACGCTATAGACTTTAAAAAGACTATTGAAGAATTACCTTCTAGCCTTGTGAAACAAAACAAAAGTCAGAAGAAGGGTGTATAAGACCTTTTCATTCGAACGCAAACCTAACAATTACCCAACTTGGGTTTACGCAAGCACTTCTGGCTTAACAGAAATACGTAATGTTGAACAAATTCAAAATGTGGTAGTCCAGCGGCTCACGGGATAATTTAACGTACTGTAAGGCTCTGTTTTCTGGAAAATCCGCGAGTCAAAGCCAAATGGCTAGAAGCATTCAGCGCCACTAAATGAAGTCGCTAATAATCGCGGCACAGCGTGGCCTGGAATAGGCAAACATGCTCTGAAACTAACTTCCGAAACTCTTGCTTAAATAGCACTTCCTTCTATCTTAATCTAAACACTCGCTGACTCATGTACATTCTGGCATGAAAAGCGTGGATAAAAAGAGATTGATAGAAACTTAAAATAAACTATTACTTAAATATATATATAAACCTCATATATATATATAAACCTTTTACTCTGGTGAAAATTCGCTCCTTCGAGGTTGGTTCCATTTTGCCACTACAGGGAGGTCGGATGTCACTCCTTAGGAGTCAAATACGACTCTTTCAAATTTAGAGAGCTAAAGGGGTTGGACAAAAATATGGAAACACCGAAATGAAAGCATCTTGCTGTTGCTGAAACTAATACGGTTTAGGAAAAAGCATTTAGTACAGCTTGCAATCTTCTCAGATGGATAAATAGAAGTCGTATGCTTTGCAAGGGAATCTTGTGCTATTCTTCCTGTAAAATGCTGGCAAGTTCAGTTAACGACGATGGCAGATTTCTCTCCAAAATAACCCACAAAGCCTCAATTATATTGGTATCTGGTGACTGTGGTGGGCATGGTAGATGTAAAAGTTCACCCTCATGCCTCTGAAAAACCTACTTTGGATTATGCGAGCCGAGTGAACAGGAGCCCTGTCTTCTTGGAATATGACATCACTAGTATTGGGGAACAAAATTTGTACTTGGACATACTTTGTATTTTGATGGACGTGATCAGTCGAAATGGCCAACATAATCCATGGCAGTAATGTTATGAGGTTTTCTCCCGCCTTCATGGTATAGTGATCAGCACGCTCGACACGTATTCGAGAGATCCGTTGCTTGAGTCCCGGTGAAGGCAGTGCTCATTTTTCACATCTCTTGCTTCCAAATAACCTAATGACTCTACAGTGTGACCTTGGACAATAATGAGGGATCTCTTAGAATACCACGATATGGCTGCCCAAACCATGACCGAAACCCCGCCAACTTTCACTCTGGGCAGTAGATAATCTCTATCATATGCTTGGGATACGTTTGCCGAACATAAACGCACCCAAAAGTCGGAAACATTGAGGAAGTAAGACTCATCCGACAAAATGACAGTACACCGGTAAACCAGGACTCTATTACTCAGGCGTTCTCAAAGGATCACCCTACATAGAATATTATCCTGGCCCCAGAGGCAAATCTAACATATAGCTCCATCACAGCCAGAGGAACGGACACGACAGTACCAGTACGGTCCCTGCCAAGCCTGAACCAACCTGAGAATAAACCGGGCTCTAGTCCTGTGAAGTCAACTTATATACCCCCGTGGTTGAGACTGTCTTAAGTACAGATCCTAGCCAGTACTTCCCAGGAATTCTCCTGAGTCAACCCCCGGGGTGAAACCAATCAAATGACAGGACAGGACGAAGTACAGGGGGCACCATATCATCGCTATGAGCAAAAATGGTATTGCGCCGGAGTACTACCTTTCCGTATTTATTGAGAATTAAAGGTGATATGCAATCATACAGATGTTATACATTTGGATATACAGAGTTGCATATTGTTACAGTTGGTGATGGTAATGTTTATAGGTAGCTGAGTTACAAGTTTGTAATAATAAATAGATACAATATCATGATGTGGAGGTAAGGCACATATATGAATGAAGGCAAGCAAGTCGCAATGGAAGACAGTCTTCCATTGCGCTACAGTTCTGGTTTTATGATTTTGCACAGGTATTTTGATAACTGATGAGTGGATTTTGAATAGCAGCTCCCCTCAAAATTCCCTGCTTGTGGAGCTTCCTTCGTATTGTTTTGGTGCTGACGAGGTTTGCGAGTGCGACATTCAGTTCAGCAGTTACTTTTGTGGCTGTAGTCCTCTTATTTTTCATCGCAATCTTCTTCAATGATCGTCTGTCATGATCACTCAACGCACTTTTTCGTCCGAGCTGTTGATTTAGTGGATCCGGTTTTCCTATATGAGTTAAAAATCTTACATACTCTGCCTCTTGAAACACCAAACTTTTTAGCTGCCTTCGTTACGGAAGCATCCACCGCACGAGTCCCAGCAATTTGTCCACGTTCGAATTCATTTACCTCCAGCATGATGCACTCACAACTGCACAGAACGCTGTCTCGATAACGAATGACATTTGCAATGTATTGAAGATGTTGTATAGGTCGCGTTAGTGAGCAAACGCATCAGTGCCACTGCCACCAACAGCTTTTCTAAGCATTAGCATTTCAGTTCCAGCATACATTTTGCGAGGTGTTTCCATATTTTTGTCCAACCCCTGTATATATGTAACTATATATAAAAACAAAGCTATAGAGAGAGAGAGAGAGAGCTTTGTTATAAATTTCATTTCTAAGCAATGCTAGTCCACAGCTTTCACCTGTACTGTTGTGCAACTGCATTGTTCAATTTTCCCTTTTTTTTTAATTTATTAAAAATTGACTTTTGAAAATACACTTGTTGTACAACAATGCGTAATGTTTGAAAACTATCTTTTAAAACAATTTATTACCAATAATGAGGAATATACTTTCTGAAGTTTTTAATAAATGCAAATATAAGCATATTTTATTTTGTTTTGTATAACTTACCGAGTTGGATCTTAGTATTTTAATAACATATATTTTTCCTCTGCAAAGCAAGGTGATATTTGCAATATACATAAAAAGCAAGGTGATATTTGCAATATACAATAATATTGTTTTTCTAAAAACAAAATGGCATTCACGTTGAGTAGTTATGATTATGGGAAAGAAGAAAAGAGTAGCTTCGAAGCAGATTCAGAAGGAAATAAAAGTATTAAGGAAATTACAAATTCAAGCTCTGAAAACCATGAGTTGTTTGTGTCACTAAAACCTGAAAGGCTGTATTTGTCTTATTTCCCAACTGCTTCAAAGCATATGATTCTCGAGAATAAAAGCAAGTTTGAATTAAATTTCAGTGTTAATTCATCCAATCCCGCTTCCCTTAAATTTGAGCCACAAACAGGATATGCAAAAGCTGGAGAGAAGGTTATTTATCTTTTTTATCTTATTTTAGCACATGAAAATTAATTAATATTTTGTTTACATATTACTGTATTTCCTGGCATATTTCCTCCCCCTAGATTTTCACTTCTCAAAATAAGTTCTAAAATTTTTTTAAATATTTGCAAAATTTCCCCCTCCTCTGTTGTGCATAGTTTTTCCCTCTGAGGGCTAGTTTATTAGTAAACTGTATACCTTGATTATTTTTATTTGTATTCAATGTATTCAATTTGTTTTTGCGCTTTTGTAGTAGCATTTTATTTATTTTACTTCCCCTGTTATTTATTATTTGAACCATATTTTAAGCAGATTTTTCATCAAGCTATACGGACGTGGCTGGTGTTCTCACACTTAAGAAATTTTCCAAACACGGAATTTCACTTTACTTCTTATATTTACATTCCAGCTCATTGCAGCCTTAACTGTTGCTGGTGTGTTCGATCTTTGATGCTTTGATACTTTTGATCTTTCGATTATGTTCCATCTTTCTATGTCCGAGTCTTTTGTTCGCACCCTTTCTTCTTTGTTCCTTGGATGTCGCTTCAAGGAGCTGTATTCAAAACTCAACCGTGTGAGGTACCTCTGGGGCAATGGGTACCTTAACATAATGATCTTCATGAACATTATAAGGCAGATTTTTTTAGCAAAGGAAGGGGCCAATATTCTCCAGATAACTGACAACCACGCTCCTTTTACACTGCCAAAAAAGTAATCAAAAATTGCTACACAAAAGTTTTTGGAAAGACGTTACAGTTATAAAGTATGGATTAACAAAACGTTTTACTCTCCTTTATGGCCTAACAAGAAATCTGTTGCTATCTTTCGACTTGCTATTGGCCATGATTGCCTTTTAAAACATCAGCATCGAATGAACATTATCCCAGCTCCAATTTGTAAATTGTACAATCTTCATGAGGAAATGGAGCTTCGCATCTGAGTTGCCGACTTACATTTAATGCTGGATTACTCTGACAGAGATATTGGAATGCGAGATATCAAATAGATTTATGGATTACACTGTAGACTCATTTTTAGTTTTTCTGTTCTCTTTCATCTTTGCTTCTTCTGTCTGGAATTGTCTTTGTAATCTGCCAGTTAAAATTTAAAAAAAAAAATCTGAAAGGTTTCAGGTTTTAAATTACGTCCAAAGGGGCGTTTTTTTTTTTTTTTACATTTTGTGTGTTACCTTTATTTATTAAATATCATGTTCCTCGCACTTAAACCATAAAATTCAGTTCAAGAGCAATGTCGCAAAAAAAAATTTTAAATGAGCATATCTTTAGAGTTTCCGATACACAGTCTCACGCGCTAGCAATAAATATGTTTTTTTTTTTTTTTTCTGTACAACGTTGCCATTGCTCGCTTTGAAATCTTTGAGTTTGTTAATCAGAAATTTGTTAAAGTTTTACAAATATGAAATCGATAATAAAACAAATTCCGAATTTTTTAAATTTGAGCTTCCAGATGCCCGTATTCGCAGTAGGATTACGTCATTCAAAATTGGATGACTGTAGTTACCGTCGATTTATCACAATGCCAGAAACATACATACATTTATGCAGATTCTTTATTATTTAATTTCTTCAAATATAATACAGGAAGGTAATGTTTGGTGGCAATAATTTGAAAAGTGAAACGAAGATTCAGAGTGATTCGACGCAAAATCGCAAAACGAAAACAATAGTCCTTCAGGAACAAAGCCCCTATCGACTAAAAAAATATTGTATTAATAAGGAAGCTTTTTTCTAATTTAATGTTTTTTGCTTTTAATGAAATGAAATCGATAGTAATTATTTTCAAAATCTACTTCATTATTTATGTTCTACGCGGTGAAATTTTAACATTTTTTAGGGAAAGGAGATCCTTCTGGAGGTCTTTCTAACGGAAACTGACTAGCAATTACGTTCCACAGGGGCGAAACCACGAAATCTTGCATGCAGCTAGCCCATTTGTTCGAGTTCAACATTAGATCAATTCTCCTATTAAGTGTGGAATTTTTACAGAACCGGTAATAGCTTGATAAAATTTATTTTACTGAAAGAGACACTTCGAAATTCTAGAAAATCCCCAAAAATACTCGTGCATTTCTTCACAGTATCACGGAGTAGAATCAATAGTTACACTCCAAACTACTAAGTTAAACACAACGCAGTGCTAAGCGTATCTAAAGAGCGAAGCTAGCACGGATATCTCAGTATTCCGAATTTAATATTGAACTAACAACTAAGCGCATATGCTCTTTCCTGTCTGATATAATAGCTTTCAGATAGCGTTTGAGAAATCTTTAGTAAATCCATTTCTCGAAATTACTGGAAGGTATATACGGTTAAAGTTGCATCTAAGAGCCGGATACAACTAGAGTTACATGTAGTGATCAATTACAGTTATTTAATTACAGTACCCATTACAATTATACAGGAGCAGGAAAAAAATATCGGCAAATGGTCGCCAGGTTTGGCGACATTTGAAGATTTCTCGCCAAATTTGGCAACAAAATGCGTCGTCAAAACTATCGCCAACTTTGCGATATCTCGGCAATTTAGAGAAATAACCATTTACTCAATGTTAGATAGATTTGCCCGTGTATTTTTTTCTGCAAACTGCGCCTTTCTAAGTTGCAATATACAAAAACAAGTACAATATTACATATAATTTCACTAAAATTATTTACATATGTACAAAATTCGTAACAATATAGCACTCTTTTTATTGCTTTAAATTTATTCTTTAAGTGCATTTATAAAATTTCGCAGCTAATTTAGCTCCCATCTTAGCCGTTTACCGGAGACACGTTCCTCAGTTATCTCACCTTTGTCCCGGCTCTGGTAACACATATATAAAATAAAAGATAAATTGTATCAAAAGAAATATTTGACGTACACAGGATGCTTCAGAAAAAATGCTGGATTATAAAAATTATATCGAATTCTAAAAATTCTAAACAGTGATATGGTTCAAATGTTAAAAAGAAATTAATTTTATTTTACTTGAATATTTTTTATATCGGTGCCATCTGTCTCATCGCAGAACTTGACACAACATTTGATCTCGTGGAAAGTCAAGTGAATTATAAAATTACATCTTCTAGTTCTACTTCAGTTCTTTATCGCAGGTAATGGAGATCACAGATCTTTTCGTTATACAGGGTGATCCAAAAGTCCTTAAACTTTAAAAAACTGTGGCAATTCCAAAAGGGATGTGTTAGTGGCAAACTGTTTCAATGGATTATTCAATCCTACACTATGGTAAGTAATATATCATTTCAAATTTCAGTTGCAGTTTACGCAGTCAACTTTAAAAACCGTTTGTTTGACTGATATGTTTACCTCAGCTCTCGATCCGAGTTTGCTTATCAGAGAAGACACAATTTTACATCACGATTTGTTTAAACTTACACAAAAAAGTAAAATATTTTGGCGCAGATTTTAAATAAAACTCTAGCAATTTTAGGGTGATCAGCTGATCGTTCTCGAAATCGATAGAATTGTATTCAAAGGAAAATAAGAACCAGTCTAAACTCCCAAACAATTTCTGTCTCTCACTGCCTTAAATATACAAAATTTGTATTTCTCAGTGCTGTTTGTACCTGATAAATTTTCCTGATGCGTTTGAATACAGCTCAGGGCCTTCCCTTTCAGCTACGCTGTTACAACTGCTCGGCAACTAGGTACAAGAGAAAATTATTTTTGAACCGTTTCTTAGGACCTTAAAACTTTCACAGATTGAAATTAATTATAGTGTATTTACAGACAACAAGCATCTTGAAATATCCTTACATTTTGCAAGAATGTCATGAATTGATTTTTAGCATATGTCTTCATCTGTTTGCACGAAATGTTGTGTACAGTACAGCATATTATTCTTAATTCGCATGTGTACTAGAACTAGGTAATCTATCTCAGAAATGACACTGTGCGACTCAGAAAATACAACATCATGAAAGACTTTTTGTTAATTGATACATATAAAGAGCATGCATACGTAAATAAGTGATGTTATTCATAGAAAGATAAATTTATACAGTTCTGAAATGTACAATGAATGAATAGGATATGTAACCACTTCTCGCGGCCTAGCAAGCTGCAACCCTACGAGGTACAGATTCAATTAGTTTGTAGATAGTGTCCTGAGAGATGGAAGCCTATACGCTCTGAACTCTCCTCTAAAGTTCGTCCTCCGGTAACGGCTGGGGCAGAACAGACAAATGACAACCAATTGCGTCCCGGATATGCTCGATCAGCGAAAGATCAGGGGTCATTGGAGGCCGAGGAAGCAATAGGACATGCTGCAAGGCTTGTCGGCTAACGAATGCCGTGTGGGGGTTAACAAATGCCGTGCCGTGTGCTGCATGGGTGTTATCATGTGGTTCACCTTGTCTAACGTGAATACTTGCCAGCTCCCCTTCACAATTCCGCCAGGAAGGTATTCTTTCCCCTAGGCGCATAGCCCTCTCGTACTCTGCCATGTATAAACCAACCAAACAAGACTAAATCTGTTAAACTATCTCCAAAATTTGAAGCCTTTAGATAGGTTTAAAATGCTATTGTAGCATTATAAAATTAAAACATTATTTTTCCAATGATTTGAATGTTTGTTGTAATTTCAGGTGAATATATTAGTTTACCGCCCAGAATGTTTGCCAACTGTGTATGAGAATGTACATCTGTGCGTCAAAACAAAGTGTTGCGCTGACGAATCTTCTCGTCATGCAAATACAAATCGTGTGTGTCATGCAAGAGAATGCATCAAATTGTCTGCTTCAAGAAACAGACCTGCGCATGAAATGCAAACATCTCCCGTTAATGTGAAGTTAATTAATAATACTTATAAAAACATACAGAATGATGAGATCCAGAAGGGTGAGGAAAACAGCACCGAAGTAGGTTGCGTTAAAAATAATGTTTCAGACAAACGCAAAAATCCCACATCATTGAACGAAACTGTTCAAAACTGTGATAGAACCAATCTTCATCGCAATAAAGGACAAGATTCTGAATCACAAAACGAGGATACCAACGTCGGCCATCAAGCATCTCCTGCTATGGAATCAAATATGGAAAATGCACCTCTTAACGACAAACGCTTTGCCCAAGAAGTTAAAAAGCGCATTTTTCAGATCCTTTTTCTTCTGATTATATCGATAATCTACTCGTGTATTTTTCTTTATGTCACTAATTTTAAAATCGAAAAAAAGTCTGTAATGCAAAGGTTCTACGAAGGACTTTCTAATAGAAAATATTTCTTTGTTATATGAATTAGAATTTTCTTTTTAATTTATGTCGTAAACAAACATCGAAAATATTTCTTTGTTATATGAATTAGAATTTTCTTTTTAATTTATGTCGTAAACAAACATCGAAATGTCATTAGATTTCCTTTGTTCACGTTTGGCGAAATTTGTAAAAGTAAAATATTTAACTCTGCTAGCAGTTGATTGATTTTTATTTCTTCCTGCAATTCGAGAAACTTTTCCTTCGATTTCTTTTCGAAATCAAGTACAATAAACCCTTGAGTAGAGCAGATTTGCAAAACTCGATTTCACACATTCGCGTTATCTTAAATGTTTCTGTTTAATCTGTCCAGTGCTAGAATTTCATTCATACGCAATTCAGTGTTTTGAATGCTTGCTGGCATCAACTTTAAGAAGACATCGTACAAATATCAAAAGCAAATGGCGGTGAAGAATTTTCAGATATGGAAGAAAAGTTAACTCCTTCGCATCGATAGAAGCCAAAATCTTTCTCCATTAGAAATTTGAAAAGCTCGCGTATACGAATTCCTGATGGAATGAATTTCCCACCCCCCTGTCAAGCAGAATGCTATAGCCTTTACAGTAATCTACTTAAGTGAAGTGATTTCTTCTTTCTTGAGGATCTTTGTTCGGTTTCATCCACTGTATGTACAGTTTCCCTTGAGAACAGGACTGCATCTGAAAGCATCAGTAGCTAAACATTGACGTTAAACAAAGGAGAAGAAAGGCGCGTTCAAATAAAAGAGCTATTTGAGTCACTTGAAAGAATGATTGGCATGACATTTAATAACTCCCAAAACCAGTGAGCCATGCACTAATGTGATGGGGGAAAGCATTGGGTAGAAAATATACGCAGGCTTTCGGGCAACCTGCTAATGGCCGAATGCACGGGCGATATGATTGCCTTCGCTGTGAAAGGATAAAGAAATATTCGATAAAGGGCAATAAAAAATTGGATAATCTGATAACACCAGCCGACAGTAAAAGCAGTTATAATGAAGAGCAAGATAAAGCGCCTTTAACTTACAAAAAGTTTAATGAACCGTTAAAAAATGGCATAGGAACTGTCTGATTTCGTAATGGAGATTGAACCAAATGAAGAAGAAGAGGATACTTTAGGAGAGGCATTGAAAAACTCTCCTTTCAAGAAGTTGTATCAGCCTTGGGCTCAAGAAGAATCCCCAGCATTTTAAAATAATAATTTTAACATGCACTTATTAAGCAATAATAAAAGTTGTTTCAATTAACATTTTTGAATTATAACAATATTTAGGTTTGTTTACGCTATGCATACTTTCTTAATCTGAATTATGCCTAACACATTTTTTCCGTAGAAAGTTGATTTTACTGTACGCGTAATATATTAATATAGCAACCCCCACCTTCGGCAAGGGTTATAGTATAATAGGATATAACAGGCTGATATAATAGGCTTTGAATGTTGTTATGATTCCTTGGTCCTTTTGTTGGATTAGACTGGCCGTGTCCTGGAACATTATCGAATGGACTGTTAGCCGCTGTCTTTCAACAGCCCCTATGGCACATGCATAGAATCTTAGTTCGGGCTTTCGGTAGCGGTGCAAAACTCATTACGTCCTCCACGGCATCAGCTCCAGGAGAAGTCTTTGAAAGACTTTACTGTGTGAGACCCAGAAGCAAAAAAAAAAAAAAACTCCGTGTTTAATTTTTTATTACATTTCTGTAAAGAGCAGCAAAGGCACAGCTACCCAGCTGCTCGCAGGTATACTGAGGAAGTCTTCGATTTCCCCTCGTCTTAAGAAAAACGAGCCCACAGTCGTAACGTTGCGAAGAAACGGTAGACTGCATACTGTTCTTAAAACCCAGGACACGAGAGAAAATGAACGCACTCCTCCACTGAAGAACTTTGCAAAATGCACGAACGAATCCGTCAGTTCTGCTTTGTAATCGGAGCGGTTGCCAAAACTCAGGTTTAGCTGGTCTAAACAATGTTTGTCTTTTTTAATGAATAAATTTTTAAATCAGTCATTAAAAAGGATTATCATAGTGCAGCCAATGTTCTGCAGCTTACCTCGTATAACTGAAATTCTCGCGTTGAACAAATTGAATGGGGACAGTTCGGCAACTCCGCGTTCGTCAAGGGTTTACTGTACAAGGTTTCCCAAAGAGATCGGTATTAACCCTCTAGAAGTTCATGACATTTTAAAGGCGAAAATTACAATCAAAAGGTCGACTGGAGGTCAAAAGCCTAAGATGCATCGACAATTGATCTACACGACCTAGATCACAGTAATAACAAAAATATTTATTTTTAAAATTGATAATGTGTTCATTATTGATATAAAGCAGGGTTCCCAACGAGGTCGATATGGATCCATGCGGGTCGATGAAATTTTAAAGGGTTTTAGTTATGATGAAGAGAGTGAACTTAAGGTGGATAGCTTATAAGGTGTTCTCTGCCTCCTTCCAGCATGCCTTCGTGCTGTAACGGTAGCACACTCGGCGCGTATTCAAGAGGTCCGGTTTCCAGAAATGAAATTATCATTTTTCCTGTCTCCCGCATCAAAAAAACTAAATAACTCTACAAACTGAATATACGCCAGCTGTTGATTCTCATAATCAACATCCCATTGATAAAAAAAATAACAAACAAAAAATCTGAAGGCTTTCAGACTTTATATTACCCCTAAAGGGGCGTTTTTTTTAAAGTTTTGTGTCTTAACTTTATTTATTAAATGTCACGCTCTTCGCACTTAAACCATAAAATTCAGTTTAAGACACAAAATTCAAATCACAAAATAATTTTAAAATGAGCATATCTTTAGAATTTCCGGTACACAGTCCCACGAGCTGGAGTTAAAAATGATTTTTCTGTACAACGTTGCCATTGCTCGCTTTGAAATCCTTGAGTTTGTTAATCAGAAATTCGTTAAAGTTTTGCAAAATATGAAATAGGTAATAAAACAAATTCCAAATCTGGGCTTCCAGATGCCCATATTCCGATGAAAGACAACCGTTCTTCAAAATTTGCTGGCTCTAGGTACCGTTGTTTTTTCACAATGCGAGAAACATACATGCATTCATGCGGATGCTTCATTATTTAATTTCTTTAAATGTAATGCAGGGTTCTAATATTTGGTGGCAACACATGGAAATGGGAAGCGCCGTTTATAGTGAACCAACGCAAAATGCCAACACGAAATTAATAGTCGGCAAATTGCCCCTTTGAGCTAAAAATTTATAATTTGTTGTTTATTGATGTAAAGCTGAGTCGTGTAGTGAGAAAGAAATCATATAAAATTAATATATGAGGTAAATGCTTTAATATTTTAAAAATCAATAATATCTGTTTTTAAAAATATAAATTTTTCAAAAAATAAGCGCAATATTAAAAAGCAAAATGCCAGAACGCAGGAAAACACAATCAAAAAATACGAAACACTTAAAAATAGTTTGGAAAGCAAGATATACTGTGAATAGTTTTGAACGAGGTAATTAAAAATTAAATTAAGCTATTTTATGCCAAATATTAAAAACATTGCATTAATACACCAAGCGTAGCTATCATATTCATTAAAATCGAAATTCTAAGCAATCAAAGTCTCTGACATTGTTTCTGAAACTTGTTTACATTTTTAAAATTAAAAATAATATTATTTCAAAAAATAATTAAATATAAATCTTATAAACCACTTTTTTCAAAAGCTTTGTTCATATTCTTAATATAATTATTTATCTTCAATCTATTCATGTTCAGTTATTTATATTATGATTATGTTATGTACTGCGTGTTATAGAGAAAACTGGGATCGCTAAAGAGAACTATTCCTTCAAAGCGGTCGATACAAAAAAAAAGGTTGGGAATTACTGATACATACAAGCTATACCTAATTTGGCAAGAAATCTCCAAAAGTCGCCAAGCTTGGAGATCATTTGGAGACATTTTGGTCCGGTCCCTGTGTCACCATAATAATAGGTATTATAAGTGAATAAAGTAATTGACCACTATATTAGCTGTAACCGTACTTCGACCATCATATTGTCTTCCAGTAATTTCGAGAAGCAGAAAGTGCTAGAAATATCTCGGAAGCTGGGTGAAAATTATATAAGGCCGGGGAGAGCATCTGCTCTGAGTAGTTGTAGTATTTGCTGTTGTTATTTGTTTGCTCAAGGCGAGTTTGGAGTACTGAGATTTCTCCGGGCAGTTTTCCCTTTAGCTGCGCTTTGCATTGTATTGTGTTTACCGTTCACAGTAGTTTGAAGTATAACTACTGAATATACTGCGTGATATTATGAAGAGCTATACAACTATTTTTGGGGAAAGTCCCAAGTATTTCTTTTGATAAAATAAATTTTATCAACCTATCATTGGACTTGTGTGCGTTCAATCTGTAACGAACCCGTATGCATGCAACAATACATTAATCGCAGTCATCCCTTCATTAAAATAGAATTGTGCAATTATAACTGTGATTCTGCTTCTGAAGTATTCCTTATATTCGTAAAATTAAATTTAAAAAAATGACAGTTGTAAGGTTTTAGTTAAACTAACAAAGTTTTATTTTAATTTAAATCTTTCTATCCCTTCTCATTGTCAACTTCCCTTTAGAAGAAGCGCGCGTTTTCAGATTTATGCTAATTTGAAGTTGAGCCAAGTTATATTTAAACGAAAGATAGAAACCTCTCAGTGTGAGAGATCTTTTAGTCTCAGACCACGATCATTCTATTCGACGTTCTCCTGACTAGCTAGCAGTTAAATTCTAAGCCATAGCGCTTTACGTGATTGCTTATTGAAATAAATCCAAGTGCGTCAGTATTAGTAAATCTTGCTACGCACCATTTAGTTAGAGGCTCTGTGAGCGACGACTATTTAATTTCTATTTAGCTTTAGTTTTAAATTTATCTGATTGTTTATTTTAGACCCAAGTGTGGTCTTTTACTTTCTGTATCCCTCCCGAGTTGGGAAGTGGTTGTAAATAATAGTGATTTAATAAAAGAGGATTTTAAATCCCTTTCAAGTGCTGTTCTTCTACCACTGAATCACAGTACCTACCACAGAACAAAGCTGCATTCAGCTCCCTGTTCCAGATCAGGACTTAATGAGTTTCACGAAGATGTTGGCCAAGAATATGCACCGACCACTCAGTCCTGACACAGTAAGCTCTCTCTCTTTCTTTTAATTTAAAGAGCTGCTAGCGTTTAATGTATAGGATTACTAACGGAAGTGTAAGGATGTTATAGAATAAATAAAACAAACAACAAATTTTACAAACAGATATATTTTATTTTTTATTTCTTACATTTATTCATTCAGAAGGACCTTATGTAAAATGAGTCAATGACATGGAAAATAAGATACATAATTTAAAATGTCTGCAGTTATATTCCTAGCTAACATTAAATCGAGAAATGAATTACCAAGCGTGATTGGATAGTTACTGGGCATCATATGAAGATTAAAATGATGTTTCATAAAACCAAATACCTTTTCATTTTGTTTGACGTCTGCACTGAAATTTCCCATCATAATAATAGGAAAATCAGTACCTACAGTAAACTCTTTGTCGATCCATAAGGTAGTCTCAGAATGTTTCACCAATGCACTAAACAACAATATCTTCAAATCTCCCGAATTAGCAGTTGGATGAATATATACGTAGGCTAGAATAAATCTTGACTGTCCATTAACGATTACGCCACCATAAAAGTATCATCTTCCTTTGACTGTATTATCTTACGTTTTTAACAGTAAATTCTATTGGTACACAGTCTGCTACACTCGTCAAATTTCT
The DNA here is from genome assembly GCA_000611955.2 of Stegodyphus mimosarum. NCBI lineage: Eukaryota > Metazoa > Arthropoda > Arachnida > Araneae > Eresidae > Stegodyphus > Stegodyphus mimosarum. The sequence goes on along the minus strand of KK118801.1, from coordinate 121,972 downwards.
ATAAATCGCAACACCACTAACTTAATAAATAAAATGATACACAGCAAACACCACACGAATATACTGATAGTCTACACGCGACTGTCTACCAGACGAACTTGCCACTCACACGCAAACGAGCGGGACTTCGATAACGATAACATTATCTGCGATCATGTTAAGCGATATTATGATATATTGTTAGCATTTCGTATTTATTTAGATATTTATTTAAAATTGTAGTTAAAATTGCTTTATTTTCCCGTGTAACGCATACGATTTTTGAAGAGAAAGCTACGTCGGAAAAGTAAAAATAAAAGAGAGCGTTCATTTAATGTTTAATAAATAAATATCTCGTAATTGCTATTGCCATCCACAAAAATTGAGGTTTTACCAGAATGTTCTAGTAAATAATTAAAAAAGCTTATAAAAGCCGACTTGAAACACCTCGGTTTAGTTGCAGTTGTAGCTGTTTAAAGCAAACTGCAGTTTGTTTTTTAATGCTGCGACTGATTGTAGCGAATTCGCTGTGAGATTGGATTATTTTTATCTGTTTTGAAGTGAATTCTGTTTAACGTTTGAGATATTGTGATATTGTACGAATATCTGTGAAGAAATATTTCAGCATTTTGATTTGTTCCTTGTGGAAAGAATAAATTTTAATTAACTTTTTAACAACTTGTGCATTCAATCCATAACGAACCCGCACGCACGCAATAATTTTTGCGCCTTTAACTACAGCAATGGAAGAACAATTAAAGCAGTTTATGGCAGCCTTTGCTGCATTTAAAGAAGAGATTAAAGCTGGCCAAGAATCCGTTAAAAAGGAGATGAAAGCAGGTCAAGAATCCGTTAAAGAGGAGATGAAAGCTGGTCAAGAATACGTTAAAGAGGAAATGAAAGCGGTTCAAGAGAAGATGGAAGTTGGTCACGTTTCCGTTATAGAAGGGATGAGAGCCGTTAAAGCCGGTCAAGAAGAAATGAAAAAGGAAATTACTTGATAATAGAAAATAAATTTGAGGCTATGGAAGGCAGAATAGACGCAATTGAAAATAAAGTTTCTTCTGTCAAGGAACAAATAGAAGAGAGAGTTTCTGCCGTGGAACAAGTCGATTACAGAGTTTCTGCTGTGAAAGAACAAATAGAAAAGGGAGTTTCTGTAGTGGAACAACAAATTGATGACAAAGTTTCTGCAGTTGCCAAGGAAGTTGATACCTTAAAGAAATTCGTAGCGACGGCAGGGAACAATTCTGATGGATTTAAATTTTATCCGTGCCTGCTCGTCTCTCTCTGAAGCTATCCACATTAGGTGGAAAGACCTCCTGGTAAGTATATAAGAATAAATTTTCTATAGTTGCGGAAGCAAATGAATGGGATTCCTAAGCTAAGGCCTGTCATCTAGCCGCATTACTGACAGCAGACGCAGTGGATATCCTGCAGACTCTTCCCGAAAACTAGAGACTACACTTCGAAGTTCTATCTCGCGCATTGGAGCTGCGCTTCAGGGAGAAATGTTCGAAAGACTACAGTAGGCTCCAATTAAAATCCCGTCAACAGAAGCCCACCGAAACACTCAAAGAGCTTGCCACGGATGTTGAAAGGCTGTCCCATCTCGCCTTCTCGGAGTGCCCGACAGAAGCAAGGGAAATCCTGTCCCTGCAGTACTTCATCGACGGCATTCAGGATCCTAAAATGCAGAAAGCACTGCGAATCGCAGATGTGAAGGATATAAAAAACGCTCTAGTATACGCCATCAAATTCGAGGCGCTCAGCAAGCAACTCGTAGAGATCACCATTTGAGACAGTATATTAGTGATAAGAAACCGACAGTAAAGTGCTGGAACTGCGGTACTTTAGGGCACATGCGAAGGAACTGCCGAACGTTACAGAGCTCGGAAAATAAGCAGACAATTAAATGCCATGAAATGGAAAAGGAGTGACAATAAACCAAAGTGCTGGAATTGCGGAGCTGTAGGCGGCGTGCGAAGGAACTGCAGAACATCCCGAGATACGGAAAATAAGATCGCTTCCCAACAACGACGCAGGAAGCAATTTAATCCTCAGAGCGTGGAGAGGAGATTCAATGATAGTGAAAAACCCTGTTTTAAAGGGCTCGAGATTTCTGCAGAGAGTGGCAACAGTAATGGACTATTCATTAATGGGCATATCGATGGAGTTCCTTGCAGTATGATCATTGATACAGGAGCTAATGTTACCATCATTAGCAAGGATTTAGCTCAAAAATTTAAGGACAAACTGATTTGGACACCATCCTGTGTTACCCTCCAGACTGCGTCTGGAGAGAAAATTGACATATATGGAAAGTTAAACTTCAACATTACCTTTAGAAATGCCACCTGCTATCACACAGCATATGTGGCGGATATTACAGATCCTTGCATACTCGAATTGGACTTTTTAAGGAAATACAGTTTTTCCTTAGACTTCAAAAACAACAAACTGCTTTCAGCATCTGAGGACATGACCGTCGATCATCAGAAGCGATTCTCATCTCGAAACGCCGACGTCTCGTTTGAAAGGCCCTGCTCAGAAAGCTCCCGAAATCATACTAGGGTCGAAGAGAAACCCAAGACAACCAGCAGTTCTCAATCCCAGATACTCGTCAGTCGTGATCTTCGTCTGCCTTGTGATATCTTGTTTGGCCGCCCTGCAGATGCGCCTTCATCGCCTGAGGAGTAGATCCAAGATGTCCAGGCCCGGTTAGAAGTGATGCACCGTTCTGCGCGAGAGCCAGTCAACTTAGCGACGGAGAAGATGACGGAGACGCTTTATCTCACCACTAGATGTGGGTAAGTCCACCACTCGAATTCTGTCATCCAGACCAGGATACACTTGAATAATTCTGCCTAGCTTCCAGCGTAGCGGAGGTAAATTCTCGTTCTTAATGAGAACCATATCACCAATCTTCAAATCTCGCTGTAGCTTACACCACTTGGGTCTTTGTTGTAACCTCGACAAATACTCACTACTCCATCTCTTCCAGAATTGTTGAAATAGCCTTTGCAAGTTTTTCCGTCTGTCACCGTAACTCAGCTTATCTTGAATCAGGTTAGGTTCTGGAAGAGCACTTAAAGCCGCTCCTGTAAGAAAGCATCCTGGCATTAAGGCTTCCAGGTCACTGCAATTGCTCGAAGCTGGTACTAATGGCCTAGAATTAAGACAGGATTCAATTTGAGTTATTAAAGTCAAATATTCCTCATATGTTAAAATAAGTGGTCCTAAACATCTTTTTAAGTGATGTTTCATGGACTTGACCCCGCTTCCCAAAGTAACCCAAAATGAGGTGCCGAAGGGTGGATTAAACAACCACTTAATATTCTCTGAAGAAATATAACCCTGAATCTGTTCATCACGCTGAACAGTAGAAAATGCTTTCTTTAATTATTTATTAGCTCCTGTAGAGTTCGTTGCACAATCACTATGAATTTCACACGGTTTGCCTCTACGAGCGATAAACCTCTTAAAGTGTCGCAAGGAATGATTTTTTTGAAAGATCTCCGACTAATTCTAAATGTATTGCTCTAGCAGTAAAGCAAATAAATAAACATATATAACATTTGAAAATTTTAGCTCCTCTATCATTGCGATATTTGACGTTAAATGGTCCTGCAAAATCAATTCCTACACGAGAAAAAGCTCTACTTTGAGTAACTCTTGAAACAGGCAAATCTGCCATTTGCTGTGTTGCAGTTTGGGCTCTAAATCTACGGCAAATAACACATTGATTTAAACATTTTCTAATAATATCTCTAGCACTCACAATCCAAAATCTATGTCTTATGACAGATATGAATAGTTCAGTACCTGCATGAAGATATGTTTCATGATAGTGCCTAATAATCAAATACGTAATATTATGACTCTTAGGTAAAATCATAGGATGTTTCTGATCATTTGAAATTCTAGCATTTCTAAGCCTTCCGCCTACACGTATTATCCCTGCAGAATCTAAGAAAGGATTTAACGGCAAAAGCTTGCTCGATGGTTTTAAAGGTTTACCTGATTTTAAACAGGATTATTCTTCTGGAAATTCAGAATTTTGTACGATCCTAACGATCATAAAGGTAACTTCACGAAGTTCTTCAGTAGACAAATAATCCTTTATACATTCTGCGGATAATTAGAAATGTCAGATAATTAAAATTAAGGACCTTCTGCCGATTTTGGCCGAAATTAAGGACTTTTAAGGACCAAAAATCGATTCCAAAAAACCTAAGGACTTTTAAGGACTCTTAAGGACCGTACGAACCCTGATAATCTCACTCTCTAATTCTACACTTAAATCTTGCTGTACATGAATCATTGGTTGGCTTAATCATTGTGGTCCCTTCATCCATAATTCTCATCTTAAAAATTCTGATGGAATCAAACCTCTGGTTCCAAAATCTGCAGGATTTTCTTTTCCAACCACATAATTCCATTGAATACCTGGAACAGCTTCCTGAATCCTTGCAACTCTGTTTGCCACAAAAGGTGGCCAACGGCGAGGTTCTGAAGAAATCCATGCCAATATAACCCGTGAGTCTGTCCACGCGTAAATATTGTTAATTGGTAGTTCTATGCATGATACCACTACATGCAAAAGGTTTGTTAAAAGTAACGCAGCACATAGTTCTAATCTAGGAAGAGACTGGGTTTTCAAGGGAGCAACTCTAGTTTTCGATGTTAAAAGGCTAACCTTGACTGAAGAATCAGCGCTGATTATTCTAAGGTAAATGACTGCACAATAAGCTTTCTCTGAGGCGTCACAAAAAGCATTTATTTCTATAATTACTGCCTTTGAACTTAAGACATACCTCGGAATTTGTAAACTTGATAGTAAGGGTAATTCTAAGTAAAATCGTTTCCACTTCCTATTTATTCTCTTGTCCACGACTTCATCCCAACTAAATTTTAAGCTCCACAACTCTTGAAATAATATTTTCGCATATATTATAGTAAGCGCTAACCATCCCAATGGATCAAAGATGTTGACCACCTCTGCTAAAATGGTTCTCTTGGTGAACTCTTTATCATTTATGCACTCTGAGAAATGGAATGTATCACGAGAGGGGTTCCAATAAATACCCAATACCTTCACGTTTTATCTCTGGTTATTTCCAGAAAAGTACTAGGTTCTCTTAACGACTCAGGAATCTTTTCTAAAATAATTGAACTGTTCGAAATCCACTTCCTTAAGCGGAATCCACCTCCTTCCATCATTTCAGTCAACTGCTGAACTAAAGCTATCGCTTCCTCTTCACTTTGCGTTCCTGAAAGTAAGTCATCTACATAAAAGTCGCGAAGGGCAACCTTCGATGCCAAAGGAAATCTAGCTTGTTCGTCTAATGCAAGTTGTTTCATTACTCTAGTAGACAAATATGGCGCACTGGTAGTTCCATACGTCACTGTTACGAATCTAAAAGTACTCAAAGACTCACTAGGACTATTTCTCCATACTATTCGTTGCCAATTTGTATCTTCTGGGTGAACTCGTATTTGTCTGAACATCTTTTCCACATCGGCGCATACCGCGACTTTGTAAGTTCTGAATCGTAGAAGAATTGGAAACAGCTCTTGCTGAACTCTCGGCCCAACCATCAAAAGGTCATTTAATGAAAGTCCAGAGGTTGTTCTAGCTGAAGCATTGAAGACAACTCTCAACTTAGTAGTACTACTTGATTCCTTCAACACAGCATGATGAGGCATGTAATACGCAGAATCAGTAAAAATCTCTCTGTCAGGCACTCTTTGCGTATGTCTTAGCTCAAGGTATTCCCTCATGAAATCCTTATATTGTTCATAAATTTGAGGCCTTTTTAATAATAAATTCTCCAAAGACTTGAACATACGTATAGCTAGCTAACTGTCTCGAATCTCCAAGCTGGGAAGGCGAAGAATGAAAGGGTAATTTCACTACGTATACACCACTTTCGTCTCTTCTAAATGTAGATTTAAGTGATCCTCACATGCTCACTCCGACTTAGTAAGCAAATCAAATGTATGTACAGCATCTAATTTCCAAAAGTTAGACAACAACTGCTCAGTATCCGCTTGTATATTATTCACATAGATAGTGGGTTTATCCTCTCTTGAAGTATCCACACTACCTGAAATAATCCATCCTAGTTCAGAACGAGAGGCTATTGGTTTACCTTCTCCGCATTTAATCGTTTCTCCCTTCAGAAGCGGTAAAGAAACATCTACGCCTAACAGTATATCAACAGGCCCCCTCTTGTAGAATGTCGGATCCGCCAACATTAAATCATTATATTCCTCTATGTACTGCTTATCTAAAGTAAAATGCGGAAGTTCTCCAATAATTCTATTGATGATAAATACTGGAACTGTAAATGAAACTTTAGCTGGAAAATGCGGGACAAAACTAATTTGAGCAATTCCGTTAGTCTTTGTATCCGAAGATCCTAAACATGAAATAAAAACCTTGGCATTTCTTCTCGGTAAACCTAATCTTCTTGCACACTCTTCGGTAATCAGGTTCGCTTGACTGCCAGGGTCGATCAACGCTCTACACAACTGGTATTCACCAGATGAATCTAATACTTTAATAGCAGCAGTACATAGCAAAACCTCACGCTGAAAACTAAAGTCTGATACACAAGATTTAATTACTGGACTACAGTTCGTAAAATTCTCCTCAGACTTTGCCGATTGGGTACTAGATTCCATTATGGGAGAAAATGGCTTAGCAGTCACCGATAACTCTCTTGAACTATTGATAACTCTTTTAAGTGGTTCTGGCTCCTTTTGAACCCTTTCAAAATGCAGCAATGTATGATGATTTTTAAAGCATTTTTTACATTTATGAATACTTCTACACTCGAAAGCTTTATGATTTGAAACTCAACAATTAAAACACGCATTGTTTTTCTTGACAAAATTAACACGCTCCTGAACATTCAGATTTAAAAACTTATTGCATTTCAATACTGAATGACTCGCTTTACAATACGCACACCGCGTGCGAATTTCTGACGCTAATGAGGTTAATTTGTCTTTCGTAGGTTGTTTTCTAACACCTTGTTGTTTACCTGCTTGCAGAGTTCTGGCATGTGACTTTAAGAATTCTAACAGGTCATTAAGGGTTGGTATTTCCTCTCGCTTTAAAGTTCGCTCCCACCAACTTCTCGTTGAAGAATCTAATTTAAATTGTACTATAAACATCAAAATAGTATCAGCGAATTGTTCTACTTTAAAACCCAAAGTCTCAAATGAACATATACATTCCTTCACTGTATCTACGAGAGTCAATAATTGACTAGGATTTTCAGCTTGTAAACTTGTTAAACATAAGATTTTCTTTAATAATGACGAAAGTAATTCTCTCTTATTTGAAAATCTTTGACACAGTAAATTCCACACAATTTCAAAATTCTTATCACAAATAGTTAAAGCGTGAACAATTCTCAATGCATCTCCCGTTAAAGAACATTTTAAATAATGTAATTTTTGTGCTCCCGATAATTTGTCATTATCCACTATCGCCGTTTTAAATAAATCATTAAATGATAACCATTCTTCAGCACTACCACTAAATACGGGAAGAGTTAGCTTAGGCAAGCGAATGCTTGATATTTCACAAGAATTAGCCTCCACACTTAAATCCTTAACGTTCTTAGCATTAACTCTGGTTAACATTAAAAATAGCTCATCAATATTATCTTGTATATCCTGTTGTTCTTAAATAAAGGCATCAATATCTTTCGCTTCAAAAACTACAAATATGTTACTAAAAATATCCGAAATTTCAGTCATTAAAATACTTAATTTAGATTTAAACAGTTCCAACTGAGCAAAATCAGCAGAGTCATAGTTCGCAGTAATTTTCTCTTTTAATTTAGTTAACTTAGTCTTAGCTACAGGCTTCTTCGTTTTAAGCGTAGAAAATTCCATTATCTAATCAGAAAGTATTATCTAATCACAAATATATAAAAATGCACTGACTCACCAATTGCACTGTAACTCCGGCTCCGACTTACCAAAATCCTTGTTCCGTTCCGTGGTTTAATAATAGTGGACTGTATGAAGCTTTGCGATATTACCTCAGATGAACTTTAATAACTTCAGAGTCGTAATGTTGGCCTTATCTCTTTATTGTCTTTAAACATCACGTTGGCTGAGGAACGGCGTCAGAACACGGCAAACCTCTAGCTTCGGAAGCGCAACTCGGAAGAAACTCTGCCTCGTTGGAACTCCAGTAATTCCCAGCACCAATTGAAGTGCCAAGCGCGTGCTTAAAAACACTAGCAAATTTGCGTCTACGCCGCTCCTCATTTCAACAACAGAAATACAATTTGCATAATAACAAACACAATCCATAACGAAACCGTATGCAAGCAACAATATTGTATATTTATAATACTTACATAACGAGAAAAGCGCTTGCTGATATTTACGTTACTGTTTTTTAGGGTTAAATTCTCAGTACGTATCTGCGAAAAACTGATTAGTATGAATATATGTATTTTAATTCTTGTTTAATGTTGTAACAGAACTAAATGAATGTAACCAAACTATTTCATCGAGCGCCATCTAGTGGCAAAGAGAACAACTTACAATCAGTCGATCTTCACCTGCGATGAGAATAGGTTCTCCAGTATTAGGTCTCCGTGACTCGAGCGTTAATTCTAAATGTTAGATGTTCCGTTTTGCTATGTTCTGTTTCCTGTCTATTTCTTTGTAACTATTTCTGTACTCTGCTAATAAATACTTTTAGCGCTAATCGGGGTTTGCGTTTATAGACGAACGGTTACAATGTCATGTAAAAATCATTGTTTAAATAATAACTCATTATTTGGAAGCAAATATATCTCGAACATAAGCTGAAGACCCTATCATTCGCACCATGCGGAGGTTTCATATTTTGCAATTTTGAATGCACGTAGAAATTACTTCTCTACATGCAAATGATTTATATGAATACGAAGATAACTTAATCTTGACTACAATATATCAAAATTACTATCTTCTGTTAGTTGCTTATTATAAGTCTGATTAGGCACGAAAGCTGATTGGAATTTGAAATCCTACTTGTCACAGTTCTTAGAAGTAAACAAGCTTAGCTGTAGTTGCTGCCTATAATCAGGAGTTCTCAAGAGGGAGACAACTAGTCTTTTATTCACCTGTTGCGTGTTAAATTTTAGTTTATTTTTATTCAGTTTCTGGTATTTATCAAATTTTCTGCATTTTATCTTTTTTAATTTATAAACACATTAAAAAAATAATCTAAATTTTAATAAACGCATATTGTTTTGAATTTTATACATATGTAAATAATTTTAGTGAAATTACATGTTAAACTGTAGTATTTTTATATAATATGACATGAAATGCTACGAAGCTCTGCCGGAAAAATAAGAGTACAGGGGCAGGTCTATTTAACATTAGTAAATTGCTGTTTCCCTAAATTGGCGAGATATCGCAAATCTGATAACTGTTTTGGCGGCCCATTTTTAATCGCCAAACTTGGCAAACATTTGGCCGATTTCAGCTGTCCCTGTACAACTAACTGATTCTATAGTTCTTCAATATATGTAACTGTAACCTTATCCGACTCTTAGATGCAACTTTAACCTTATATTTCTTCCAGTAATTTTGAGAAATGGAAGGTACTAGAGATTTTTCGGCAGCCGAGTGAAAACTGTATAAGACTGGAGAGAGCATCTGCTCTTAGTTGTTAATTCAGAGCTGAATAGAGTTGCGTTGTGTTTAACGTTCGTAGTAGTTTGATGTGTAACTATTGATTTTTCTCTGTCGTACTGAGAAGAGCTGTATGAGTACTTTGGTGGAAAGTTCAAGAACTGTGAAGTCTTTTTTTCAGTAAAATTAAATTTATCAAGCTATCATCGGTTCTGTGTCCGTTCAATCCATTACGAACTCTTACCCCCGTATTCACCAACAGCCGGTTAATTCATGTATCACGGAATCCATGTATCAGTGGTAACTCACAGTCTGAGGTACGGTTAGCACATTTGGTATTCTCCATTACTGAATTACGTGATTCAAGAGAGATACCTGGATTATTTGTAAGAAGCGTTGTCATTGGTTGAAATAATTCATGTGACATTTACGTCATAATCAGCAGTTTCTCACAGCTGAATTCTGGTAGTAAGCTGTGTTTTATAGACAAACATGGCCGATGTAAATAGGCAAAACTATACTGTTTATGTTATGTGTTTCATTATGGATGTTTTTTATGCATTTAATTTTGTTAATTCATTGCTGTCTTATGTTATTTTCAACACACCACCATTTTTTTAAATGGTTACTTTTTAGTTTTATGAGCCATTAAACATATAATTGCTGGAAATAGGAGTTGACTCCATAGGCTAGGTTTTTCATATGCTAGGTTGGCGAAAAATTAATCAATGATTGCTCACTGTGTGGAATAATTGGGCAGATAATGCACAACCATAATTTCTTTTCACAATTTGATTTGAGCATCATTTTTTGAAACTTCCTTATTATAATGGTCCCCAAGAGAAATCTAGTTTTGTTACAAAACTTATGTGCATCTATGTAAAAGAAAAAAATTCCCACTGAATTTTCTGAAATTAAAATTACATTCACAAATTACTGAAATTCTTGTTAATTCCCAATGCTCATCACTGCATGCAAAGGGTATTTGACAAAATATATCTTTTATTAATGCTTCAGCATAATTTATAGCCCTGTCTTACAAGAACAAACTGACAATTTTATTTTATATACATATTTTTCTTGTGATAAACTGTACTATTACACAAAATTTTCTACATATATTTGACGTCTCAAGTACACAATAATAATATATTCTATAATATTATATATGTTACATTGTAACAGTATAAAATAAATGTTATAATGAAGAGTCATATTTTACTTCTCGTCTTTCGTGCTCTGTATCAGGCAATCTGATGTACTGAGGGCATAGCTTCGCAAGACATTGTGACACTTGATTTATTGCCCGGCAAGCCGACGGTTGACTAACCAAACTTAAATCTCCAAGAACTAATTGAAAGGTTCCACAAGCGTAAAACCTTAGGGCAATGCATACTTTTTCGTCAGGTGTTAAAAAGTTGTTCTTAGCACTGCAGGTCAAATCTTCACTTACAATATCAATTATATGCGATACCGTTGTTTTATTCAAACGGTACCGCCGACGAAAATCGATATCATTATATGCGATACCGTTGTTTTATTCAAACGGTACTGCCGACGAAAATCGATATCATGTAATACATCGAGATTACATTCTCTGTTCATTACTATCAGCCGTGATCTCCTTTCAATTGACTGCAGCTCTTCTAACATCAACAAATCACTCACGGCATCCATCTTTAAACAAGTTTTCACCCTTAGCATCGTTCTGCGCATGCTTAACATTAACCAGGGTAAATAATCCACCGCCATCGGTGAATCAGGATCCGACGCTCAGATGCAAGTGTAACGCACGGTTTTGTGGTTGGAGAATAGGGATTTCGCTCCGACGCACTGGTTAAGACGAGAATTCATGAGTTAAAAAGTTGGTGAATACGGGTGTTACACACGCAACAATATGTACTTCTCGAGTTTTGGAAAGGAGGAGCGGATGATCATCTAGTAATGATAAATGGAGTGCGGGGCTAAAAAGGCTGAAAACCAAGGCTCTATACATTATATTTCAAAATGCCTAATTTCAGTGTTTGCTCAAAAAAAGACATTTTCAATGTGGTGGCTAGCCTTGTCCTGACTAATATAGAGGTTAGCGACAGTGTTAGTTAGCGACAGTGTTAGACAGAGGTTAGCGACTCTATATTAGTCCTGGCTAATATAGAGGTTGGCTATCGAATGAAAGATCTAGGAGAAGGCATTAATGTTTGTAATTTGCAAAGCAATTCAATATATGAGGAATTAAACGTTGCGCATACTACAAACTAGTTACAAAATTCCATGAGGACCTTTTGCGGTTGAAGCATAGCTGCAAATTACGTAAAAAAGTTATATAATGAATCAAGTCTAAAATATTGCTAGTAAGAAAAGCAAACGCACCAAAGAAATTTTTTATTGAACATTGTAAAAATAAGGAAGTGTTATTGAATTTGATCTTCCTTATACATGTTTATTTGTAATTCTACGAAATGGTTCCAAAATTCATAATAAATTAATTATATCACTGAGACTAATTTTTATTACTAGAAGTAGAAACAAACTCACTACATTTTTTAGCCATTTCACAGATGCTCAGTGGATTCATCTTTGCTAATGCGATAGACCTCTGAGGTAGAATCCGTTTCGCTCCACATACCAATATAAGAATATTAAAAGAGAAAGGCGGATATGTTCCATGTTTTCTGTATTAAGATGGACTTTCTGTTTATTTTCATTACTTAGGTGGATTTCTGCGTAGTTTAAGTACTTATTTCTTTTACACGTTTTTACGGGACAACCGAATAAAGGAATGAAAATTCATAGAGCATCTCGTAACAGGAGCACTTAATGACGAATTGACTTTCTCTTTCCAGCGACTAACTTTCGACAAAAATGAAATAATATATATAATAATAGAGAGAGGTAGAGAATAAGAAAGACAGATACATAGATAGATATATCACTTAGAAGTTTCTTTTAGGTGCATAATGTTCGCTGAATCGACCGGTATAACTTTGTTTGGGTTAAATCCAGAACTGTAGTAGTCATGCGCATGTCAAATTTGCCGCTTTGGTTTCTATCTGACGTATCCAGGATCCAAAATTCTGTGTTTCGACTGAAACATTGAATAGTCCGAATTCAAAATGTTGGGACTGGTTCAGCCATTCCTGTAACTTAGAATCGATTTAACTACTTGTCTGATGTTGCTTATGTGTGGATGTTGGCAGTGGTGTCTCGTGACGTTAAGAAGTAAAAAAATTATGCATATATTGCGTAAGAAAAATTTGGTATTGCATGAGAACAGTCACATATTACAGTATAAGCATATGCAAAATGATATTTATTGCATGCTCAGTTCATGCAAAGTTTGGCAGCCCACTTCAAAAGCACCGCGGTACTACGAGAACTGAAATAAGTATTTTTCTTTACATTGGCCCACTTAGATTCTAAATAAAAAAATTCAAGTTTATTTCGTGAATTTAATAGCTATTTTTATATTCTGCTTTCTCAGATCTGAATTCCTAACTTATAAAAATGTGTGTGTTCCTTAATTTTGGTTAATCCGCTATAAACACGCCTTTCACTTCATTGGCAATAGTAAAAGTTGAAGTTGAAATTATTATCTATCGCCATAGCAGATCTTTAAATTAAAATGCTGTGAACTGTTTTGTTTTTATTTTAAGAAGTAAATGAACGTTATGTTTTTGTCACATTGACGAACATTTCAGAATTATTATTCGCGAATCAGGAGAAATGCCTTCGAAAGCCGAAGATATTCTACAAGGATTTAAACTGTATCCTTTCACAGTATTATTTAAAATATTATTCGTTCTCCTATGTTTTAAAATTGCACTTTTATTCATTTCTTTTCGCTATTAAAAAAAATAATCCTATTATTTAAATATGTTCACTTCACTCTCATATTTAAATAATATTTCATATTCTACTGTTCACAGTCGTATTTATTTCCAAGTCATAATTCTCTACATTACTGTATTTTTTAAAATGGAATAGAAAATAGATATGTTTTTGAGTTTTAAATTGTGGTTCCTATGACACAAAACAAATATTTTTCCTATAGGAATTCAAGTTCTTAACATGTAATTATTAGATTGGAAAATTTATGTTTATAGCTACAGTGAAGTTTAAAAATATTTGTACAGGAACTCAAATTTGTTTTCAGATTCAGACTCAAATTTCCCTTTTTTCCCCTTCAGATTTATTTGCGGATATCAATTACTAAATATCAGCGAAATGACTTTTTTTAAATGGCTTTTTTAAAACCTGCCTGTTTTCGAAAAAGTTATTTGAAGACTTTTTTAAAACCTGCCTGTTTTCGAAAAAGTTATTTGAAGACTTTTTGGTTTAAAAAAAATCATTTATTCAAAAAATTCTGAAAATAAGGTCACATACACTTTGAATGAGCAGTTTTCAATAAGATGACGAAAAGAACTTAATTTTTCTTCGTTAGATATCCTTCACAAGCTGCACACTTTTAAATAATGAAAATTAGAATGATAAATATATTCATTGTTCGTTTACAAGGAAAATCAAAAGTAAAATTACGAAAGTATTGCTGTTTTTATAAAACGTTGTTTTGAGTTTTTTTGTACGAACATTAAAAATAATTTGAAATTGCAGGTTTTAAATGTTTTTCTTGTTCCTCATGTCCCAAAATTCACACTAGGAGCAATTGCATTTCAATATTAATGAGTTTAGTAATTATTAAAAATTGACAGAAAGCAGCAAAATTTCAGTACTTTTTAAAACTTTCAATGCAATGCACGAACTGGAAATATATTTTATATATGAAACATTTCTTTGGCATAGCTGGGAAATAAGTAACTTTTCTGAGCTATAGCGATAAAAAAAAAATTGTTTTTTTTGGCTGGCCCTAATGCATATTCAGGTTGCCACATGAGCATTTCTGAAGACATCGTGGGTTACCACATAACTATTTTGGGAACATATTGCTTTGCCTCCTGAATACTTTCCCACTGCCTTTTGGTGAGGGTGTAGGTAATCAGGAAGTGCTGCTTTACTTCTCAGCATGCACACATATGAAGCATTATGTCTAAATGAATATGGCAAAAGTGTGAATAATTTCTGGTGTAACATTATATGATAGAAAGTATCATTAATTCTAAATACTCTAGTTCATGATTGATTAAGCAAATGCTGGTTAGTCTATATTTTAGGGTGCTTCTCGGATTATCATCAAGTTGTTGTGTATTTTATCGACAAGTTATTGTTTCATTTATGATAACCTGAGTAGTTGAATGTTATGAAAACCCTCTTATGATATAATCGGTTGCATGATTGCAGTGAATTTGATTGATGGGAAAGTATTTGTAAGGGTTTATTTCTGCATTGGATATCGGGTAAGAAGTACATTGCTTATTTTGTGCTGTACAGCGTAAAATGGGTGTATATGATGAGATTAATGTGAAGTTTCTGTAGGATTTGGAATGAAAGGAAAAAAAAGCATTAATTGTCTGGTGTGTAAATGAAGATTTGCGTAGTAGTCATTATAAGTGTCCTGTTTGAAGGAAATGCGTATGGTCGAACATAAAGATCAATGTGATGGCTTTGAATGTCTTTGTCACAAGAAAGGTGCATGCAAGAAATGCCACTGATAGTCTGGCACTACAGAGGATATTTTTTACTCTTATTTTTGTGACTTTGTATATGCATTTGGCATACACAAATGCATACTGCAGTGATGGCAGTATGCATTTTCTAGCTCAGATAATTTTAGAGAGTTTTTTGGATACTGTTGAGGAATTTTATGTGCCACAGACTGAAGATACAGAAATTTCTAAATATGGTTAAGTTTTTGTAGTGTGTATATGCAATAAGATGTATTTCCTTTTTTATGTTATTTATTTTATGTGACTTAAAATGCAGTTTATTGGTCTTCGATTGGCTACAAATTTTGTTCCGTTTTGGTGATGAGTAACTTTGTTTTAACATTATATGATGTCATCATTCTCCTGATTTTTTTTTTAGGTGAAAATAGATCGATGTGTGCATGGACAGGGAGTGCATAATTCTCTGATGTTTTTTAAATCAAAATAGATCGAAGTGTACATGGACATCAAGTTTATGCAATTATTTAACTTCTTATTTTGGTTTTGTATAACAGCCATCTTGAAATTGTGCCTTGCTGTCGAAATGCCGATTTTTCCCAAGGCGCACCCTTAAATATATTTTTACCCAGGTGTTAATGAAACATGTAGCTCATCAGCAGTTAAGTGGTAAAATTGGTGAACATAGGTAGTTTGATTTGGGTTAAATCTTGCTGAACGAGTTTGCTGCAAAGGTGTTTTTGTGATTTTCTTCATGTTTTATGTGGATACGAGCCAGTCTTGCATCTTAACATGGATACGAACCAGTGGAGCATCACGTACCCTAAGCAAAGCTTTCAATGATTAGATGTATTTGAACAATTGAAAGCAAAGCATGTAATTTTAGCATTACATAAGCAAGGCAAAATTTGTAAATGAAAGGTAATTCTTTGTGGTGTTGGTATTTAGAAACCAACTGTACATATATTTATTGATATATTATTCTTCTGTTCTTATTTTTGCATTTGATGGTTAACTTTAGCAATTATACTGTAGTAATAATTAATGCAGTTAGTTATTTCTAGAATTTAATTCTAATGATGTTAATTTTTAGATTTTCTTTTTCTTTTCTGCCCCAAATTTATCTGTGTTTTATACATTAAAAAAAAAATGTCAGTACAAAAATTTCTTAATGAACTTAGGAATTGGATGAATCTTAGAGATGCTGATTCTGGAAAAATATTATGGCAAGGGTCTGAAGATTTGTGAGTAATAATTTATTCAGCTTTTGCTGCATTTATCTACATATCTTTCTCAAATGGTTTTTGGTATTTATTGATATATGTTAATATTTTCCTGAAATTGCTTAGTTGTATAGTTCTGTGTTTTAATAATTCAATATTTTAATACTTGGCAGCAGTCAGTATGACCAAATGAGATTGACCTGATGATTTACATTTCATTAGAAAAACTAAATAGCAGTAGTAATGTCTGGTACTGTTCTGTTATCAGGATCGTATTCAGAAATGTATCAATATATATGCATGTGTATGTATATATGTGTACACACACATACATTCATGCTTACATACAGGGTGTATCAGTACAGTGGTGACAAACTTTCAGGAGAGATAGAGTACACCTAGACACATAGTGATGCATGGTCGGAAAGGTTTGCTGATAACACAAAACGTAAAAAGGACACAAACAGTGCAACAAAACATGTTTTATTATGTTTAGTAAAGCAGAAAACAACAAATAAGAACAAAAACAGAACAACAATCAGCTTCACTTCTCGACAATCTCACATGGAAGATGCATGACGGACAGTTTCTGCATCGCAGTCTGGTTCATAATTTCGAACACCTTTTTTGATGACGATCATTGCCTTTTTATGTTGCTTCTTCTTTGTTTTTGCTGTACTCCAAATAATAAGTATGTTTTCTCACCCTGTTCACATTCTTTCTTTCTTGATTTTTGTGTCATCACTACCGCAGCAGGAAACCGTTTCCGACCATGCATTGCTTTGTGATTTCCCATCTTCTAGGTGTACTTTTTCTCTATCCTGAAAGTTTGTCACCGCTGGACTATAGTATACCCTGTATGTACATGCATGCATAAACACATACGTCCATGCATACATACATGCGTTTTTGAATCCAGCCCTGATGACAGAACAATATCTAACTTTTATATGATTTCATTTAGAAATCTGTGTATTTATGTGTTTTCCCACTGAGCATGAAAGTATATTTTTGTCAACTGTGAAAGCTCGTAAAAGTCCGACCGATCTTTCACCAATCATTCTGATAGAATTTTAAAAGAATAGATAACTCGGCCCAAATGCGCTTTAGCCCATTGCTTGGCAGCGATTGTTTTTGAATGAGCAATAGACGCGCCAACATGGGTAACTCCGTATATCCGCGAACATGGCTGACTGGGTATTTTGAAGCTACGGAAACATGTAGTTTTCGCGCATGCATATTTCCTATTTTATAAAGAACGGTTTTATTGGTAATATGAGATGACGTAGCGGTTTATTCGAAATTCTTACGTGTTAATTTAAGTAGTTATTTCAGTTGTCGTCGTATTCTTTGAATGCGGTGTTTTTGTGTTGAGTGTTTGCTATTTTCGTAACTTATATTTCGCTAAATACCGAGTCGGTATGGATTTAGCTGTGATGCTGAGAGAGGTGAGTGAATGTACATGTACATTTATTACTTTATTGGAAGTGCAAGTTGCTTAATTTTTATATTTTGTTGCCTTTTATTGAAATAATTTGGCTCAGCTGAAGAACAGAACGCTGGTATCGTTTGCAATTTATTTTATTTTGTTGATTTGTGCACATTGCCTACATTGTGCAATTCGCTGATGTTTTTTTTAAGTTAAAACGGAACGCTGTGCACATGGCATTTTCTTGTAATTTATTTTCGTTATTTTAGCTTATTTTGTTGATTTGTGTACGTTGCCTACATTGTGCAATTCGCTGAAGTTTTTTTTAAGTTTAAAAGGAACGCTGTGCACATGGCATTTTCTTGTAATTTATTTTCGTTATTCTAGCTTATTTTGTTTATTTGTGTACGTTGCCTACATTGTGCAATTCTCAGATGTTTTTTTTAAGTTAAAACGGAACGGTGTGTACATGGTATCGTTTGTAATTTTAATGCCCTTTTAAAAAAAATTCCTTCTTTCTGGGATGCCATTTTGGTTACGTTTTCGCGGAGCGTGTCGGGAAGGTTATGTAACGGCATAAAATGTGTAAGTATTACAACATAAAATGTAAATAATTAATTTAAAGGTAACTGACAAATATTTTAATGATCGTAATGTTCGTTTTGCATATTATTTTATTATATTTTTGTGGCAACAGTTTCCATACTAATTTATGGTTTAGAATTCTATGTTTTGTTTACAATAGGTTTTCGCGGAGCGTGTAGGGAAGGTTGCAATTAATTGCAAAGACGTTTCGCAGAAACGCGCCGAATTGGCGATTTTCAAAACATCGCCAAGCAGTGGGCTAAAGCGCATTTTCACCGATAACTCTTTATTAAGTTAATCATACATCACTCTTTACTCAGTTACGTAATTGGCCGATGCAAATTACAGATGCATTGCATGTTATTTAAATAAATATGGGCTCAAACTTTAAGATAATTAGAGAAGTAAATTCATTAAAATTTATGTTGAATATCCTTTAACTAAAATTACACTTTGCATGCATGTTGACTTGGATTTCCCTCCCCCCATGTAAGAGCCACTTATAGAAATTGGTTAAGTAGATCTTTCGAAGAAATATATTTCTCTATTCTTTCTCCAACTCATGCCATATATGTCGATAGGATTTATGTGTGAAAAATATGGAGGAATTTTGACAATTTCAGGGTAGTTGAATAATAAAAACCATAAGTGAACATTTAATGTTATATATTTAGGCTATTTATCCTCATAGAACTTGAATGTATCTTTGTTCTGGTAAAATTTAAATGGACTCCCTCCCCCTTTTCTTTAATGTATACTTGAATGTATTTTGTAATGTCCAAGTTTTCTTGCATATGCCATAAGATTTTTCATTAAAAATACTTATATTCCTTCATATTATTTTCTATAAAAACTATTTTTTCTATCCCAGAGGCAATGGAGCAGCTTCAGGCGAATTTTTTTGTCTCCAAGTTGCGTCAAATACCGTGTTTTGAAAAATGGCTACTATCAAGATTTTTTATGAAACTTCATGTTTCAAAAATGGCAACCATCTTGTTTTCACCAGAAATTGTGGATAATAGAAATAAATTTGCAACTATTATATATGATTTTAAAAGAAAATATTAATGACTGATTAATGAAAATTATTAAGGTTAGAAGGATGTAATTTTAAAAGCGGTGCCGAAATTGTGGATAATAGAAATAAATTTGCAACTATTATACATGATTTTAAAAGAAAAAATATTAATGACTGATTAATGAAAATTATTAAGGTTAGAAGGATGTAATTTTAAAAGCGGTGCCGAAATTTTTCCCTTAACAAATAATTTTAACTACAAATAACGGGCAGCAAAAAGAAAAAAACAGAATTTTACAAGATCCCCCCACCCCCGGAAAAACAAAAAATTTAAATTGTGAAACCATCATTAGCCTGTACAATCATGTTTAATGTGGTTTTCAGGGTGACAGGCCAGGACTTTGTTTCATGTGTCCCTCCACGGTATGCAATATAAGTAAAATAATCAGGTAATAAATAGCCTGATACTTAACTACAATCATGTTTAATGCACAGTTTCCAGAGTGACAGGCGAGGACCCTGTTTCATGTGCCACTCTACGGTATGCAATATAAGTAAAAAAATCAGGTAATAAATATCCTGATACTTAATTACAACATCACTAACAGTAGGTTTAGAGCAAGCTATAACTAAATGTGAAGATTTTACCTCCAAAGTACCCGAAAATCTTATCTCCATATCAGTATTCTCCACGATATCTGAACATTAAATAATTGCTGATAATATTGTTATGATTTTTGTATTTAGATAGTTAATTTTAGTAGAATTATAATTAAAATTATTGTATTACCCTGTGCAGTGCAGTGCAAGACAAATTTTAAGAGAAAGCTATGCTGAAAAAGTAAGAATTCATGGGCATGTGCATTTAACATTGAGTAAATGGATATCTCGGTAATTTGTATTGAAATTGAATAAATGTAATTGGCCGCTATATTAGTTGAACCATAATTTCATCCTCTTATTGCTTTCCAGAACTAGAAATTTGCGGTTGTTTACTGCATTTGCCAAATAGTATGGGCTGCCACATCCTATCATTTATTGCCATGCTTGGCAATATTTTTTGGTTAAAATTATGTGCGAGATATACTAAAGGATAGCCGAGGCAATGAAATATAACCAAACCATTATGCTACCACCCACTTGCTTAACAGTTAGACAATAAATTCTTTGGGTTCAATATTTTCTACGGCTTTTGCCACATAGCAACCTGTCCACTGGACCAAAATGCATTAAATTGTGACTCATTCACAAATATAACTTTGCTTAAATGTGATAAATCTTTGCTCACCGTAGATTCTGCTAACATCAGATGTGTTTTCCTCAATTTCTAGTGAAGAATTTCCATTTTGCGCATATGCTGTAATGAGCAGTTTCTAGCAGTTTCATGGTTAACTTATGATGTGGACTGTTTTTCTAAATCCCCTATTCATTTCATATCATTAATGTTTGGGTTTTATGTGATGTTTCATAGAAGGTGCACCTTTAAAATAATCAGACAAATAATAACCTGTAAAAGAACCAAAACAAATGATAAACTATAGTGAAAAAATAAATGAATGTTTAGAAAGAGTGGTATTTCAGCTCTTGTTAAAGCCTGTTTAAACTAGTTGATGTGTTGCTGCATATCAAATTGGTTGAATCATTTTCATTTGAAAAAACATTATACAAAAAAAAAATTGCTTTAATATGGAACAACATTATAATATTAAATTTTGTTCCAAGTTAGGTAGATCGGCTACCTATGCATTAGAAATGATTAAAACAGTATATAGTGTTATCAGGAACACAAATGGATGAGTAGTATAACCACTTTAAATGTGGGCACAAAAGCTTTGAAGATGAACCGGCTACCTATGCATTAGAAATGATTGAAACAGTATATAGTGTTATCAGGAACACAAATGGATGAGTGGTACAACCACTTTAAATGTGGGCAGAAAAGCTTTGAAGATGAACCGAAGGTAGGGCATCCTTCGACTTCAAAGAATGTGGAAAATATGGTGAAAATTTAGTCTTTGTAAAAGTTGATAGACGTGTAACAACTTCAGAAATTTTCAGAAATGCTTGGGATAAACAAAGAAAGCTGTAAGTATTTTTTAATTGAAAATCTGAAAATGAGAAAGTTTATGCTTGATTTTTGCCTCAAATTTTTAGACCAACAGAAAGAAGAAAGAACTTGATGAGAAAATTTGCTGACTTCTGCAAGACATGGCAAATTTTTTTAAATTTTTCATAGCAGAAAATGAGACCTGCTGTGTATAGTATGATTCAGAAGCAAAATGACAAAGGGCACAGTAAAAGGACTGTCTTTACTGTCAAAAAATGAAGGGAATGTTGAAATCAAAGACTAAGGTGGTGTGGTGATATTTGCATTTCTTTATGAAAACGGACATATTGACCATGAATTTGTCCTTTAAAATCAATCAATTAATAAGTATTTTAAAAAGAGATGCTTTTTCTGTTAAGAAACATGATAAGGCAAGTTAACTTTTTGATCGTGAGGGATGATTTCTTTTATACAATAATGGTAGTCCCCATACAGTATTGTTTGTACAACATCATCTTGCTAAACATTCAGCTGCAGTGATAAATCACTGACAATATTCTCCCAATGTATCACTAACTGATTTTTTTTTTTTTTTTTTAAATTTTCCCAGGCTTGAAATGGCTGTAAAGGGCAGAGATTTGAAACATCTCAAATATTAAATCAAATGTTATGCATATTTTCCGAACCGTTAATTTTGATGACCTGAAGAAATATCAAAAAAATATATAGACTGTTCTTGCAATTATTTCAAACAACAAATTTTAGTAATTTTTTTTCTTATTTATAAGAAATTACACAGTTATTTTATGCACACACCTTGCGGGACAAATCTCGGACTCCTTTGTATTAGCTTGGAATAAAGTTAAGATTTATGGGCATTTTCAACAGTTTCACACAATTTTCATTGTTTCAAACTTCAAAAGTGCTTTACATCAAAGATTGATTTGGGTAAAATACTTTTATCATTTTTAGAATTATGAATAATTAAATTTCTAACAGAACTTGTCATTAATTTGTGGTGTCTTGCCATGCTCACTTCAGGTGTGGAATTGTTAATATATTTTGCTATGTAAGTAATAATTCCCAAATGCAGATAATTCTTCTGATGTATTTTCATTTAAACAATAAAGTGTGACAAGAACCTTCATCATCAAAACATCTCTGCAAAAGTTCCAAGTGTTTGAATAAATGATTTCATTGCAATGAATATTTTGGTGATATTTATTTTGTAACAAGCAGAACTTAAAACAGAGAAAAAATACTATATTAGAGAAAAAAAATTAAAGCTGTGTTTCAGTATTTAGTGAACTATGTAAATAAATATCAAAAATACAAGTGTCCAAAAACAAATATGAGTTACTGTAAGTGGTGTCACATGGCTTCCATGTTACTTTTATTATACCATTTTCCTGAAGCCCAAACTGTTTCAATGTATCAAGTGCAGTAATCCCTTGTGGATTGAGATTTTGTGTATACGTATTATCGTAATTGTCTCCATTTAATTTGGTCAATGTGAGAATTGCAATTGTGTGTGATATGCTGCAGAGTGTTCACTGCCTTGCAGTAGACCACTTTCATGACTGGTTTGAAAATTTATTCTTTAAAAGTTAAGCATTTCTTACAAAAGGAAAACCTGAGCTTTAAAGTTCTCCCAGTTCTCGATTATGCTCCAGAACGCAGTGCTAAAGCCTTCATGACAATGCATCTGGATGTAGAAGCTCTATTCCTTCCACTGAACACTACATCCTTAATCCAACCAATGAATTAAGGAAACATAAAAATATTCAAAGCCTATTATCTCAGGTATGTTTACAAATCTTTGCAAATAAAGCACTAGATGAAGAAAGCAGGACGTATTAATGGCATTTTGGAAGCAGTTCAGCATAAGACATATCATAGAAATGATTAAACTTGCATAGGAACAAGTTAATTTATCAATCATGAATGTTTGCTGGCATCAGCTCTGGTAAGAAGTTGCCAACAATTTTTGAGGATCTTCATCAATTGAAAAAGAAGCCAAGGAAACCATGTGAATTGCAAAAGCAGTGGGCGGCAAATGATTTTTCAGGTATGGGAGAAGGAAAAATCAAAGTTAATGACAATCTTGAAATGAGGAATGAAGAATTGGATGTTGACACTAATTGTGATTATAGCATGGATGGTAATAAACATAAAGAGCCTTTAACATACAGGAAATTAAACAAATTGTTTAAAAAAAAATTTTTTTTTAAAGGGAACAGTCTGATTTTGTAATGGAAATTGAGCCAAATGAAGAAAGAAAAGGATTGAAAAACTCCATTTCTTATCATAATCCATTTTTCCATGGAAAGTTAATTTTGCAGAACATGATTTTGCAGACACAAAGTGTACTGATGGCATAATTCCCTCATTCAGCAAGACTTTACAGTGCTCTTCTCTTATCGAGACTAGATTCAGAAATGTGTGTATGTATGTGCATGTGTATACACACGCATATTATACATGAACACATCCATCCATTACATGCATACATTTTTCTGTATCTGGTCCCAACAACAGAAGAGTAATAGGTTTACTCTGTGTGCATCAGTGTGATCAAAGTTAATCACCAATATACAAAATTATACTGGTGATTAACTTTAAAATATTCAAATCCTATAGCTCGTAATTTACTAGTTTTCTTGGCTTTGAAGAATCTGGAACAACTGCAGGTCAAAAGTGAAACTACTAAAGTTGGTTGGTTCTGACTTATTGAGAATTAATCAAATTATATCAAGCTAGTACCAAATCTTACGAGTGTATTGTGCCATCATGCTCATCCATCATTGCTGTGAATTAGATTGTTTGACAGCAGTAATGGATTTTTTTTAAGAGCTCAGAAGGACTGTTAATCCCGTTTGTGTTGATTCACTTTAAATATTATCCACTATCAAGTCTCTTGCCATTTGGCAAAGTCCAAGATATTTGTCATTCAATTTAGTCTGTCTGTTATTGATTAACAAACTAGGCTGTTTAGAAGCAATAGTGTAGTTTTTGAGAATATTATTTTCTACTTTTGAACTGGATTGATTTATATAAAAATACATTTAATTAAAAATATTCAATATTTTTATAAATTACATATTTTTTTCACTTTTCAAATTACCAGAGACAGAATGTTCCCATGTTAGTCTAAATATCTATTCATCTATCATCCCATGAAACGTTTTGCTATCCCACCTAAACATCTCTATTAATAAACCTAATTAACTTTTAAAAGAGCCTTTTTTGGCAATCTTTAAAATCTGAACCGTTACAGATTTTTTATTATTATTGATTGAAATACATAAGAATCAGAACTACCATTTTCATGAAAACAAAGTATCCTAAATGGTTCCAGAACTATATTTAAATCTACATATAAGGGGTGGCTGTTCAAGTTAAGGAGGAAATAAAAATGGAATGTACTCCATGCACATGTCTCCCGTTCTACTCTCCCATTCGATTGTCGAAATTTAACTTGCGTTTTCCATGTCTCGAAGGCGCAACTTAGGATATGTATTAATTTTATATAAAGCATTGTTCTAACATAAGTATTTTGACACAAAATCAGACTTTTTCTCGAATAACATGCCAATTTTTTTTCCATATTTCATTTCTAAGACTCAGATTATGCCAATTCTCATCTTTGATAAAATGTCTGTTTTAAATTAGAGGACTTCTTGTTTTCAAGAGAACTAAGCTTCGGTAAATTAACTACGGAAGTGTGTGAAGGATGCATGTATGAGTTCCATATAAACTATCACTCAGTGTCCATTAAATTACTGGAAAGTAATTTCCTCAGAAGAAATTCGTAAGGATCCCCCCCTTCCTGTGCAGGTTCCTTCCGAAATTAATGTAAAAGGGAAGAAAGAGGTTTTTTGAGAGAGACTTTGTTTTTATAGATACTGTAGGTAAGTCGCATCATGCGATTGTTTATAGCAGCATCAAGCAGTAGTTTTTGTATGTATGGCTGTACTGTATTGATGATTTACTTTTTATTAATCAAGAAATCTTTATGAAGTTTTAAAATAAATATTTAAAAGGCCTCTGGTCTGTTTATTCATCAGTCACAGATGATTTTGTGTTACAGTGCCAAGTTTTGTAAAAATCGCATGAGTAGTTTTTAAAAAATTAGCTCTCAAAATTTTAGCTCCTCCATGACTTGAATTTGGTGTATATTTATTAATATCTCAATCTTGTTTCATTCTTCCTTTCACATTTCAAAATTTAGTTCATTCCAAATGAAATTCACCCATTTTTTGATTTATTTTAAAATAATTTTTATAAATTTTTCAAAAACATTTTGAGTCATCACCTATAAAATGCTTGCCATCTTCTTAAAGTAGATGTATTTCTAAGCATACCTGCAAAAAATTTGAGTTTTTTGTTCGAAATTTCCTAAGATATAAGTCAATTTACATAGTGGCATGTTTTGAAATTTGGCATATTTGTTACAAGCAATAGTAATGCCAAATATGGTTTTTCCCACTTGTGTACAATGAAAAAAAAAGGAAAGGTAAGTAGGTTTGTATAAATTAAGTTTTCCAAGTGAATTAGTCTTGGTGCAAACTGAAAAAAATGTGTAAAGATAAGTATTTTAAATTTCTCCATAAATATCTCACCAAAAATTGAAAATTTAATATCTAGGCATAATTTGAGTCATGGAATCAAAGTATGGAAAAAACATTGATATGTTCTTTCAGAAAAAGTATGATTTTGTGTCAAAATACCTATGTTAGAACAATGCTATATATAAATCTAATATATAACCTATATAAGTCACGCTTTCAAAACATAGAAAATGTGAGTTAAATTTTGACAGTCGGTCCAGTAAAATAGATATAGAACTGTTCCCCACCCCTTTTTTTTGTCCCTGAAGGAGTATTGTTTTCGTTTTGCGATTTTGCGTCGGACATTAAGTCTGTATCACTTTTCAAACTGTTGCCACAAAATATTGCAGCCCTGTATTATATTTAAAGAAATTAAATAATGAAGAATGTGCATAAATGTATGTATGTTTCTCGCATTGTGATAAAACGACGGTACCTAAAGCCATCCAGTTTTGAATGCCGTAATCCTGCTGTGAATATAGGCATCTGGAAGCCCAAATTTGGAATTTGTTTTATTAACGATTTCATATTTTGTAAAACTTTTAACGAATTTTTGATTAACAAACTCAAGGATTTGAAAGCGGGCAATGGCAACGTTGTACAGAAAAAAATATTTTTATCTGCAGGGCGTGAGACTGTGTGTAGGAAATTCTAAAGATATGCTCAGTTTAAAATTATTTTGCGATATTGTTCTTTAACTGAATTTTATGGTTTAAATGCGAAGAACATTATATTCAATAAATAAAAGTAACATACAAAATGTTTAAAAAAACACCCCTTTGGACGTAATTTAAAATCTGAAACCTTTCAGATTTTTTTTTTAAATTTTATTTTCATTATTATTATTTTTTTTATGCAATGTGTACGTTGTTAGATTTATTTATTAGACTTTCCTGTGCATTTTATAATGCATTGTTCCAATAGCAGTGGGCTATAGAAAATATTCTTTTCTTATATTCTTACGCTTTGTGATTTCTTACATGATTGTATGATAGCTAATTTTAATTAAGATTTCAAAAATCTTATCTTTTTGATTAAATGCTCTTTACTAAAAATGTTTCATGATTAGAACTTGCATATAATGATAATATTTAATTGCAGAAAATTACTGTAAAATATGTTTGTTATGCTTAAAGCATTATTCTGATTTCGTATATGTATTTTTAGATCCAAGCCAGATGTTGAACATGAAGGTATATGATTTTTTATTATATCTTTTTTATGTTTTCATCTTTAAATATAATTCCAGAAATATTTTTTAAGTTCTATATTTCATTTGGCACATTGTCTTATTTGCTTTTGTATTATTGTGATTAAGTTTCTTTACCCATGTTGTATATTAAAGTACATTTATTCATCTAGCCCGAGTACCCAAAAAAATTTTACGTTGTCGAGCCGTATCCAGAGAAATCAATTTCTCATCTGTTGAGCCAATGGAAAAGTTTCGCCTGGAGCAACGAGTGTTATTTAAAGGAAGATGTTTAGAAGGTAAAGTTTTCATTGTACCATACACAGATTTGATTTTTAGTAGTTCTGATCTAGTTGCATGTTTCATAATTGTAATTCTTTTGTTTCTGGATTAAAAAATATTCCTTTATTCTGACATATTTGTTTACATTTCTGAAGGTTAGGAGCTTAACTTTGTGTATAACCTTCATCCTCTTTTGTTGGATATTGTTAATCATTAATCTGGAGAAAATAAAATGTTAAGGCTTAATCCTTAAGTAAGGAAAAAAGGAGGGAGGCACAATTTTAATTCTGTTATTTTTGTTTTATGCTCATTGAGGACAAAGTCACTGAACATACAGCAATGCCTATATATTACAAATAATACTACCCAATACTTTCTTGCCATTTTTGCTGCAATCTTTGAAATTGTTCCCGATTCTTTGGAAAAATGTGTTTCTTTTTTAGGAAAAGGGTTGAACTGGTTAAGATGGCCTCTTTCTTTTCTTTCAGTGCCAGTTTCAAATCAGTTAAGGCAGCAGTACACACACATGTTGCATCAACATCATCTTTTTATTACTATTTTATTTTTTTTATTATTAGCCAAAAAGGACTACTAATCTAGAAATGCAACTTTGCATGGTCCATTGTAAATGTGCTGTTTCACTTTTTATTCAAGTCTCTTTCCATTTGGAAAAATGTAAATTCTGTTATGTATAATCAGTTTTTTATTAATTAACAAAATAAACTGTTTAAAAGCAGTGGAGGCAAATAAAAATTTTATTTTTTTTTACTTTCTTATCTGATTGATTTAAATAAAAATAAATTTGTGATATATCTAACATTGAGCATTTAAATATTTTTATAGAATGACATTAAATTATTTTTAATATTACATTATATCTTAAAAACATTAAACATATTTTACATATTTTTCATTTTTTTAATATATGGAAGACATATATAATGTTCCCATAATACTTTAAATGCATATTCATCTAAATATCCTATAAAATGTTTTGGTATTCCGTGTGGGCCATCTCTATTGAGAATCCCTACTGATAAACCATATTAAATTTTAAAAGAGCCCTTTTGGGCAATCATTAACATCTAAACCTTTTCAGTCTTTTTAAAGTTTTTGAATGTTTTTTATTTTATTTATTTATTTTTGTTAATCTTTTTCTTGTAGAAAGTTTTCAGCGCAAGCTTTGTTTATTTTGTGTTTTATTTTTGCTGCATTTTATATCACGCAATTGTGGAAGCGATCCTTCACACGTTCACTAACTTTTTCAAATTTTTCTTAATTTTTACAAAAACTGTTCTAGTTTTATACTTTTACACTTGAAATTACTTTTTTACATTTTATGCTATTTTTTGTAATGACATCAAAAACAGTAAAGCTCGACAGTTAATTTCATATCCCAGATGTGTACTTTTGGCAACTGGTGAATTTAGGACTTGAGAGGCTCCAATTGCAATTCAATTTTGAACTCTTCAGAATATTTTCAGTACCACCATAGTGTGCATTCTGTGCATGTGTTTTTACTGTAGCACACATCCTAGATTGTTAATAAAAAATAGTAATAATGCAGATATGTATACAGTTTATTTGAAAATAGGGTTATTTAAAAAAATACAATAATATAGTAGTACATTTTTTTATTAAACATTAATAACATATTGGTATATAATATTAACAATAATAAACTTTGTTTCTAAAGCAGGGATTAGTAGAAATGTTGGATAATTATTAAGGAATGTTGAATAATTAATTAATAATTAGAATTCAACACTTACTAGTGATATTATGACACACAGCAAACATAAATCTGTTCAGAAAGAAGAACAAACATGCCATGTTTGGTTTCTATTTTAATTCTGGCGTCATACCCTGCCTGCCTTCTTCTAATAATGAGAAATTTTTAAAACCTTTTCACTTCTTTTGGGGCATACAGACAGTTCTATGATTTTTTTCAGATTACATCACACTTTTGTTTAATTATTTTGCTATAGCTCAATCAAGGCATATATTTAAGTGCTGTCTTTTTTGCTCACATTGCATCGTTATGGCATAATTTTTTTTTTTTTTCCAGTGGAGTGCTAAGAATGTAGAACTCAAAAGTTCACTTTAGTCGTATTATCCTGTTTTATGTTAAAACAGGAAAAACTGCCAGTTGTACTGCTCACAAAATTTGTGCTATATATGAGCAAAATGCTGTTTCTGATGACACAGTTCAAAAGTGGTTTGGGTTTGGATTTAAGGTGTTTATGAGCAGAAATTTCAGCCTCAAAGATGATGCCCACTTTAATAACTATCCTCTGTAAACAAGGACCTATTAAAAGAAGCTGTCAATGAAAATTCATGTTATCAAGTTCAGGAACTATCAGACAAGCTAAATATTCCAAACAGTACAGCATTTGAAGATGGCATGAAGATGGATATAGGAGATGAATATTTTGGTACAATGTGTTACAATGGATTGATACTCCAATTTTTAACAGAGCAGAATGTGCTTGCTTGAATTTTGGCATGTGATTCTTTGATCAAAGAGAGAAAGAAGCTTCTTTTTTTAAATGCTTCATTATTAGATATGAGAAGTGGATACTATACAATAATGTTACGAGAAAAAATCATGGGGTAAGCCAAATGAACCTTCTTTAGTAACACTGAGAGGAGAAGCTGCATCCAAAAAAAAGTAATATTTTGTGGTTGGTGGGACTACAAAGAAATTGTATACTATGAATTGTTGCCACAAAACCAGACAGTAAATTTGGAAAAATACTGTTCTCAAATGGCAATTTTAAAAGTAGTATTTGGAGCAAAGTGCCCAAAACTGACCAATCGTTGTGTCTTCCATCGTGATAGCGATCTATGTCACAGTTCGATAAATGTTAGATGAAGACTTATTGAGTCATCCCTTACATTCACCAAATCTTGCTCATTTGGATTGTCATTTCTTCGGATCACTTCATGATTCTCTGAAAGGTTTGGAGTGCATTTGAAACTGTCAAACAGCTTCTTGATAACTTCTTTACAATAAATTTAATGATTTCTTTTTAAATGATGAATTTTTCAGTTGCAGAATAGATGGCAAAGCACTGTAGAATAAAATGGTGTTTATGTGTTTCAGTGAGATTTTCTATTAGTAAACTGACATATCTGTAATATAACTTATAAACAAGTCAGAACCAGGAATCTCATGTTATAAATATGCCATACCTTCTTCTAGACCACTACTTAACCCTTTGATTAAGAAATTTTTAAAAAGAAAATTATCCCATTTTTTATCAAAGTGAACAAAGTATGTCATAAATAAGGTAAATTTGACATGTGAGATTTTTTTTTTACCATACGGTTTTCAAGCCAAAGCCTTGGACACATATGTCCCACACGTAGCTATCGACTTACTATAAACGCACCTATTATTCTGGAAAGCTTTATTATGTGAAATAGATTTTACATCTGTACAGGGTAAAGCAAACCCAATAATACACATTGGGCAACTCATATTTGTTCTTTTCTCTATGTTCATTTGTGTACAATGAACACAGCAGTGTCTTGATTTTCCTACTTTTAGAAGATGATCCCTAACATTCAGGAAATTTTAAATACTTTTTAACGCTGCAGTAATTTTTAAACTTTTAGTGGAACATATATGTCACATTAGTAGACAGAGGGTTAATATGAATGCAATTGCTGTAGACTTCACCAAAAAAATATGAAAGTACTACCACCATCTTGCATATGAATCATTGGCCTTTGAGGAAATCATATGGCTCATGTATGAGCCAGTCATAAGGGAGCATGTTAACCCATTCTGTTGCATACATGATTTAATAGTTTGTTTCAATAAAAACGCCATTTTTCTCTCAAAGTATAGCTTAATATAATAACTGTTTATGCAAATTCTGTGGTTTGATACAACAGTTTTAATCCCAATCAAAAAATAGGTAATTCAATCACTTAAAAAAAAGAAAGAAGTATTTCACATCACTTCCCTTGCCCAAAAATAAAAGATAAGTTATTCCGTTGGATATCATATTTGGCAGAATTACTTTTATGTGTGTTTAAAAAGTTAGGTCATTTCATTATGTGAAAAACACTAAGCTCAGTTAACAAGGTACAATTTTGTGCCAAATCTAAATATTGGCATCAAATTTAACTACACATCAGCAGCAGTATAGAAACACGTAATTATTCAATTTAGCAGGAGTATGATTCATTCTTAATTGCAGTTGACTGATTTTTTGCAACCTAATAGCTCTTAATAGTATTTATTCTACTGGGGTCAGCAGAAATAAATAAATCAAAATAGCTATTAAAAAAAAGAGATACTCAAACTTTGGAACTAATATCCTATCCGTAAACCTTTCTTCTGATGACCTGATTTTTCATTTGTAATAAAATATTATTTTTATAGTTTTTTAAGCAAACTTTCAGTATTGATGTTATTTTATCTTTTGCCTTGGAAAAATTTAATCATCAAATTTAGTCATTAGGCAATTGCCAGATTGCATAATCCATATTGATATTTTCTTTGGGAAGAGGAGAAAATTGTTTTATACTATGGGATGATATATGTGAATTAAAAATATGATTGATGGTAATTTTTTTTTAAATTTAAAATTTGCCTTGTTTTTAGAATGGTTTTTTGACTTTGGTTTTGTGATACCTAACTCAACAAATACTTGGCAGTCACTGATTGAAGCTGCTCCAGAATCACAAATGATGCCAGCTAATGTATTAAAGTAAGTTGCATCATGAATTTTAATTTATTTCATGCATTAATAAGTTAGCTCATTTTCATTGAAACTATAAATTCTTCATGTTTTATTGAAAGGATAATGTTACCTAACTATTCTATTCTTGTGTTATCCTGAATTTTAGAAATGCATGAGAAAAGTTTCTGTTTTTATTTTAGTGGAAGATATTGGAAAGACTAGATTTTTTTAAGGTATTAAAACACTGTTTTTTTTTTTTTCCTACATTTATATCATTAGAATTTCAGATAAGCTTTGTAAAACTCAATTTAAATAGTAGCATGTCAAAAATCTTCCTCCTTTCCTCTACAGTGTCATTACTACACTTATTAATTTTTATAACATCGTATACTACTATTTTTATATTTTACCATCATATATAATGCATATTTTCAATGTAATTGTTTGGAATGTTCTTCCATGTATAAAAAGTTATTGCAACTTTTTCTTTTATACTCACTTGCGAGATCACTTTTCTGTGCTATTTGAATATAAAACATAAAAGTAAAGTTAAAATAATCGTCATTTATCTTAAAATACAAGACTTAATTCACAAAATTTTAATTTTTCATATGTTAAAAAAAATCTGATGTGGTCTTCTGCCAGTTTAATGTTTTAAATGTTGCCCCATTATTTCTTTTCATTTAAAATTTTATTTTATTGGGAAGTTAAATAACATATAATTTAATTGGTTTTTATTTAAAGAAATTTAAATGCTTATAATATATCTGAAATAAATACTTTGAAACAAAAACCCTAATTAAATTTTCTTCTGTGTTATTTCTGTAGTATCAGCAAATCTAAATTCATTTTGATCTTTAAACAATTTCTGCCTGTGGCAGTTGCCAGAGTAACAAACAAAATGACAAAAAAAATTGTTTCTGCATATTACTACAATGGCCATGTTATACTTATAATAACATAGCTGTAAAGTAATGGTCATCAGGACAGTATGAATAAATACATAGCTCATTTAAATCATTTGTAAAATAATGTCTCCCCCCTTTCTCCCCCTTAGGTTTATTTTATTTTAAGCAGTTTCTCCTTATAGTCCTGTATAATTTTCCTGTTCCTCAAATGCCTTGATTTAATGTCTTGGAAAGTTTGCTATTCTTTGTCAGTTATTACATTTATTCAATTTGAGAACTTCTTGGTAACTGCTGCAGAAACCTGTTTCAAACATGTTTGAATAGTTAGTTCCTTTGCTAATCCTTTCACCAGACATTCTACAATTTAAAGTGCAAACATAATAAAATCTAGGAAACCTCTAACATCTGTGAATATAAATCTGTATACTGCATTCTACTTCTCTCCTATCTCATGGCCAATAATAAAATTTTGTGCACACTATTAATCCAGACTAAATTTGTAAACCTGAGACCATTAGTTTGAAATGACAAGAAAAAAAAACATAAATAATACGTAACAGGTTTTAATTAACAAAGCCACTTCCAGTTTTAAAGTCTCGAGTAATCTAAAGCTGTTGAACAGTTTATAATTATTAAAAAAGAACTGAAAACAAAACATGAAGGGGGTGTTCCATCAAATGAGAGAAATCAAAAGTAGCATTTTTTGGCATATTTGCAGAAATTTTCAAGCAAGAAAAAAATTGTGTTTCGTGTATAGAGAAGATGTGATGATAAACCAACAATCAGGATTAAGAAGTGGATAATTTTTTATCTTTTTGGTGTGTTTCTTTCTAATACTCCAGCCTGGAAATATTACGGTTACAAGAAACAGAGAGCGAAACTTCACCCCATAATTTTGATGGGAGCGAGAAGGAAGGGGTTAAAAAAGAAGATTTATTCTATTGCATGGGACATCAATAATTTGCTCTTCAAATGTTAAGAAAGTTATCTGTTTCATAATTGATGATGAGAAATGTCTTATTTACTGCAATGTGAAATGTAAGTAATTGTAGAGTAAAAGAGATGAGTTGGTTCAGAGCCTTTTTAAAAACTGATATTCATTAAACTATTGATGTTCTATGTTTGGTGTGAACTTTGATTGTTTTACCCCCTCTTTTAAAGCTTTTACCAAATAGTTTTGCATTTGATTCAAAAGATACTCTGAGTGATACCATCAAAGAGAAAATGTTAAAACTCAACAAGAGAAAAAATATAATGTTTCACCATGATAATGTAACACTTTATATAAGTTTGATTACTCATCAGAAGCTGGTATAGCTTGACTGAGATGTACGACCCACTACCCAAATTTTCTTTAGTGTGTTGCATTCTGCCATGTTCTTTTCAGATGATATGTTTTGCTAAACTAAACTGTTGACATGTTTTGCTAAGCGCATAATCTGGATTTGGTAAATATTTCCAAATCCATGTGATAATTCTTATTATGCATGTTCATCGAAAACATGTTCTTCTTGTTATGCATGTTCATGTAAACCAAAATGTTATGACAAGATACTTCATCTAAAACATCCAACTAAAGTGTCAAATGTCCGAATTATTATGCAAGTTACTGCCTAATACATTTTGAATAAAATATTTTATTGCAAGGAATAATTTTTGATATATATTCTACAATGAACAAGGCTTACAATAGAGAAAAAATAATCTATTAGGGGGAAAAAATTAGATTCTTATATTTCAATAGTTAGGTCTATTTAAATAAATTTGAAAAATGCAAGTGTCCGAAATGAATGGTGAGCAATTGTCGTTCAATAAAATGCTTATGTGCTATAAGAAAATTGTTCTTTCCCATGAAAGAAAAAACAGTACTACAGTGGCTCACAAAAATGATCAAACTCTTTGAATTTTTGTATTGTATTCTTTAATGAACATAAAAACTAAAATAAATTAAAGCAGAAAGAGAGGCTTTTATTTTGATTATATATAAATTCAACATTTTTTATAGTAAATACATTTTTGATAAGATGAAAATGAAATTCAAAAATCAGTGTCATTTGTTTAATGAGAAAAATTCTCACAAAGATAATTGGACACTTTTAGTAACAGTCAAAAATGACAAAATCTTAACGTTTTTGCTTCTTAACATCTTGTGGAATTACCTTTATACTTTGCTCACTTCATTTAATCTTTTCGACGTTGACTTCACAAGTTTGTTTTTTACTTATTTTATGCCACTCCTCATGATTTACTGCTTTCAGTTGCTGCTGTGAAGATATGCTCTGTTTTCGAATTTTTGATTTTAGTTCCTGCCAAATATGTTCAATAGGATTAAGATCTGGTGATTGGGGTTGTGCCTGAATTACTTCTGGAGATTTATATAACAGCCAGAGTCTAACATTTTGTGCAGTATGCTTTTGATCATTGTCCGAGTAGAATTTAAAACTATTTTTTATATTAAATTTTTAGGCTGCCAAATTTCAGTTCAAAGTTGTGAAGGTACCATAATACTATCTACAAGTGCAATATTGCCAACACCGGAATGTTCCATAGATTCCCATATCATAACTCCTACTCCACCATGTTTAACATTTGGTACAAGTTTTGTTTCCAAAATTATTTGGATTTTCTCCATGCTAGTGCTTGTCCATCTGCGTTTAAATGTTAAATTTGTTTTCATCAGCAAACAACACTTTTTTCCAGTAGTCGGGCATCTTTTGTATTATTGATTTTGCGAAAGCGAGTTGAAGTTGTCAATTTTTTTTTACTGACATAAAATTTTCTTTACTTTTTTTTAATGTGATATGCAGGATATCCTGCATAATGTAATATGTAGTAATCTTGCATATTGTATTACTCTTCTTACAGTTTCTGAATTTACATTATTCCATATGATTCACGAAGTTATGCGACAAGTTTAGGAGCACTTGGTCTTGGATTTTTTTTAGTATTCCTTAGAATGAGATGACTTAGATAGTCTTCCAAATCTTTTTTTGTTTTGAGTATGATTCTCTTTCATATAATGCTTAATAATATCAAAAGCTGTAGAATTACTTAAATTAAGTAAATTGGTAATTTGTCTAATAAGTTTTTCTTTCTATTGACGCAAATCAATAATTAATATGCGGGCTTCTAACAATGTTTCCCTTCATGACCTACTCATTGCAAGAAAACATTAAAATAATTAATATTTTCTAAAAAGAGAATTCGAATAATAAAAGGCGATTTTTTATAGCAATTAATTTTGTGATTTATTTTTCCCATTTCAGCATAAAACACTATTTTTTAAATTAACTATTTAATTTTTTCAAATTTATTTAGTACAGAGAGAAAGCTAAGAAAATATGTATTCAAAGGGAAAATATATTTTATTATTTTATTTCAAAGCCTTTGTCCTATTACTTAAAAAAATAAAAAAATTATTGTGGCCAGTCACTTTTGTGAGACACTGCATTTGATTTTCACAGTACCCGTTATCAAAACACTGCCAAGATTATTATTAAACTACTTGCATATAATATGTGGCTGCTGTATCTCCACAACTAATTTGAATATGGCATCAAAAGGCTCATATTTACCAAAGGATATCTGTCACATGAATTTGGAAAGCTGATTCCAGGTGTTGTAGAGCTATACCCCTTTGCTTTTCCTTTTGCCATTTAACAGAGCCTTGCAATCTTTCCACATTTCGTTCTGAGGACCCATTGTTGGATCAACAAGATTAAATGTGCGATTTGCAGTTAACTCTCTCAGCATTATGAATGGAAAATTCCGTACAGAATGTTGGCTTTCATATTCATCACACGTGAAAATTTCTGTTAACTTTTAGTATATCTGGTTATTATATATATTCAGGCTTTTAGTATATATATATATTCAGGTTGGATGTATATTGGAAGAAAAGGAGTCAAAATACAAAGTGAGAGAGTCCTATTTTAATTATAATCAAGAAAATACTATTTGTTCACGACATTTTGAAGAACTTTTAAATTTCAGGGCTAAAGCTCTAACTCTCGGAGGGTTATATGGTTATAAATAGCCTTTTCAAGCTCATTTGTTCCGTAGACTCACTAATAATCTGAATATATTGTAGACTTCACTACTTCCACTACGTGGTGAACAGTCATTGATATCAGTGTACTTGCTTTCCAGTTTGGAACCTGAACAAGCTCTCGCCACTTTCACGGCATAACCCACCGAGTATCCACTGCTGTGGATGTGCCCTGCCAGCATTGTTTTTTCGCCGCATGAATTCAATTTCAGTTCTCATCAATTTCAACTATTTTCCAGGGCCACCTATTAGGCCTTTAGATTGTTGAAATAAATCTAGCAAACAAACCTCTATCATGAAATTGTTCCAGTCAATTGCAAAATTTTGACAGATGTTGATCTGTTTATCACACCACTTAAATGGCATTAGTTCCTCTGCTCAACAGTGGATGAAAGTTAGCACTGTTAGGAATGGTATTCTGGAACCACTAAACCAGTTATTAGGTCAAATGCTTTGTTTACAACTTTTCACAGCGTTTTTTACAATGTTTAAACTGAAAAAAAACTATTTCGATAATGCATGGTTCATCAAATTTCACAAATAGAAGTCAAAAGTGAAAGTACCATTTTTTTTTTTTTTTACATAATTTTGCAAAAATCATTTTACAATTTTAAACTGAAAAAGACATATTACAATATCATGTGGTTCATCAAAGTCATGAAAGCATCATTTTAGCAAAACAAAAGATATGACAGCCTATTAACATGTGAATGCATTTATTTTGTGTGTGTTTTATAAAGAAGCTTAATGTTTTAATCATGCCATTAAAGATCACTTATTTATTTATGAAAAAAGTTGAGTTCTTGGCAATTAAATTTTCTTAATGTAACTTGCAATTATGGTATATATATGTTATCACAGCCACCTTAGTTGATGTCACCAAATTTTCAGAATGTGCCAAACTCTGGCAACCATGCTCATAACGTCCTTCAGTCAAGCAACAATGCCATTTTCATAGCATTCCTTTTGTTGTGTCCCAAATTCCAACAGTTTTTTATAAACAAACCGTGATATTTATCCCCTTAATTTTTTTAAATATATGCCTGTGGGATTTTCTGGCAATAGAAGAAAGAAACTGCTATAAAATTCTGCATATTACAGAATAATGCCATAAGCTCTCAGAAGGCAACAACTAGAAGATGCATTTGGTAGATAGCTGAGCTTTTTGGCGATGTTGAGTCTCTGAAATTTTCTGATTTTTTGTAAGCAAAAACAGATTGCATTTGTACTTATGAAGAAGAGAAATGCAAAAAAAAAAAAAATGACAGAGAAATATGGAGATGAATTTTAATGTTTTATTTTTAATGCATCACATAATTCTTATTTAATAATTAAAACTGGGATTTTAAATTGCCAAAGTATGTTTTCTTTTTATATGCTGGTAATGTTTACCAACTTCTGATAAATATCGATAATTTAAGAGACTTTTTAAAAAAAAAAGTTGAGAAAACCACGAACTTGCACCTGATAAATAACTTTTACCTTTTCACCTTTAAAAAAACATTAAATTGTACTGAGATTGTTGTGTTAATATATAAGTTATACAGTTATTTTTATTTTTGTAAGGAATTATTCTAAACTTTTTTGTCTTTGAATAGTATGTAAATCATAATCTTTACTTTCTTTTCAGTGGAAATGTGATTATTGAAACTAAATTTTATGACCAAGATCTTCTAGTCAGCACATCTAGGGTTCGGTTGTTTTACGTATGATTGAATTATCTCAAAATGTACAGTACTATTAGTTTAATGCACCAATTGCAGTGTTGTCTTACGTTTCACACAAGGCCAGTTTGCAATGAATACTTGAAATGATAAGATTGAATGTTTTCACTCTATTGTATAATTGCAAATTTTACCTAATGACAACTTTATACATGTGTACGTGTGAAATAATTTCAAGGTAAAAGTATTTTTGATGTGAAGCCATGCTGAACACGTCTACCATATTTGTATACTACCAAAACATGTTTTCACATGAAGAATCTTCAGGATTTTAAATGTAAAACTTAATATGTGCACAAGCCATTACTATGCAGCAAAGACGTGAATTGCTTTAAAAAAAATGATATTAAGGTGAAACTAATTTTTAAAATGTTTTAGGGAAGTAATTTCTAAAGGAAATGTTTGTACTAATTTACATATGGATGCAGAATGTGCAATTTGAAAGTAAAAACTCAGCATTAAATGTATTGCATGTGCAGAAGCAGTGCTTGTTAAATTAATTAGCTGTACAGCACATGAATTCTTAAACTTAAATCATGTATTTGTTTGTAATGGCAAAGCACTGAAAGGCAGAGAACTGCACTTAATTTATTTTAAAAAAATACCTGTATTTTGTTCTAAAATATAACTGATATTTTTCTTATATAATTAATAATCAAACAACCTGATTCAAGTAACATACTTAGAAGCTGAGACCTACCATTTTTTTTGGAAAACTAGTATAGAAATGAAAGCTGGGAAAAATAGAGAGAAATTGATTATGGAAATATTTTTTAATTGGAATAAATAATAATTATTGGTTCAAAAATATTAAAATGATTGCTGTAATGTTTTAGTTCATGATAAATTACATTAAATATTCTTGATTTTTAATCTGTATATGATAAGATC
The DNA here is from genome assembly GCA_000611955.2 of Stegodyphus mimosarum. Lineage (NCBI taxonomy): Eukaryota > Metazoa > Arthropoda > Arachnida > Araneae > Eresidae > Stegodyphus > Stegodyphus mimosarum. Next base: position 82,124 of record KK118801.1, on the reverse strand, counting down.
AAGAAACTGCTATTTTACATTTTAAAATATATTAAATAAATGAGTATATCATGTTACATTGTTCTGTGGAGATTAAAAAGTAATAAAAATGTCTTTCTTATTTGCATGTAGATTGCTATTAATAATATTTCATTATTTGTGTACGTATGTGTTGTATATTTTATCCAGTCTATAGTTATTTATGAAAGTATTTGGGTAATAAATAACTTTTAAAAGAGTTGTTCATGGAGAAATGAATAACTTTAAAAATTTAGAGTGGATTTTTCTCATTGGTGAGCTAAAATAGTTTTCTGAGAAACAGTAGGTCAAAATTCCGACTGTAAATCTCGTGTTTTTTAAGCAATATATTCTTTTTATGTTTATGAGTATTAAAAGTAATTTAGAACATGAAGAATTTTATAAATATGTGAAATGGTAATTATAGCATTCTAATTTAGGCTAAAATAAATTTACCACAATTTTCAAATAAATATTACAGATTTTGTTCAGCATTTGAACTCTATCAAATGTGAATATCTGGATGGTGTTTATATATGTGTGTATTAATGCTTTTTGTGCACCTAGTCTGTTAATATATGGCATTTTATCAATCCAGGGAAGCTGTAAAAGATGTGACAGTATTTGCATACTTTTCTGTGAGTAAAATGTTTGTGTGATATTAAATTTATATAATACTGCTGAAGTGGTTTTATAAGCATTTCTTAATAACTTATACTAGTACGTGTTTTAATATTTTCATTGCAAGGTATGCACTGGAAAAATACTGTATTTTGAATCGTATAAAATTTATATGTGACTAGTTCTACCTTTCTATTTTTCAAGTTTTCCTTCATCTGCATAAAATTCTTAATTTTACAGATTTGATCTTGCTCTTGTTAGAAACATGAAACATGCTTTGTATGTGTAGTGTGTAAGAAAAAAAAATCAGTGAACCCTCTCTGAGATAACCGGCTGGAATTCTGAATAATTTTGTTCTTCTTCAGAGGTAACCATCTTGCAGCAGCTGTCAGTCAGCATCATGGATTTAACCTGTTCAAGGTTTTTGAAGTTTGTTAAAGGAACGTATTAATTTAGAGGTGTAACATGTTGATTTATTAGTATCATTATGTTAATGAAGACTTAGTGAATACTTTAGAAAGATGAATAAATAAATAGCAAACTTTTTTTATACCCAGTTTTCTAGAATACTTTAAGTAACATTTTAAAATATATGTTGACTTTATTTAATAATTTCAGAAATACTCATTATTTATTAAAATACAAATACTGATCCTTTGAATCCTACTACCTGCATAGGACAGACTGCTACCAGCAGTATCTTCTGCATTTTTTAGTCATTTGAAGACTTAAAATTTTATGTTTTGATTTGCAAACATTTTAACCAGAGATTAATCAGATATATGAAGGTATTAAAAAAAGAAAGACATGCAATCTGATAAGATATATGAAGACATTAAAAAAAAAAGACATGTATAAATGAGTTGGAACTGTCAACTTCGAAATCAATACAACCATTTGCAGCAGCATCAAAATCAAAGATAAACTGCTTTTGGCAACTAATGCTGATTTATAATACTATGCCAACTGCTTAAATGGAAAGTGAAAAATAAAAACTAAATGCCATAGATATATGATAATCATTTAAAGAAAACTGATTCATAATCCATTGTGAGCCTGTGTCATATCTTGCACTACCTACCTATGTCATACCTTACACATGACACTGAAGAGTTAACCCTCATGTGCTCTGTGTATTCATTATATATAAACAAGCAAACACATCACTTTGAATTAGCAATTCTCTTTTCAGAAAAATAATTTTGTTGCTCAGTAAGAACCAGAAGTGGAACTCTTCAATTTATTTAATGCATGAACCATTTTAATTTGGAAATAAGATATTTTAGTAAGTCGCCATATTGTATATTTGGCAATCTTGTTGTAGTTATAGAGCAGTTGTCTCAGAAAATGCCTCTGTAAATATCAATAACAATGCTTATTTATACTCTTAGTCATTTTAATATGTGATTGTCTACAGGAGAGGGTTGCTGAGAGAGAGTTCACTATTGTATGTCGCCCCTCCCCCCCCCTGTAAATTCAAGAAACGGTAGGTAGTTTTATTTTATGAATTGTTGAATTATTGCATTTGAGTGTAAGAAAGAATCAACATCTGATATTCTCACAGCCAGTGACCTACTGCCTATGAGCCATCATTAGAACAAAAGAAATTGATTAACATTGCTATACTAAACCATATGAAAAGCAGCTGTACACAAGTAAATAAACGTAAAGAAATTATATATACTTAACATTACTACGAGGTTTATTACATAACAAATTATTATATTATAAAACATTATTAGAAGAATGCACTGATGTTTCTCTGAAGAGGACCTATCTTATCCCTTGATGGTCATCATTGGATATTAATCACATTTAAAAAGCAATTCAAGTTATCCTGTTTGTCATATGTCAGTTGAAGCAGTACTATTTCACGTTTCACAATAATCATCATTTTACTGCTTTAATCATATGTAAAATGACACTGTTAGGTAACCCTATTTTTCATTCATGCAAATAATGGCCTGATGTCCATCAACAATGCCAGAAGTTTGACCCATTGTTGACAAATTGCCGTCACAGTTCAGCAAGATGACATGGCAGCGTCATCAGTATTGTTTCTCTTGTATTTCATACATTTATTTGTTTAGGATGATTGCATAGATTTTATTGGTACAACAGCAGGATCAACAAAATTTGTTGGATGACTTCACGTCAGTATCACATGATTTATATTCATAACCCAAGGCAAATGCAGAATACGCCGTGTTGTTATAGATACAACCCAGTAGGTCACCTGTTATACTAATACCGCTTGCCATTAGTGTAATACGTACGTCACTTGGCATTAGTGTAAGGGAAACTAAAATACATCTTCTAAATGTTTGTATATTGCTAAATTTAAGGCTGACAGATCATTATTTTTTTTTCGTATTTTTTAATTATAATGCTGAAGTATTATTTATTATATTCTAAGTATTTTTTCTTTTGATCAACTTTTTTAGTCTCCGCCCCCCTTTTTTTCTTCTTAAGGGAAATATTGCGCCAGTGTTTAAATTCATTTTTTAGTGGTTTAAAATTTCAATTTTAATAGCTCTTTAACTGTAAATAAAGTGCTTATTAAACTATTTTAACATATGTTGGGAGTTGTATAGGTGCAAAATGTAATTGGATCAAACTATTGCTGTATGATGTATTTGCCCGAAAACTTTTTTTTAAAGAAGTAAAAAATAGTTAAATGGTTTGTTCCCTTAAGTATAGTGTTTCTTTCAATTCAGTTTTTCGAATGCACCAAACTCTTTATACCTGCGAGTACATGTTCATATGTGTATAATAGGTTTCATGTATTTGTTTGCCAAAGATATCATTTGTTGCGCAGATCTAGTAATTTGCATAATTATTTTTGTGCAAAAGGGAAAATATTTCGTTTTATCTCATTTCCTAATTTTGTTTGAAATGCTTCCTGTAACAAAATGTTTGTCACTTTTTTCCGATGAAGAATGTATTGTGACTGAATGTATTTATTGTTGGTTTATCGTCATCACATTTCTTATTCGATTCAATGTCCAATACATATTCCAAGTATTATTTATTATAAATCATCTTGTGGAAATATGAAGTTATGTATGTGTATAAATTATTAAATTTACTTTTCCTTCCAAAAATAATTGCTTAGCATGGTCAGTAACAGGACCACCAAATCCCATAGCATATGAATTTTAACTTTCTTTATATTTATTATTTTTTACTTTCTTATTTCCTTTAATGGTTTTAAATCATACAGTTTCATATATTATTAAAATAAATGGTAAAGTGAAATGTTATGGAGAACCAGTGGCATAGCTAGAGCTTTGAAGAAAATTTTAATTTCCATATTTACAATTTTATTATTATTATTAGCAAAACCGTTAATGACATCATAGAGGTCTAACTGCTTGATTGCTCCAACTGCTGTAAAATGCAAAATAAACATTTATAACATTTCAAAGAAACATTTATGATACTTTATAATGCAGTAATTGCTTCTTAATACTGTTACGTGCGTACGGGTTCGTAATGGACTGAATGCACAAGTCGTTAAAAAGTTAATAAAATTTATTCTCTTCACAAGAAATAAAACAAAATACTGAAATATTTCCTCAGCGATATTCTTACAGTATCACAAAATCTCAAATGTTAAACAGAACTCACTTCAAAAACAGAGAAACTAATTTATCTCACAGCAAATTCGCTACAATCAATCACAGCATTAAGTAAACAAACCATTCGCTTAAAACAGCTACGACTATAACTGAGCTAAGGGGTTTAAATTCGGCTTTTATAAGCTTTTTAATTATTCACCAAAATATTCTGTTAAAATCTATAAATATCTCGATTTTCCTCAATGGCAACAGCAATTACGAGATATTTATTTATTAAATATTAAATGCATGCGCTCTTGTATTTTTTGCTTTCCCGACGTAGCTAAATCATCTGTGTTGCATGGAAAAATAAACAATTTTAATTACAATTCTAAATAAATAGCTAAATAATACAAAATCCGTAACAATACGAATAATTATTTTGCATTTGAGAAGTAATGAATAATTCTTAATGCAAAATAAACAAGTTCTGGAGATTGTATTTTAGAATGAACTGCAAGAATCCAAAAGGACTGTTCTTTCATCTTCTTGATTCGTTTTCCCTATCAATAACAGAATTAAACTCTTGAAATACTTCTGTTTTAACAAGGGGTTCTTCCTTATTAATGTCACACAGTGATCATAATTTAGTTGATATTGTAATTTTTATTCAAAAGTTTCAATGGAGTAAAAAAGGTATAACAAGGATATGTTATAATCTTGTTGGGTATAAAAAAGGCATGTTAAAATCTCGTGGTGATTTCTTTGAATATTTTACCTCAAGTAAAAATTTGCTTTTCTCTCAATTTAATTCAATATGCAATTCAAAATTTCAGTGGATTTATGTGCTTTGACAATCCACATGACTAACCATTATAAAATGATGTTTGATGCAGAAATTGCCCCCACCCCAAAAATGTATTGCGCGAGGTGGATCGCCCCTTCTAGCTAGCCACTGTGAGCAATTTTTAGACTTATGTAATGACAAAAGGGTTTACCCTGAAAGATGTTGCCATTCTTAATACGTGGACTGGATTATGCTAAAATGATAAAATTTACGTAAACATATAAAGAGACAGTAATGCTTTGGGCAACAATTTTACTGTGGTGCCATTTGTTTCATTATTAAATTTTGACTTCTTTTTGACAACATACATGTTTTAAAGCTCATTATTTGTGATGAATAACTTTTATCATTTAATATAAAATGTATAAATTTCCAGTGATTGTTCTGAGGAAGTACTTAAAAAAAAGAAATACTCCAAAAAATTTTTAAATGTGTATATAATTTGCTTTGTTCCTCATTCTCTATATATTTGGCTGTAAGAAAAATAATTTTATATATTTGATTAAGAAGATAACTTTTGAGTTTTTATTAAAAGCGTGACTCTTTGTAAGCAAAGGGACCACTTTGGTGAATGTGGTCTCAGCTACTTTTGAAAGCAATGATATAGTTTATTCTGATATATCTTTTTAGGACTCTTGAAGAAGTGACTATTTCTGTAATTTAATTTTGATTTCAAATAAAAATTTGCATTCCACTAATAGATGTGCTTTTATTTGAATTATCAATTTATTATATATTGGGCTTCCTCATACTTTCTGTGTAAATAAGAAGAAGAAATGAAAATCAAAATTATTCAAACTTATTTTCAGTCAGATTTTAAAATTTAGGGATATAGCGAAAACTATATATAGTGTCCACAAAGTCCCTGAGCAACATTTTTATTGTGGGCACCTTGTAAGAGACAGTGCTGTAAATTTCTCTGTTGTTATTACATATATATCAGAATTTTATCTTGACAATTTATATCGGTTTTAATATACATATAATATGAGGATTTGGGAATCCAAAAGTCTTTGGACCAGAGTTTACCTCAGTACATTTATTAATTACATTTGCTCGCAGTTTGAGGATCATCAACCAAGATCATTTTATCACATGATGAGGTTGTGTAACATGTATCACTTTCCACAAAAACTTTAAACCTTCCTTTTGAAAGTGGGACCAATGCCAAACGTATAAGTCCTTCCATTATCAAACAACAAATTGTTTGTTCAGGGGCTTAGTGGACACCCTGAATTTTTGTTGTATTAAGTATCTGTACTGCTGTACATGCATAAATATTCCTTCTAAATCAGAGAAGAAATCTACATTTATTTTAGAAATTTTATAAAAGTATAATCGAAAAATGGAGTAGGGGATCATTCATGTAATTATTTCATGGTTACCTGGAATGTATGGTTTTCAAAATTCTGTATAAATGATGGTTTTTAAAATTAATATTTATTTTATATGGTATAAGAGCAGGGCCGGATAAAGAGCGATTGGGCCCAATCGGGCCTCGCATTTGAAAGGGCCACGCGTTACCATCAAAATGAGCAAAAAGAAAAAATTTCGAAATTTAAAACAAATTGCTTTTGACGATAATGGATAAATTATGAATTATTCAAATAATTAAAAATATATTTAAGTTCGCATTGCTGGATGAAATTACAGGAAGAAGCAAATATTGGAATAAAAATGGAATCACAGAATGTAACTGATAATCCCGCGTCTTGGCCCGAAATTATTACTCAAAAAATAAGAGATTATTTAGTTATAAAAGGCCATGTAAAAATTACCTTAAATGAGTTTCCGCGCAAAAAGGATGGAACACACTTTTCAAAAGTGCATCTGCATAGAAGGCTTACAAATGGTGTAATAATAACCGTCCTTTGATAATATGTTCTGAATCAGAAGACAGAATATTTTGTTTTTATTGTCGGCTATTCAGTATGGGTGCCTCAATTGCACTAGCTACTGTAGGATTTAATAACTGGCTAAATACATATAATAGATTAGTCACACATGAAAAATCAAAAAAATCATTTGGTAGCTATGTTAAAATGTACAGAGCTTCAAAGAAGACTTTCTGCTGAGCAAACAGTAGATGAATAGATAATGTTCAACAGAAGTTGTTGAACCAAGAAAAAATTCGTTTGTATAAGATATTTGAAAGATTATTTTCTGTAGTTCAGTTTTTAGCAGAACGTAATATCGCGTTTAGGGGATCCATCGAAAACCTAGGCGATGCATGAAATGGAAATTTTCTAGGTATACTTTAATTGCTTGGAAAATTTGATCCAGTAATGCAGGATCATATACAAAGAATTGCCACAAAACAAATACACCAAAGTTATTTAAGCAAAACAATACAAAATGAAATAATAATAGGCAACAAATTAAATTATTGATAGAATAAAATATGGAAAATATTTTGCCGTGATTCTGGATTGTACTCCAGATGTCAGTCATCAAAAACAAATGTCTCTTAGCATCAGATATGTTTCGGATGGAACATTACCAGGCTCTTAAATCTATTCTCCCGGGTGCTCTCCATCAAAAGTATGGTGGAACTGCAAAGTCAGTGCGGCTGGACTACACCTGTCCGACCAGTAGTGGAATTCTATATGTCTTGCTCATTTTTACCTGTACCTGGCACCAGATCTACATTTCGAAGGACTAATTCTTTAGATAGGAACTTCGAGAATAATGATTCAGTTAATTCTAAATGTTCAGACTGTTAATGACAATTTATACTCTGAACAATATAGCGGATGTGTGCTATTTTGAAACAGAATTAAGATGCAGTGAGGGACATATAGTGCTTTTCTGCCTTATTTTACTTTATTGGTATGCGGTACGTTACAAGCCTAAAGGAGGTGGATGCCTTGAATGAAATAATTCTTCCCCGCCATTGACGAGACCTAGTATTTCCATAGTATCGAAGATCTGGCAGAAAAGAGACCTAAGGTTGTGGAATATAATGATTTATGCATTGACTACTAGACAGCTTCCGCTGTCTTTTTACGGATTAAATCAAGTGACCCGAATATTGCAAAACTTTTGACAAACTTCAATTCTTGAAATATGTGTACTTTTTATTCTGTTTCAATTTGCAAACTGGAAAGCATATAAATATTCCTGAAAATCAACAAAAAAATCATATTTAAAGTAATAAAGTCTAGAAAATTACGGTTAGTCATTTGGATATATAATACTGCCAAATGTGTAATATTTTTCATTAATAAAACTCCCCTTTTGGCAATATGAAGGGTACAGATTGAGAAACTTAATTACGAAATAGATCAGAATTTCAGTTGTCACATTAAGCTAAAGCTGTATAATCTTTGTTCCTTTTCTAAACCATTTCATAAGTCTTCCTCTTTTTAATAGTGTTACATATGTACGGGTTCGAAGTGGATTGCATGCACACCTTGATGAAATTTATTTTCTAAAAAAAAAAAAGATAATTTTAATTCTGGAACTTTTGACATAAAAGTACTTCTACCGCCTTAATCAGTATGACAGAGTACAATCAGTAGTTACCTCTTAAAAAAGAGCTTTTTTTTAAACATATCACAAAGAGAAATCTCGCACGGTGATCTCTCAGTACTCTGAATTCTCAAAACACTGAGCGGAACTGAAAACTGATGCTCTCTCCGATGTTATATGGTTCCCCCGTCCTCTAGAGAAATTTCCAATAGCTTCGATTTCTCGAAACTGCTGAAAGGCATACACAGTTACAGTATATTCTGCAAGCATTTTGCTTTTCTAATGACTTTCGTTTTATCCCTTACGTGACAACACTCACCCGGATGTCCGTCCTCGATAGGTCGACGAGTGCCAAGGCTACTACTGGGGCAGTTAGACACCGAGGCCTGTTAGTTTTGGGGGCATTTCATTATGCCGCATCCTCTTCAGCTATTATTTAGTGGACCGATTTAACTCCGTTATATTTGATTCCGAATAGCATTATGTCCTCAGAGGCAGAATGCAGTTCATTATTTTTTAACTCCAAGGAAAAATTATATTTCCTTATAAAGTCTAATCCGAGTATTCAAAGATCTATAATATCTGTCACATGTACTGTGTGATGGTAGGCGGCATTTCCATGTGATGTTGACGCTTAATTTTCCATCGGTGTCGATTTTATCACCAAAGAAAGTCTCGAAAGTAACGCAGGGCGTCGTCCAGATAAATTTACCTTCCAATAGTTGAGTCAGGTCTTTTCGGATGATGATAGCATTTACTCCTGTATCGATGGTCATGCTGCAAGGAACTCCATTTATATGTCGCATAATAAAAATTCAGTTACAGCTGCCACTCCTTGCAGAAATCTGAAGTACTTTAAAATGGAGCTTCTCCACATCTGGCAACTTCCACTCCGTGAAACAGCTCTCAATTAGATTGCTGAGAAGCTGTCTTAGCTCCCTCGTCTTCGAGTGTTCTCCAGTTCTTTCATTCTACACTGACTACCAATAAGTATTTGAACACCTGTGATAGAAAAGAAAAACTAACTTTATTCAAAATCAATAGTTGGTAGAGTCTCTACGAGAGGTAATTACAGCGTGGACCCTCCGGGGCATACTTTTCACAAGTCTTTGTATGACAGCTAGTGGTATTTTCTTCCACTCGGCTTGGAGAAGACATAGAAGTTCCTTCACCGATTTTGCACGGGTAATGCACCCCTGAATTCAGCGATGCAACTCGTCCCAGAGGTTCTCGATAGGGTTCAGGTCTGGACTCTGGGCAGGCCAGTCCATTCGATGAACTCCATTGGCACCATACCAAGCCTTGGTTAACGTCGAAACATGACAACTGGCATTGTCGTCCTGAAAGTAACAAGTGTCCAACCCGTAAAACTGCCACGACGCAGGAAGCCATTGTCATCCAAAATAGTGCAATATGCATCGGAGTTGAGCTTACCATGAATGGGGACCAAGGGTTCCAGCCTATATCAGGAGAAACACCCCCAGACCATAATTTCACCTCCGCCGAACTTGACTGTTGGCACAATGCATTCTGGCAGGAGACGTTCTCCAGGTAGCCGCCAGACCCAGACCCTGCCATCTGAACGGTAAAGGGTGAACCTTGATTCGTCACTCCAAAGAACCCGTTCCCACTGATCTACGGTTCAATTTCGATGTGCTTTGCACCACATTAACCGAGCAGCGCGGTTGGACTTTGAGATTAAAGGCTTATAGGCAGGAGCATGACCATGAAAACCAAGCACTTCCACTTCTTAATCACATAGGCCACTGTCGATTTTGGGTACTTCAGATCGCTAGATATGTCCCTTAAGGATCGGCCACATTTGTGATACCCGATAATTATACCTTTCTCGAAATCAGAGAGCTCCGAACTGCGAGGCATTTTGCATGCGACTAAAGCCGATGCTGTTTCCTACACGTTATATACCGGCGGAGTCCATGACGTACCTTAGGACCGCAGATATCGTCATTTCAATAGGTGTCCAAATACGTATTGGTAGTCAGTGTAGTGTTCACCATTGTTGTGGCAGCATTTTAGGATTGGTTTGTTGCCATTCATATTCTGTCTTAAAGCGTTGATTTGCCTTGTTAAATCGTTTAGACGTGCGGTCACTTGATCCGCTGGCTTCTGGACATGAGCAGTTCTGATTGAGCGGCTGTCTCTGTTAGTTGTTTGCTGGGCTGCCTCGAATTTCATGGCATGCGATAAAGAGCTTTTTAAGTCCTTAACATCCGCCATTCTCAGAGCTTTCTGCATCTCCGGATCACGGATGCTATCGACGAACTACTGCAGGGACTGTTTCTGTTGGGCAGTCCAAAAAAGCGAGATGTCTTTCAACATCCGTGGTGAGCTCTTGGAGTGTTTTCGTGGGCTTCAGTTAGTCTAATTTTAACTGAAGCATGTTATAACCTTTTAAACACTTCTCTCCAAACGCAGCTCCAGCTCACCGGTTAGAGCATCGAAGACTAACCTCTGTTTTTCGGGCAGAGTTCTATCCACTGCGTTTGCTATCAGAGAACCCGCAAGATGGCGAGCCTTAGTTTCGGAATCCCATTCATTTACATCCGTCTCTGTAAAGAACTCTGTCTTCTACGCTTACGAACTCTGTCTTTCCGTCATATGAGGATCGCTTTAGAGATGGCGGGAAGACATAGGTAGGATTTAAAGCCCTTCAGAATTGTTTTCAGCTGTAACTGTGGATTTCTTTATTCTGCCAACTTTCTTCGAGAAATCAGAAACTCTGTCATCGCTTTATTGTTCTACAGCGGGAACTCTTTCTTTGATTTGTGGTTTGATAGCAGAAATCACTGTTTTTTCAATCTCTTTTCCAAAGCATGTCTATTCTGCTTTCCGTACCTTCGAATTTGTATTCTATTATAGCAGTAATTTCTCTTTATATTTCCCTTTGACCTGTTTCAGTCTTTTCTTGAACAGAGTTGACGGTGCCTCCCATCTTTTCTTGTCTCACTTATAACGAACTTGATGGCCACTTTCATTCTGTATTGGCCCGCTTTCGTTTCTTTGACGGACTTGACGGCCAATTACATCTTTCCTTTAATGGACCTAATGGCATCTTTATCTTTTTTTTGGCTCGCGTTCATATCTTCCTTATGGTCTCTTCCTGGACGATCCCACCCAACTTTCTTTTGTAATGCCGCAAAGGCTGTCACCAACTGTCTTATTTGCTCTTCAGTCACTCTTATCACCGGTATTCAATGCCTCTTCTGGCACCAAAATTTATTGCGTGCTTGCAGATTCGTAATGTACACAGAACAGATGAAACCTTGATGATTTTTTTAAAGCACTACATAGTCCTGAAATTTTTCACACAAAAGTACCCGCACAGTTGTTATCAGTATGACAGAGCACAATCAGTAGTTAACCACTTCTAACTACTAAGAACGTGGAACATAAGGCAGTGCAAACCGCACCAGAAAGGGAGAGCTCGTACGGTAATCTATTGGCAACTACTCCAGTAAAAGAAAAAGAAGAAAACAGTTATTAATTCGAGCTTTCTTGGCAACAGATAGAAATCAGACGATAACTGTAGAACTAGAATTATTATTTTTAGAACTTTACCTTGAACTAGATTTTGGGAACATTTGAATCGGCTGTAATAGAATATTGTTGTTAAAATGATTATCCTTAAAACTGAAAATGTAAATAATAATATGTCAATACAAAACTAAGAAAAGCTAAGTCATGTCTATGATTATTTCTTCGTGATGAATGATTTATTAAGGAAGACGTTAATGTTTCCTAGCAGCTATCTGGAATATAATACAGCATCAAGAAAACCATCAAAGGGGTAAGTTATATAGTTTTCCGACAGACGAACAGACAAAGTAGACAGATGTCTTTTTTTTTTTCATCCGCTAAGTCTTTGCCCGCACAGCGAAAAATAAAGATTAGGTGCGAAGGAAAAGCAATTAGAAAGAGGGAAATTTTTTTTCATTGAAAAGTAATTTCGTAGCACTTGATACGAAATTGTCGTTTTTAAAGCCATTTGAAAAAGTGAGCTAAAAAAAGAGAAAAAAAGTAAGGCCCGGACTATACAGCAGAAAAAAAATCATTTATGGGCCTAAGTAAAGCAGTGAAGAAGAAAAAGAAACATGAAGCAACCTAATCATGAAGGTACACTGATGTTAAATTATGGAGAAGTCCACATGACCTGTCAGCGTATTTCCAAACCCTACCCCACTTTTCGAATTTTTGACGTCACAGAGAACTCGACTAGTTTCGCCTGGGTGGATAATTCTTGCGCATGCGTAAAGTAGCTGAAAGCCGAGCAAAGAATATGTTGAGGTTCTTTGAGCCGAGGATTAACAAAAACAGAACTTGGTCTATGCACTAGTAAACAGTATTGAGTATTAAAATTTGAAAGTGAATTCTTTTATGTAATTGCATAGTTGGACGTGTTTTAATCTTCACATTCCTTCCACATTGAATTTTTCCTTATCACTGTGAAATATATTGTATTATAAAAATTAAATCAAACAAATTACTTTGTTAGAATAATCGAGATATGAATGTTCTAATTGGATTTTCTTTTTATTATTATTTATTTCCGTTTAGAAAGATATTGGACAAAAATTTATCTCCGCCGAAAATTTCTTGCTTATTTAAAAACTATTATTTGTCAATAACGTAATAGAAACTGACTAATCTTGTGCTTCATAGATCAATATGACAACGAATTCAAAATGTTACATAAACAGACCGTTAAACTTTAGTTTGTAGTAGATGAAACTCAATAGCACAGAGAAAAAATATTTCAATAAAAAAATTCTCCATGTTAATTCAATAGCTAAATTATTTCTATTTCAATAAGAAATCTAATTTCAATGCTGATATAACACATAAATGTTAAATCCTAGTATATGGTATGGCCTCGGAGCGATTGTGACTGTGTCGCCAATACGAAATCATCCTAACGTCGGCAAATCACGTGTATATTAGAATTCAATCTTCAATGAGAAAAGATTAATAAATTGTGGGTTTCCTGAACGTTATATTCGTATGCTTTTCCAAAGTTCTACAAGAGTCGAAATACCACTGGAAGATTTCACAGATACCCTTTTTTCAAATTCCAGTGTAGAATTTTTATTCATTTCATTCAGATAAATAGTAGCCAACTGATTATAATTTCTAGTTTTGCAAATAGGAAAATACAGGGTTTAATCATAGTATATTGTACACATGGGATATGCTGGCATTATGATGAGCAGTAAACAAGTCATTTTGGTGTAATGCCAAGACAATACCATATACTTGAATTTTACCAAGCTAAAGTTTGCTAAACAATTTTATATATGAGAAAAAATAATTTGCTTTCATTCCCTTTAAGTCAGATTGTTTGTTTCCAGTCGAAAATCATAATTTTTGCAAGTAAGAGACTGAAATTAAGCATACAGGTTTTCATTGCCTGAAATATCAATTAATTGTTCTTTTTTCATCTATGGGTATATTGGAATTAGAAATCTGAAAGTAAAATGGGTCATGGATCCAACCGACTTCCTTATTTGGAATTCTTTTAAAAAGTCAGTTTTATCATATGACGAGAAATCATGTTTTTAAACAACAAGAAATATATATTGTTTTCTTTAGTAAATTCTGAAAAACATGGAAACATGCCTGTGTTGTTTTTGTTCAGTTCTCCTAGACAAATTATTAGTTTAGTTTTCAAAAGCTTCAGTATTATTGCTCAGTATTAAAATATTTGTAATTTTTCTCTGTAGACATAAATTCAAATCATTAAGTTTTCCCAAAATATCTACTACGTAACTGACTTTTTCTATCCAGTCATTATTAATGAATGAAATTTCCGATGTATGTTTCTTTTCTTCCGAAAATATATAAACTTTATTTCTCAATCGAAAATATGTCGCAGTATTTTTCTGTGCACGAGCCAACTGACTTCGGTATGTAATAATAATGTCTCATGCCATTATTAACGCTCTTAGTCCTTTATTATTACCTCTTAATGCTGAAGCATCATCAGTACAAACTGCGACACAGTGCATCTAGGTAGATTGTTTCAAAATATTTTAATAATTTCAAATGTTTTCCTTCCAGTTGTTTTAACCTCCAAATTTTTACAACCTAAAAAATATTCTACTGTGTTGTCTTCAAAAACATATCTTAGATAAACAATGAATTGAGACATTTTAGTAATGTCGGTATAGCAAGTTGTATAGCAAATACAAGATTTTGTAATCAGTTTGAAAAAAATTGTTTCCATAGTACATGATGTGACATGGTATCTCTTGATAATGCTATTGTATTTAAATCGCTGCTATATTTTTCTCTATGCATAACTGCCGACAGAATGCAAACTTTTCGTAATCAGAAAACAAACGGGGGTAAAGGAGTAACGATTTTCCCTGTTATATATCATGCAAATAAAAGAGCACGTATGACACAAGCATTAAAGAATGATTGGTTTGAAAATCATTTTATACCCTTGGCTCGGCAACATTTGAATTCTGTTGGTTTACCTGATGACTCAAAAATAATCCTAATTGTAGACAACTGTTCAGCTCATACTTCAGTTAAAGTTTTAGTGAAAGATAATGTATCTGTATTATTCTTCCCTCCAAATTGTATGTCTGTCATTCAGCCTATGTATATCGGAATAGTGTGTGTGCTGAAATACAAAGTAGCATTTTTAAAATCCATGTTAAATTTCGTGAACAATGGCAAGACTATTCAAGAACTTTTTATATATTTTAGCATAAAATCTGCTGTATGGAGCATCACAAGATCGTGAAAAGATGTGTCTCCAGATATATTAAAAAATGCTTGACATAATTTATGGCAGCTACTATAGTTCATGGTGAGGACGATGAAGATGATAGCCGAGAATATGAAGGTTTTCTGATATTGCAAACTAAAGGTAAAATTTTCCAGGTAATGGTTTTTGCAAAAAAATGTGGAGAAGTGGTAATAAATGAAGATGATATAACAGAACTTTCTCATTGCAATGGCAATGCCCAATCATCAATCAACGGACGGCGAAATCTGTAGTATGGTTCTAAATCCAGAAAATACTGCTACCAATAGTGAAGAAAGTGACAGAGAGGTTATTGAAAATGAAAAAATTTCAATTGACAAGTTAGTCGGTATTCTCGACAAAGCAATTACAGAACTTGAACAGTGGAACTTCGTAACTAAACAGGAAATTATGTCTGTTTATAGAATTAAAGAGAAAGTATTTGCACAATGAATGAAATATTTAATAAAGTAAACAAATAATTATTAAGCTTTTTTTGTAAATTTTGATACCCTTTAAGATTATAACTGCTCTTTATTTCATAAATTACAATTTCATATTTTTAATTGCATAATTTCTGCATGCCATCTTACCAGATTTAAATAAATGATCCAATATCCGGAAAAATCCCAAATTCGGAATCGCCAAAGTCCCAACGAGTCCCGATTTCGGACTTTGTACTGTATAATGAACTCACCTTTATATTTATTAAAGTAGAAAGAGACTCAGTGGTTTAATTTTTGTTTGCATTTTCATTAATAGTTTTTCGAAGTTTATTAGATGTTGGTCCATCATTCCCATT
Source organism: Stegodyphus mimosarum (assembly GCA_000611955.2). Taxonomy (NCBI): domain Eukaryota; kingdom Metazoa; phylum Arthropoda; class Arachnida; order Araneae; family Eresidae; genus Stegodyphus; species Stegodyphus mimosarum. The sequence goes on along the minus strand of KK118801.1, from coordinate 66,054 downwards.
TCTCTTGTGAATATTAGATACCTATTTTTGGCCATTTACATATCATGAACAAAACTACAATTAAAGCAAAATTGTTTTTATTATCCTTTGAGCATGCTATTGAATTTTGCAATATTTAGAAAATGTTATGTGCTTACCTGACAACAAATTTGGTTACAAATGAGAAACCTAGTTTATAAACGATGCACATTACTAGTACACATTGCATATAAAGACACTACTGAGACAGAGAAAAAACTATACTGTCTTAGCTGCAAATATGCAGTTGATTTGAAATTCAAGCTGTTTGGAAAACATCAAAGATGACGTACGAATAAAGTGGAAAATATTTAAATGTTTAATTTAAAATTCCTGGCAAATGTTAAAAAACATCCAAAATTCCCTTCAAATGTCATATATGTATATATTTTGGCCAAAAAAATTTCTTTGAACTTGTATGTGACTCCCAGTTTGCGTATCAGTGCCATAATGAACAAGTGGTCATAAGACTTTGTATTCATGTAAACCCGATGAATTCTCAATAAGTGGTTTAAATTTTGTAAAAAACAATATAAGTTATCTATTTTTCAATGAAAAAATGATTTGAGACTTGCAGAACAGCATGCCACAAAATATTTTCAAAATTACGGGAAAGTGCAACTTTGTGAAAATGGATAAACATCAGCTGTCCAATGTGAAAAATTATGACACGTGAATTAAGATTTAATATTTTATGACCATAGCTTGTGTATGTTGATTATCTAACTAAATACAGAACAATCTGTTTCCCTTCAAACTTCATTCCGAATAACCACTACATGATATATCCCACTTCTTAACTTATGTATGTTCAGATGTTATCTATCATTACTTGCTCATGTGTGTAAAAGAGTTATGGAGAGGAAGAATTAGTATTATCACTTATAAATTGATGTAATGTAATATATGACTCGTGATGCGGTATAAGTATTTCTATGCTCAATGAAATGTGGTATTATAGAATGAAGTTATTGAAGTATGCTTAAGCTTCTGATGTTATGAACAACATTTTACAACTAATTAGCAGACAAGCATATTTAGAGCTTTGATTGTAAATGATAATTTTTTTTTTTTCAAAATGACTGGATAGCCAGGAAATGTTGAAAAAAGGATACTATCTCATTCAAAATGACACATATAATCATTTATTTAAATCAATTAAACAGTTATTTAAATTAAGGTATTTTTATTATCATAATTTTTCCAATAAGCAATAGAAGTACTAATAACAAATTGACCATATTGAGAAAATAATATAATTTAAACAAAATATTCCTGCACACAGATCTGAAATATCAAGGAATGTTTTAAATATTATTTCAATTCATAAATTTGCCATTTTAAAATAGAATAAATGTAATAATATAAAAGTGTTTAAGTTTTTTTATTAAAAACATTTAATGAAACATCCCATGGGATTTGGCATTTGGTTGATTAACTAAAATGTTTTGCCCAAGAGCATGCTTTCTTTTTAAGTTCTTCATTTGCTTGGTCTACCAGACTGTATTCTCTTTGCTCCTGTTCTTAAGCCTGCTCTAATTTTTCTTCTGGACTGTGACGTTGGTTGTATTTTAATGTTATGGGTCTTTTTAAGATTTAGTTTATTGTTAAACAAAGATAGAACTTGCGCTGGCGTTGATATTTTGTCAAGATGCACATTCATTTTACAAACAGCATTTAACATACCTTCTGAATCGTTTTCATTTGCAATTTCAGCAAGTCTAGAAAAGTTCGCATTCAATTTTTTAATTTCTGAAGAAAATGTAGAATGTTTTCTCTCTGCACTAGATAAATCTTGAGTCTGCTTTGATGCATTACCTTCTGTGATTTTAAATTTATCTGCCTGACTGTTTTGCAAATTAACATTTTCGGGAAGTGAGGCATCATCCGAGTCAGGAATTGATGACTTTTTCATACTTTTGAAAAATTCAGGTTTTGTATACCCCATTGCCAAATATGCAATTTCTTCAAAATCTTTCGGAAGCAGCTTAGGCAGGTTTCTGAAATTTATATTCAATTTCATATGTACAGCCCACAGATGTTTGCAAAATTTTCCTTGGGTTCCAATTGCACAATCACACATGTCCATGTCCTGTAAAACATTATAAAATGTCCTTTCATTTTCAGAAGATGACACATAATACATGTTTTCGTCAATAGGGTGACATCTAAGTCTTTAGCTTTTGTTTGCAATTTATAAGCCATACAAAGCGGTTTCGTGATACGATGGTTTGCAAATTCTAGCATTCTTTTCATGTAGTACTTTTCCATGACTAAGCATACAAATTCAACTAAAGAACACATGTTAAAAGCTTTACATCTTTCTAATACAATATCTTTAAATATTCTTATAGGTGATTCAACCATATTGTTTGTATTATGCCCTTTGAAAGAAGTTCCTGCCCTGTAACAAATAGCCCATTCTATTCTTCTCTCCCAAAGCATTTCAACATGAGAAATGTAGTTCTCATATTTACTAGCACATGGATCATGAAGTAATGTGAAATATTCTTCAGTACCTGCAAGTTCATTGGGTGTATATAAAATATTTCTAAAGAGTTACATTAAATACTTCTTTTCGTTTTTTAAGATATTATTTTTACAGTCCCAAAGCCAACGCCATGAAGCTTGAGTTACATGGAATGTACACAACAGTAAACGAGAGTTTGCGTAAGTGACTTAATCATCCGTCATAAATAAATCTGGTTCTCCTTTTCCTCCAAAGGCCTGATCACCCATTAATTGTTTAAATGTATTCGCTAAAACAGATGCTGCATCATCCAATTCCATGTACAAAAAACTCATTTGATGTAAATTTTTGGCTGCAGTAGGTGTTAGACCATCATTAAAATATTAAAAAAAAGTCTCCTTTGTGTCTGTATTTATGTGCAAGAAGCTATAAGCTTCTGCAACATTCACATGATGAGAATGGTTAAAAGAAATCTGAAATAAACAATATATATATATGTGTGTGTGTTACATAAAAAATCGGGTAAAGTGCAGAATTGCCCCCTTATTTGTTCGGCCCTTTTTACAAGAGTAAGAAGAATTGGATTTTTGTCAATTTTCTTTTACTTTTTAAGTGAAAATGGGTCAATGTGTACGTGGATAAAGTCAAGGGAGTGCCCAATGCATTTTTGTGTAATTCTGGGATTTTTTTTAAGCGAAAATAAGTCATTGTGTACATGGATACTAAGTATGTTCAATTCTTAAAAACGTGCCAAGCAGTGGGTGATTCTGCACTTTCCACAAAAAATCTTAGACCAGTTCTGAAATCTACCAGAAGCTCTGTTTGTGAAATAAATGAAAAGATAAAATTTTAGAGCTTATTTTTTTTACAAGAAATTAAAAATTCACTGGTGACTTTTGCACAGATTTGCATAATATGAAAAATTTTAATATTCAGTGTTGTTGTATAAAACCTTAGTCATTCAGAATTAAAAATTCAAATAATTATAACCTCATTAAACATATAATATTGATTTTTCAATTTAATTTTCATCTTTTCGAAAACATATTTACTGTAAAAAAATGTTGAATTTATACATAATCAGAATAAAAGCCTTTCTTTTTGTTTTTTTATGTTCATTAAAGAATACAAAATATTAAAGTGCCCGATCATTTTTGTGAGCTACTGTATACTTAATTTATTTGTTAACCTTGATTCTACTCGCATCGCTGAATTTTGCGATGAATGAATCACATTTACTGCTATGTGTATCACCTTTAAGATTTTTCATACACTTTACATCCACTTCAGCAGTGAACTGTTCTTCATTTCTTTCTTCAGACACAGAAATGGAATACGATACGTCGATAAACAATAACCACTCATAATTATTTATATTACAATACTCTCACAATAAGGCCTTAAACTACACAATTTACTCCGCAAAAAGCACGCCGTTCTACTCGTGAGTGGGGTATGGCGATTCTATTTGCCAGGTTAAACTAGTCGATATTTTCGTGACGTCAAAAATTCGAAAAGTGGGGTAGGGTTTGGAAATACGCGACCTGTCACCTTATAATGAAGGCTCTAATGTGGTGTTGAAGTAAATGTAAGGCTCCTATACCTAGGCCGTTGTTTCCAGGTGTAGAAGAGTCTTAAGTAAATGTATAGCATGTTAATAAGTGAGGTATTGAAATATTTAACCTAATCTGAATAGAAATGGGTTTTAAAGAAAGGGGGATACTTCGTTTCGGTAATTGAGCTCTCCTGAATATTTGTAACTTATTAGAGGAAGGAAAAAAAAAATCTGTGATCAGGAGTGTAGTGCTGTGTCAGTGGGCTTGAGTAAGGCTACTATAAAGGACTATACTATCTCTAGTAGCTCTAGGCTTGGGTGGCGTGGACTAGCTGAGAGCGCCGGCAAGCCAATGGAAAAAAAAAGGGGGAGGGGAGGGGAGGGGCTCAGTATAGGCATGGCCAACTAGTTGGCCAACTTTAGTTGGCCATGGTATAGGAAAGCTGAAAACGGCGTCTTTATATGAAAACTGTAAATTGGCAACAAATTAAAACGTACATGGTCTGGTCGTGCGAAATCATAACAGAGCGTTCGTGATGTCTGTTTTGAGTACTTTTTTGAGAGTTAGTTCCTTAGCTAATGCATTTAAAGGTTCCATTATAGCTAAAAGTCTGGTATCTAAACATCAAAATGCTTTCAAACAAGGTAATTTGGATTTGTGACTATATTGTTTGTGTTTACCGTTTAGACTCCATATTCGTTCAAATGACCTTTGTAAACCGTTTAGTATACTTAAGTGGTAACTTATATAAAAAAATTGTGATTATGAAAAAGTTTCAAGATTTTGATAACTTTTTTAAGTGTTACATCTTTTATAACATCATTCATTCATGTAGTACTTGTAAAAAAATTATGAATATTTTATTGTGTTATGTGTGTGTTAATGCGCCTTATTAATACTAAGTAATGAATGAATACTGACTAAATGAATTCATGAACATATAAGTTATAGTTTGGTGACAGATCCTGTTAAGGATAATACAAAAATATTTTATATAACAATTTCAAAAGCCTTTTAATCTTGCTTTACGGAGCATTGTGTATATACCGATTTATCATTTATTAGATTTTTATTAGATCTTATATGATGCTTTAATGTTGTGATTGAAGTTGTATATTTGACAACGACCCATTTTCACGTAAAAAAAAAATCTCAGAATTGCATAAACTCGGCACTGCGCACTCCCTTGACTTTGTCATGTACACATCGATATATTTTCACTTAAAAAGTCAAAAGAACTTGACAAAAATCCAATTCTTCTTACTCTTTCAAAAAGCGCCAAACAAGTGGGCGATTCTGCATTTTACCGATATATTTTTTCTTAGCCTTCTTTTTTACTCAAGTTTTTGCAAATATTATGATTTTCAAGTTCTTTATTTTTTTAGGACAAAAATTGCTTATTCGGATTAATAAAAAAATGAAATTTTTCTTATTGTAAAAAATAGTAATTAATTAGATTTTGTTAAAAGTTTAAATCGAATACCTTTTGATGTTTTTGGTGATTTTTATGGTGCTCAAAAGCAATGTTTTCGAGATGGCCGTTATCAAACATAATGCTGAAAACTTACATTATAAAAACAACAAACATACTCACCTTATGTTTTCTTGGGTCTATCTCATTGTCAGATGACTGCTGCACATAGATAATGCAAATCATGTAGTTCCCGGGACAGATACTCCTCCTTATCCTGATACTAGTGACGCACATGAACCTCTCAAAGTAGGAGTACAAAATGTCATCCAGCAACTACTGAAGACTCCACTTGCAAATTTCACATTTTTTTGGCTCACAATAGTGTTGGTACAGGCTCCAGTTTCGGGCACCTTTCTGATGACAAACCCACTCATAGCCTCCTGACCAATCCTTACACTCAACCAGATGCATAACTTTCATATAGCCCGGATGTCCATACCAAGACCTAATTAAACCTAATTAAAACTATTGAGTGGTTTTTGCTGCTTTTGTTAGTTTCAGAATTTGTCCCCCCTCTTGATATACAAACAAATCAAAATGACATATAGGGAAGTAAATAAAAATATCTTTATTTTTGAAGAAAAACTTTTAATTCCAACATATTAAAATTTTATTATTTTATTTGCTTGTTGTTCACAAACCACTGATGACATTGTAGAGGTCTACTTGATTTTCTAAATGCTGTTCTGTTATATAGACAGTGTAGAAGGATTTTTTAAATGCAAAACATACATTTGTAGTTCTAAAAATCTTGTTTAATGAGTTTTATTTAGAAAACTGACAGTCGTCACCACATAAGCAGTTGTGAGGAAAAATCACAATAGCATTACAATATTTAGTTTTGTTCTGGAAATTGTATGTACTTTGTTTTACTTTGTTTGTATTAACTTCCTTCTGGAGATTGTATTATTGATAAATTGCAACAATTCAAAACAAGTGCTTATCTTCATTATTGTTTAATTTTTTTTATAGCAGCAACAGAAAAAACTGAAATACTTCTCTCTTAACGTTTTGACTAAAAATTTAAAAAAAAAAAAAAAAAATCCCATTTCCTATCCAGGTGAAAAAATATGTCATAAATAAGGTAAATTTAGCATTTGGGATCTTTTTGACAAATGGTTTTCAAGCCTGAAAACCAACATATGGTACAGGGTAAAGCATTCTTTTCATAACCCAACATTACACATTGGACAACTGATATTTGTCATATTTGTATATTATTCTTTTCTCTATATTCATTTGTTTATAATGAGCATAGCGTTGTCTTGATTTTCCATCTGTTGGAAGATGATTCCCAACATTCAAGATATTCTAAGTACTTTTTAACCCAGCAGTAATTTTTAAACTTTTAGTGGGACATGTATGCCGCATTAGTAGTCGAAAGATTAAGGAGCAATCCTTTCTTATTAATATCATCATGATCACATTTTAGTTGATATTTGTAATTTTCGTTCAAAAATTTTGGTAAAATTAAAGATTTGTTAACAAGGTTTGATTAAATAAAAAGAAATAAGAAACGAGGTTGCTATAATGTATGTAGCTGTTGAAATATCATTGTGATTTGAAATAAAAACTATTGTTCTTCTTAATTTAATTCTGTAGGGCAATTCAAAATACATTATTTATTACCTGGCTTGATAATCTACACAATTAACTACTATAAAATAATATTTCAGGTGAGAAATGGCATGCCCAGGGCAGATTACCCCCCTCTACCTATGTCATGTCTTCACCTCTACCTTTAGCTATGCCATTGTTTGTTGTCTTTGCATGAGGAGATTGGCTGATATAGTGTTTTTCTGATAACCAATATGTTGTTTTGTGATAAATTCTCCAGTTGCTATAATATTCTACAATTTTCTCCTTATGAGTGTATTGACAGCTGGAATGTTAATTTCTATTTTTTATACCAACAGGAATTAAATTATAGTTGTCATTGTTTTGATGGCATTTGGAACATTTGTGTGTTAATAGTTGTAACTATTTACTGTTCAGAATTTGTGAATTATAAGGAAAATGATCTACGGGTTTATCTTAGTTATAGCAGTAGCTCAGCTATCTGGAAAACTCAGTAAATGCTGAATGCCAGATATATAAAAAATCTGGATAATTAGTTGACCATATACATACCTGCCAACTTTTACGAATTTTTCGTAATTTTTACGAAAATGCGTTTGTCTTTACGATTTTGCGATCATAATCCATTTTTTACGATTTTTTAACTTTTTCAAGTGTTTTTGGTGATTTTTGTCGAAATTTTAGAATTTTTCGCCAATTGCATCGTGTTTTACCGCCAACTACCGACTGCTTCGAATCCAGTAACCTGCGGTTTCTCCTAACTCGCCGCTTAACCAGCCAATCCAATGCACTGATTTTGTTTCTCCCACTCTTTTCTTTGTGGGCGCCAGATTATTTTTCTCACATTCATTTCAGCAACAAGGGAATTACTCAGTGAGTGTGGATTGTCGCATTCTGTTTTTTTTTTTTTGTTTGTTTGTTTGCACGTGCTACGAATTTTCTTAATATGTCATTGTTATGAAATGAATTAAAAAAAACGTATTCTCAATATTTTCGGCGTGCCTACAAAGCCGAATTTCCAACAATTAAAGAATCCTTCAAAGGAAATAACTATGCATTTTGCAACGTGTGTGTGTGTGACTTCATAATAAGTCACGGTGGAAGAAGCGACATTGTGAAGCATGTCAAGTCTAAAAAGCATGAAGTTAATGCTTCGGCTTCGACAACGTCAAAGAAAGTGGATGATTTTTTTTTCAAATTCGGCTCCGAATTCGGATGCCGATGTCATTTTGGCAGAGTGTTTGTTTACTGCATTCCTCATCGAACACAACGTGCCGCTAAGTGCTGCCGATCACGCCGGTCAACTTTTCAGTCGGATGTTTCCCGAGTCCAAGATTGCTCAGAAATATGTTTGTGCTTGCACGAAAACATCTTCTATTGTGAACGAAATTGCTTGCGATGCACAAAGTAAAACGATAGCTGCACTCCAGAATTCAGCATTTTCTTTGTCAATCAATGGCAGCAACGACAGTGATTGGAAGCTTTACCCCATCGTTGTCACATATTCCTGTGATGTTTCTAATGAAATGAAAACTCATCTTTTGCGTCTTCCATTGTTAAATGGAGACGCTACAGGGGAAAATATTGCCTCCTTGGTAATAAATGAGTTGAAACAACTTAACATCCCAATATCAAACTGCATTTTATTTGGTGCAGATAATGCTCATGCCATGGTGGGTGACAAAAAGGGTGTAGCCTCTTTCCTCAAAAAAGAACAAAATGAATTAATTGTTATTGGATGCCCATGCCAGTTAATTAATTTGGCAGCAGAAAAAGCTGCAGCTGCTTTACCATTAAATATTGACCAGCTTCTGATTGATGTGTTTTTCTATCTGAAAAAAAGTGTAAAAAGGAAAGAAAACCTAAAGAATTCCAAGAACTGTGCTCTGGCGAAACGAGAAAAATTCTGAAACATGTATGCACGAGATGGTTATCCTTAGAGCGCTAGGAAGGTTTATTGAACAGTGGGATGCATTGCTAAAATATTTCCACGAAGAGACCAAAACGAAACCACAGATCCCATCAAATTTGTCGGCATATAAGATTCTGAAAACCAACTTTGCTTCTAATCATAATGCTTTAAAAGGGAAAAGCCAACGCACAGAATCAAACCCTTTAAAAAGAAAATGCTTAGAAGACTCCTCAAAGGTCAACTTTGTTAAAGAAGTTGAAGGGAAGAAGAAACAGTCTTCTATTAGCCTGGAGGAAAGGATTTTCTATCTTCTTTCTTCGGATTTAAACAAAGCATATTGTAGTTTTGTGTTAAGTACCATTAAGATATTTGAAAGTGTAAATACCTTTCTACAATCAGCTTTGCCAAAATCTCCCCTGCTTATCCAAATTCTTAATGATTTTTTGAAAGAACTTTATACTAAGTTTGTAAAACTGTCCGTTGTGAAAAACAGTGTGTTGATTCGTGTTGCCTATAATAGTTTGGCAAATCAAAAGGATGACAATGATCTTATAATTGGAAATCAAACCAGGGAACTTGTAAATTCTTTGAAAGATCATGAGAAAAAAGAATTTTTTCAATGTGTTAGAAAGTACTTTTCCTCAGCCTGTGATTACATTGTAAGGAAGTTTCCTTTGCAAAATGAAGTTCTTTTAAATGCTGAAGTGGCAAATTTGAAACAAATTGAAAATTTATCTTTTGAAAAGATTCGTTTTTTTTATTGATAAATTTCCATTTTTGTTAACAATTAAAGGAAATAAATGCCATAATGATGCTTTAGATGAACTACAGAACCAATTTTCTGCTGCACAGTTTGAAGACTTTGCCAGTTCTGGAGAAGATAGACTTGATGTCCTCGTTGGTACCTTAAAAAGAATAAAAAGAGTTGATGGAACACCAAAATATGATAGACTAGCAAGAGTTTTCTGTGCTATTCTCGTAATTCCACACAGTAATGCTGAGTGCGAGAGAGTCTTCAGTGTTGTGAAGAAAAGCAAAACTATGTTTCGTTCTTCAGTTTCACCAAAAACTCTAGAAAACATTTTAATTGCTAAATGTTATGAGGAAACTAATTGTTATGACAGGAAATTTTCCAAAGAATTTTTGGCTAAACCAAAAAATGCACTCTAAATTCATTGCAATAATTTTTTTGTGTAACATTAAGTTCTTGTTTTATGTTTCGTAATAAATTTTTTGGTTACTACTTAATTGAGATTTACTAATATAAGTACAATTTTCTTTTTTCTATTTGCATAAATTGTTATTTTTGTAATATCAAAGCATGATATTAATTCTTTGTGTTCTTCTGAATTTTTATCATTAGAGGTTGGCAGGTATGCCTATAAAAAATGCAAATATTCGTGGTTGGAAAGTCAAAAGTCATCTTATTTCGTTAAAGTGATGGAATGTCAGGAACTTGCATTTAAAGTAATGTATGATTAAAAAAAATTAATTATAGCTATACCAGATCTATTTTAGACCTGTAAATTAAATGTGTGAAAGAAAAATATCTTATCTGATTATGAAATCCCATCGACCATCAAACTTGGCACCAAACTTGCACCAGTCATTCCAGCTGAAGTTTAAAGAAACTGATAATGCTGTATTTAGTTATGGGTATAACATATAAAAAACATAAATTTGTCATAATGATTTGCTTTGTATTACTGTTTATCTGTTTAAAAAGAAGTTGTATATATGCCCATTAAGGCACACCTTTCATGATGTATCCCATAATTTCAAAAATGCTGTACTGAATGCTGTTCCAAAGGTTAGTCCCAAAATTTGAATTGTTTTCAAAGGGTAAACAAATCAATACCGGTTTCGGTGCAAAAATTAAACTCGCTTATTGAGAATTCATCAGATGTAGATGAAACTAAGGCTAAAGTCTTGTGATTATGTTATGATGTCATGCTTGTCCATTGTTGGTGCTAAATTACACTGTTTGGTAAACTGTCATATACATACTTTATAAATTTTCTATCTGCTTAATTTTCTGTGGAGAGAGAAGTTCTAAACATTTTGTTTAGTTGAATGCCAGATAGTCGGGCTTTTACTGTACTTGGGTAACTTATCTTGCTAATCTGCTCTTTGCATGTGACTTTTTTCTATTTGAAAGCTTCTCTGATGGCATTACTGCAATAACTGTAACACAGTTTGGCAATTTTAGTAAATGGAAAGATGAAAAAAAATTATTGTATAAAGTGTTTTATGTTAATTAACAATCAATTATATTAACAAAATTAATAACCAGGACTCTGTCGTATTTACATTAGACAGAGGAATAACTTGTTTGTGTGTATAATAGAATCTGAAGAACATTTTAGTTAATATTACATGCTTAAGACCATAATTGTAATTGCAAAATATTATTTGTTGTGCACATATATATTTTTCATTTCAATTAGGTATTTATGCTAAAAAAATTATCAATAAACTGACTGACTAAGTGGATTTTTATTTCAATTGTTCCGTAGAAATTTCATGGTGATTGCTTTTAAAAAAGATTCAAAACAGTTGTTATTAATTTGAGTGATTTGGGGGCTGAGTATTGTATTCCTGCAGAAATTTTACCATGATTACTTTGTCAGCGAGTTTCACCACATATGCATATTTTAAAACTGGGTATAAGGTAAAAATTATCACAATTTATCTATGAAAAATGGTTTGAACTTGGAGTACCAAAAAAAAAAAAAAGTGAAAACAAAATGGTGGCATTGCTTGTTAAAATTCAAGAAATGTTATACATTAATTATCAAAGTTTGGTGCATTTTGAAAATTGGTGTATTGCAACAATTTCTGTTGCTGTTTTTTCTATCAAGGAAACAAATTTTATATGTAATTGCTATACATTTGATAATAGTTATTTCATTTTGATAACAAATTTGGTTCTTTCTGCACTTTAGCGAAAAGGTCATCTAAGTAGCGATTTTCTTCGACTCAGTGGCAAATTTGTGAATTGGTGGAAAACATTTGTTTGGCTAATTTCTATTCTGTTTACAAATAATTATAAAATTTTTAAGAAACTGGGAATTTTATGAGAAAAAGCAAAAGTTTATGAGGCCAATATTTTCATTTTTACAGCCAGCGAACATTATTCACCAAAATAACAATGAGATGTAACACATAAATCCACATGCACTCAAATGCGTGTAGTACGTGCATACATGAGTTGGTTATTTTCACATGTATATTTAAAAATATGCCAAAAACACAGCATTTTTACCGCTTGTTGAAACCAGTGATGAAGATAATAAAAAAGTACCAAAATTTTTTTTATAAGCCTTAATAAACATTTTAGCAAATACCTGAGATCTGACATAGTGCAATTTGGCAAATTAATTCACAATTATACAGATTTGCAATGTGTTTAATGATAGAACTGTGATGAGTTTTAGAGGGCTTGTGCGAGACCATTGTTTTTTATAATTATTCTTGTTTATCTATTCCAAGAAAGTGGAATAGATAAACAAGAATAATTATACAAAAACATCCCTCGTATGTTATTTTGATACATACATCAGTATTTCACTTCCTGAGAATTAAGATCTCATCTGGTTTTGTTTAAGTTTGAACAAATGTGTTGCAAATAACTTCAAATTTAAATATGTGCCAAAATGTGCAATCTTAGTATTTGGTGTTAAATTGTTTTAACATGAAAATAAAGGGATGAAGTGTGCTGTATAATTAAATTATTTGTTATTTTATGCAATTTAATGTTAGTTTAAAAAAAAATTTTTTTTTTAATTATGAAGTGTGCTGCATAATTAAATTTATTTGTTATTTAATGCAATTTATTGTTAGTTTTTTTAAAATTTTTACATTAATTTTTTCTCATGTACAATTATTTTTCCGTATATGTAAGATATATTGCAATTCTTTTGTTTGAATTCTCATTATCTAACCTCTGAGTTTATAGTTTGGAAGATTCAGATTTTTAAAATGTCTTGTTTTTTAATGCAGTATGATTTTTCCTCACTTTAATATATATATATATATATATTATAATTTAATGGAAATTTAAAAGGAATAAATAATTTTAACAAAGATACTGCTACTTGTATGTTTTAGTGAGAAAGTCCCTCTTTTAGTATCGTGTTTATGTTAATGAAGTAGCTGTTCAAAGAAATGAATGTTATAATATTAATTATGCCATTGTTTTCCTGTGTTTAGCTTTTCGTAACATGTCTGGTGGAGATGATGACCGGACCATGTACATAACCCCTACCAGGTACCAGTATACCATATTCAAAGATAATGTACACTTTTATTTCATGATTGCTGTGGTTCCGTTGGGCCTCCTTATTCTGTACTGCAATATATTTATTGGACCTGCTACATTAACTGAAATTCCTGAAGGTTATGAACCCAAGCATTGGGAATATTATAAGGTAATATTAATCTTTGATTATTTGAAAACCAGTAATAAATTTTATTCAGCATGTATGCATACGTTGAACAGAAGGGCCACTTTGTGCCACTTTTTTTGATAAATACATGTCATGCATTTTCAATGCCACATTGGCACAGTGTAGCTTATTCCTTTCTCTATGTCTTTGGCTGAATACTAAATAAAATAGAACATTTGGATGCAGGGAAACATTCTTTATTTTCACAATAAAATTCTCTTAATCACTGGGTTCAAATTGTAGGCAGGCCGAATGCATGATCTGAAAAATGTTGATGTTTTAACAAAATAAAATAAAATGTTTTAACAAAAAATATTTTGATACATTTTTAAATTTCACTTGCTAAATATTTGTCAAAACATATGTAAACAATAATAATAAATGCAAGCAATAATAATATCACAATATATATATAAACAATAATAATATTGTAAAGGAAAAAAATTAAAATTCATATTTGTTTTCTCTCTAAAATCTTAAGTTTAGAAGCTACAAACATTTTTGCTGTTTATACTTTGTAATTCATATATATTGTCAACTGAATATTAAAACTGGAAGACTGACAAACAACTGACAGACATTTATTTCAAATAATTCTAGCATGTTTAATCAATCATTAAATAACTTATTTCAGTTTAAACTAAAATTAAAGAAATAATAGAAACAAGCTTTCAGAGAAAATTTTCCAAGTGGAAGAAAACTTATGAGTAAAGAATGACAACCTAGTCTATTTCTCTTATTTATGAAATTTTTATTTGGTGTATAAATAAAAATACACATTTTTATGTAATTAAAAAACATTTTTTTTAATTTTTAACCAATGGTGGGCCCTCAGCCGACTTTGGCTTGGCCACTACTGAAGCCAGAAGTGGTGGTCACTTTATTATGGAGGCATCTAACAGGTGGATCACCTTTGCCTCCTATGAAGAGATGGACAGCTACAGCCATGCCTTCTCCGAGATTCAAACCTAGACCCTTTGGTATTGCGGTCAGCTCCCCTAACCACTATACCATCTGGGTGGCCTTTTATGTAAATGAACTTCTGTATTTCTTACTATAACTTGACAGTTGATGGTATTTCAATTCTGATAATGTCTGTAGCCTTGGCGAGAAATTATCTTCATTACAAATTGCAAATGCTAAGTTCTTTTCTTATTAATTTTCAGTTCTGAAAAGCACTTGCCCATCTGTCAGGACACAAAGGGATTTGCAATAGAAGTGCACATATCTGCAACAACAGCCCACCATTTCCAATTGCAATCTCAGTACTACACTGATGGTTCAGGCCAAACTAATGGAATTGACTGTGCCTTTGTTCAGTACACTAATGAACAAGAATTCCATACATGGAAAGCACAACTGGCACCCAAGAACAGCATATTTTAGGCAGAAGCACACTCATTAGCAATGGCAATAACTTATGCAGTAAATAATAGACACTACAATGCCAGTTTATACAGTGACAGTTTGAGTATTATCTGCCATCCTAAACTCCATCAACAGTTCTCATATCATCAGTAATATTCAGAGAGACTTAAGACACTTCAGACATCTTAATTTTCACATCCAGGCAGTGTGCCTTTAACCATTGAATAAAGGCATACTTTGAAAATAAAGGAAATAATGGATTCATGGCATGTGATGGATAGATTCATGGCAAAGGAGGCAGCTTGCACCATCTGAACGAATCTGCAATATCTGCCCCTACCATATTGTCACCTCACTCAAAAGAACCACATTCTCATTCTCACTGAAAAGATTCATCAATAATTTCACCAAAGCAAAATTGAAAGAAAAATAGGACCATGCCCCACAAGTCTGTAGTGGCTATGTATCCTTTCTCAAGCAATAAAAGATGTACATCCACTTCTCAGCTAACACACTGTATAACAAATCGTTGCCCATTTCCATTCTTATTTTCATAAAAGATGCTTAAGCAATATGGACCAGTGCGTCTGCGGTACCACAGGAAC
Source organism: Stegodyphus mimosarum (assembly GCA_000611955.2). Lineage (NCBI taxonomy): Eukaryota > Metazoa > Arthropoda > Arachnida > Araneae > Eresidae > Stegodyphus > Stegodyphus mimosarum. The sequence goes on along the minus strand of KK118801.1, from coordinate 50,625 downwards.
TCCTGAATGTTGCCTGATGATCTGTCCGCTGACATCCATGAACCACCTCAGGCTTCTAGACCATATAGATAGCAGAATCCCATACCAACGCTATATCATCAAACAAAAGGCACTTATCACAAAAGTCAAGGCTATCTTTGATATTGTGACAGCAAATGGGCTGGATCTGTGTGATGGTACTTAATTTCTCCATTTGCGCAGGTCGCATAGCACATCCCCATGGCAGTATGCATTTTTTTTTTTTGTAAATTTCATTCCCTGCTTTGCATGCCTTGCTAAACCATAGTATGAAGCAGATTCGAGCACAGTGAGGAGCATGGGACTACACCTGTCTAACTTATGACAGCAAAGTACTGGTGTCCGCATTTTCCATTACCTGTTTATAGGCAGAGCATAGCTCTTATTCTGACTGAAAAAATTTATAATTGAACATATTAATTTTTTTGCATGTACGAATAAAAGTTAATAAATTCTGTATCTTCAAATCTTTGAATAAGAGTTATGTCGCATTGTAAATTAATTAATTCCATTTATAGATTTTCTGGTGTATTATTCATGTTTGATTTTAATGGTAATGAAAACTAAATGTTAATGAATGGCAACTTTAATGGTAACGAAACATAAACTCAGACTTCAAATAACTAAAATCTTAAAAGCTTTGTACTAAATACTTAAATGTATTCACGGGCCTCATAAAATTGCTTTGGGGATTGCACGCAACGTGGTGCTGCCAGTTTGAGACCTCTGGAAGGGGGAAGTCTGTAAAATCTCTAATATCTCTTGAAAAAAGCAATAGCACTTTTTTCATCTCTTAACAAATCACAAGTCATAAAATCCCTTGCATTTAGAGTGACTAACTGATTAGATGAAAAATATGGTTGCCTGAGTGATAAAGTTGTAAAAGCAGTCATCACTAAATATCTGCCAACATTTAATGCTACATTGGGAATTTAAACATATACTGCTATGATGCTTTTAAAATTTGTATAACTTTGCTGTTGAATTGTATATGGCATAAGTGTGATGGAGACAAAAAAAAAGGGGAGGGAGAAAAAAGAAAAGTTAGTAGGAGTGAGTGTAACAGCAGAATGGTAGACTGTGAGTTCAGCAAGAGCATAAAAACCATTAACAAACCCCTTTGGGTGACCATTGAAATCTGAAACCTTTCAGTTTAAATATGTTACTTAAAATTCTGTTGCTGTTGCGAAGTATACCTTTTCTTGTTGTTTAAATGTTATCAAAACAGCTCTGGACAAACTTGATCATATTAAGCGTACTGTATTTTTTTTTATCTGTGATAAGATTACTTCTCTACCTATTGATGATAAATGATGGAAATATCAAATATTAGAGGAATATTAAATTTCCTTATCTTCAGAATATCAGAATGTCCTCAAAGCAGTAGATTGCTTTAAAGATTTGCCTTTGGATTGAATTTTGGATATGTAATAAATGTGTCATTCTATTCTTATTGAAAAATGATGCATGGAAAAACTGCATTTAACATTTAAAAGTGGGCTAGAACCTAATGCAAATTTTAGTTTTATTTCTAAAAAAAAATAAAAATTGGAGAATTTATTTGCGATTTGAAAACAAATATAATTATTGTTCTGCAGTTTTTGATAAAAAAGTCTTGTAAAGTGAAATTAAAATTGTACTTTTTAATTTGCTGCATCCAAGTATTGTTGTATCAAAAATTGCATTTATCGAGTGTCATAGAATCTTATGTAGATTTTAGTTTTAATTAAAAAAGTTAAATTGTAAAATTTATTAACAGTTTAAGAATAAATACAATTATTAACCTACAGTTCATGGTAAAAAAAATCCTGAAAATTGTATTTGTTGGTGTTATCAGTGAGCAGTTGATTAGTCGCCAAGTTTGGTGGTGTTTATTAGCAGAAGATACAACAAACCCAAAAGAAGTAATAAGAATTGTTCTTTTTTGTTTATAAGTGGGGGATGTTTTTTACCTTGCCGCTTTGGTCATTGGTGAAACTAGCAAGTACCTTGAAAATTGTATTATAAAAAGATGAAAATGTTTTAAATATGATTACTATTTTATTTAGCAACTTATGAAAATTTTTTTAATATGTTTTTGTTAATAATGAAATACTTTTCTTTTTTAGCACCCAATATCACGGTTTATAGCAAAATACTTTTTTGATGACCCTCAAATATCTTATGAGCAAACTTTGCATTATCTGCATGACTGTCTACAGAAATATGAGTGGAGGTATTATAATTTTATTATTGAACACCAGATTGAATATCTAAAACAAAAATATTTTAAAGTAAACTGAATTGTTCAAAATTATATCATGCAGGTGTAATAATGTATTTAATTTTGTGTGTATCAGAAGTTACACATTAATTTGAATCATTTTATTTATTTTATTTAGTGTTCTTTAATTAATATATGCAGATGAAATTTTGTTACCTGAAAATTGCTTCTATTTTATGTTATATCCTTTCTGTAAATGTCACTGAATTCAGTACATAAACTCTTTGGTAAAAATCCAAAATTTCAATGAGTCTCATTTATAACTTTGAATTCTCACTAGTAACATAAAGATATCTCAAATTTTCTAGTAAATTATTAAATAAAAATGCAATATCTGTGATACATATATATTGAAATTTTTAGTCAGAACGTTTTTATTCATAGATATCCAGATTGAATGTTATTTTAAAAAAAAATTAACATTTTTTAGACAATAAAGTTTCTTTATTTCGAAATTATTAAGTGAAGAGCAGTAAGTTTGTATACTATCTCAACAACATTAACTGTCATTAAGCAAAGAAAGGAATAAGATTAAAAATTCTTTACCTCCTTAAAAGTAGTAATCTGAATGAAGTGCATGGAAAAACACAAATATTGAAAGATATTTATTTATAGATGTAAGAAAGAAAAAGGCTAGAAGGCAATACAAGCCCTAACAACATTCTTTTGGTGTCTATTACTTAATGTGACTTTTTTGTTAAACAGTTTTTTATTGTTCAGAGTGTTTGGTAAAGCCCATTTTTTAATCAAAGGAGTGAAGGTAAAAGTAGGTGCACTCTCTTACTGTATGTTTTGATGAACAATTCTACAGTTTCTCACTGGATTAACTGTGCCTTTCTGAACAAGTCCAGTTCTTTTCAATAAAAATTCCAATTCTGGTCTAGACAAAGTTTCTGTAAACATGTCTGTACACATCACTTTACAGTGTTGTACTTAAATGATTCCTTGGTTTTGTAAATCACACACATAGTAGTATTTTACATCCGTGTATTTAGTGTAACTGCTTCTTTCTTTTTGTTCTGGAAAGATTTATACAGATGTTCTGGAATATAATGTTAACTTCCCATTGAATGAAATCTAAATCTTCCATTAGTTGTCTCATCCATTGTAGCTCTTGCAAAGGTAAGGCTAGAGCTCTGCTGTTTCACATACACAAAAAGCAGAGGTACTTAGTATATCCTCATTACTGGCCAAGGAGGAAGCAGACCATTTTAAGGTTGACGCAGATGACCCATTGGTGTATGTGATATTGCAACAAATCAGTGACTCTCTTTATATGCTTTGCGCAAACAAACTGAATGGCCTTTGGCTAATCACTATGCAATAATTGTAGAATTATCCAAAGTTTAAAAATCTGTTGTTGATGTTACTAATGTCCTTGGGGCAGGAAAGCCTACACCGAGTCCAAGAGACCTTGCCACACAAGTGAATCATTGACATCATCCTGTTCAGCTGACAGCCGTCTCAGGGAGATGCCTATACAATCCAGTAGGTGAGCAGAAGAGGCAGGGAGGGAACAGGCACACGAAGGAAAGGTCTTCTTCCCATTGAATTTCATGCATCGAGGATGCCCGCTTCTGAATCTGGAATGTGGAGAGATATAGTTTTTTCACTCTGTAGTGACAGGCCTGGTTGCTCAACAATATAACAATATACCAATGGTGAGATGGAGAAATTTTCCATGCCATGCTCTTTTTATTTTTATAGCGGGGATGTATTTCAGATGGACTTAAATCAGTGGAAGTGGGGGTAGGGAGATCGTAACCTTTCCTTGCGAGATCGTCAGCTATTTCACACCCCAACATGGGATGGTATCCACTGGAGATATATTGCTTTATGCTGTCCAAGCTAAAAAAGTTTAGCAGTTATATTCTGACCAGTCTTATTCATGATCTTAGGCCAGTTCTCAAGGTGCTGAATGGCGCTTCTATTGTCTGTCAGAATCCATATAATGTCGTTAGTTGAACAGAGAGCATAAAATGCTATGCTGATGGCAATAAGTTCCATCTGAAGGTGGAGCAATGATCTGAGTTTTTGATGCTGCATCTGATATCTCTTTCAGGACTGTTACTTTAAATACCACTCCTTGCTCTACCCTTATCTGATCTACTTTCATCTATATAAATCACAAAGGCCTGGCAGTAATATCATTTATGATTTCAAGAGCTATTTGCCTGAGGAGTTCTGGGGGATGTTTGTTCTTGACAATATTAGTCTACAATTTGTCACAGATGTTAACATGATAATCTGGAGCATAATGACTAAAAGGTATAGATTTCCATATATAACTAAGTGGGCTGTTTAAGCTGAGGTCTGATTAAAAGGACCGAAACTCTTGAGCTTGTACTTGTAGGAATTTACCTTAAAACACATTACCAAAGGTTGGATGCCTGCCTCATAGCGAACCATGTCATTTGGGTAACTATTTTTAAGGCGAGTGATATTTCTCGCCGCACTGAGCTGTACTCTTTCCAATTTCCTCAAGTTAGTAGTTGAGGCCAATTAATAGATTTCCTAAATATATTCAAGGACAGGACAGACTAAGGTGATGTAGGTTATTCTGAGGGTAGAGGTGTCAGAACCCCAGCCCCTACCCAAGATATACTTCATGATCTGAAGTCTTTTTCTTGCTTTATCAGCCTATTTCTTGATATGTTTACTGCTGTTCACTTGCAGTTGCTATCCAGAGTGAATCCGAGATAAGAAGGCTGTTTATTACAGTCCAAGCACGCTCAATTCAGAGAAATGTCAGGAAAATAATTATAAAGGTGTCTGTCTGTAGTAAAGAGGCAGCTGCAGGATTTGGAAGCATTAAAATTAAGTTTGTGGATATGTGCAGACTCTTGAACTGCTACTGGATATTTATTCATCTGATGTTCCAGTTTATTAATGTCAAAACCACTGCTCCACATTACGACATCATTAGCAAAAAGTGTGACTTTACGAGGATCGATGCTTTTCCAATCCCTAAAATAAACAACGAAAAAAGGAAGAGGCTGAGTACAGAACCTTGTGGAATTCCCTGATGCATTTTGAAAAAGCCTGAAAAGCTATCTTGTAATTCAACACAGAATTTACAATGATTCGAAAAGTTTGAGATCCAGGGCAGTGCTGTGCCTCTAATGTCAAAATCTTGATAACACTTGTTTAAGATCTTATATTTCCAAACCCTGTTCAACACTTTAGACTGGTCTAGGAAAGCCACCACAGTTTGTTTAGTTGGCCTGTGATTTAAAAGTCTAAATTACACTAGGACTAACAAGGTCTGTAGTATTAAAATATCACATTTTGTAGGATCAAGAAATTGAATGCTATTGTTAACTTCTGTATTAATCACAAATTGTTGGTTGGGGAAGTTTTTCAAAATAAATGAAAATAGTGTTTTATCTTCTAAATGTTTCCATACGACAAAAATAATTTTCAACATACTTTACTAAAAAAAAAAAAAAAAAAAAAGGGAGGGGGGGGGCTCTGTTGGTAACTTAGTGAAAATGAAATTTTCCATGTGCTGCAGTGTCAAAATGGGTGTTTTTGATGATGACTTGTTGTTTGTTAATTTGGCCTGTGGCTCTAAACACTGTTAAACTGCTGATGAAATGGTAGGTTTCATAGAAATCTTATTACCGATATCTGTGAATCCTTTCATGTGCAATTTTTATGGTGTTTAAAGCTAATGGCCTGCTTCTCCTCAGTGCAGTTGAACACATCCTCAGCAATACAATGGAAACTCATAAGAAACTGCACATGACAATTACTGATTTCCCTAAGGAAAATACGCATTGGATGGAACTTAGCACTATATTTGTCATAAGGGAACATGAAGAAATTTTTACTCATTTTCCTCCACTTTTGCATGTCCTGTCGCTTATGTTGGCAATTCTGAGTGGTGCATTTTTTTAAAAAAAATATATTTTTAAGTCCACAAGGGCAACTAGACCCCAATTAAATGTTATTTTATATGTGTATTTTCCATAGGAAAATCATTAATTCCTAGTTGCAGCACCTCATGAATTTCCACATGATGTATTCTGTTCTTGGAAGGATACTAATGTTATTGTCAGCAATTATTCTGTAGCAGCTCACTTCATTTTTATCCACTCCAAACATCAGTGCCTCTGCATTAGACTTAGACTGCATTAGAGTTTATTATTTTTTAAATCTATACAAAATCTGTCTCTCTCTAAAAAGTTAAGTTTAAGGAGGCATGGATATAAGCTATATATAGACTTTATGATTATATATGCAGAATGTGAACTTGCATATTCATTTTTCCATGCACTGACATTTTCTATCCTTTCGCAATCTGTAGAGTCAACTTAAGATGGAGCTATTTACAACAGATTTCCTTCCATTTGCCAGGCTATGTCAGATCTCAAAATAATCACATTTAGTGATGACTGTTATCAAGCAGCTACATAATTCATTTATTTCTTCTTCAACTTGGAAGATCGTGAATTGATGATATCTATAGAACAACACTGGTAGCTGAAGTTTCTGCTTTTTGCTAATTTGTGTTCCTTTTATAGTTTTTACTTTGTTCTTTAAGCACGGAACATTGTCTCCATAAATATTCTTCATTGCTGTAGCTCCAACACTTAATTATTATAGCTGCTTTGAATCTTCTATTGCCTTCAGTCTTTTCATCAGTTTCGTTAGCACTCTGAGCACTTTGTTTTCTGCTGGCTTTCTCTGCAACCTCCACTCTACAGATCATTATCAGCTATCTGGATCCCTAATAGCATCTATAAAATACTAATGACTCAGCGTGCCTTTAATTTTGCACCTGCAATCTGAAATGCTAGTTGCTTTTCTTTTTTTTTTCAATATCAGTAAGCAGTTCTTGAGGGTCTTTCCTGCCTTCTGTTGTTAGGGCTTAAGCTGCAGTCAGTGGTAATCCTTGAGAAATGTTTCTTCAAGCCACAGATCTAAGGCATCAACATCAGAGTGTTTCTCAGCTGGAAGCACCTATAAGATATTGTTATATATAAAAAAAATATTCACGGTGCCAGTAATGTTAAATAGAAGATGATGGTACCAGATGTCTAATATAAAAATGGAGTAATACAGTAATTGAGTACTGCGACTATTAGTTGAGTCTAAAATACAAAATTTAATCACACTGTTGGCATGGCTGATTAGGGAAAAACCCCTATAGGTGATCGTATAGTTTGATACTACTAGAAGCGTTGTGTACCTGCACCCCAGATCTACCGCTGGAAATGGCTTTGTTGGAAATCAAGTTCCCTGTTATTTTTACTAGAAATCTTTCTTTTGTTATTTAGCCTACCATAGGAAAACATAAATTTCCAGACAGCATGGCATTCTATTCAACTAACACAAAACTCACTCAAGCATTTAAACTGCATTTTTATTATATTTTTCCTAATTCGTGACAAAGCATAATTTTTTTAATCCCCTTTCAATTACCTGGGAGATAAAAAAAAAGTGAAAATTTAAGCAACGTAATTAAAATATATGTAGCGTATTCGGAAACTAAGTACCGTTTCATTCTAGCGCCGTCACAGCGCTGTGGTAGGTGTCCCGCACATGTGCACTAGTCTTTCTTGTTCACTGACTTTCTGTTGTCGCCATTTTGGTTGCTCTATGTTGTGTTTTCAGTTTGCTGTGCACATTCAAAATGTTTAAGACAATTAGTTCTTCCGCTGACTGTGAGATTCGTGCCATGATTAATTTTTTGAACGCGAGGAATGTTAAACCGGCCGAAATTTATCGTCAAGTGACAGAAGTTTACGGTGAATACACGATAAGTGATGGAATGGTGAGAAAGTGGGTAAGAATGTTTAATGCAGGTCGAACAAATGTCTACGCCGAGGCTCGGAGTGGTCGGTCTTCTGTTGTCACCGATGATTTGGTAAGGAAAGTTGATGAAGCAATTCATGAGAACAGACACTTCACAATGACAACTCTTTCAAAGGCATTTCCACAAATTTCACCTACTGTTTTGTTCGAAATTGTGTCTGACTGCTTGAATTATCGCAAACTGTGTTCCGGATGGGTTCCAAAAATGCACACTGATGTTCACAAAACAAAGCGACTTGGTAGTGCCCTGACATTTCTCATGCGGTACAGTGATGAGGGAGAAAACTTTTTAAACCAAATTGTGACAAGTGATGAAACTTGGGTGTGTCATTTCACACCAGAATCGAAACAACAATCGTTGGAGTGGAGACACACTCATTCTCCGAAAAACATAAGTTCAAAGTGACAATGTCATCACAAAAAATCATGTGTACATGGAAAGGCGTTATGCTTACTGAATTTCTTCCCAGAGGTGAAACCATTACTGTGGCACGACATTATGAGACTTTAACAAAACTAAGGCGTTCCATTCAAAACAAATGAAGAGGAATGCTCAGTAAAGGAATTGTGTTGCTCCATGACAATGCTCTGTCCCATACTGCTGGTGTCACTCAATCGGTAATTCGACAGTTTCATTGGGAGCAGTTCGATCACCTGCCGTACAACCCGAACTTGGCACCGTCTGACTATCACTTGTTCCTGCATATGAAGCGCGAGCTTGGTGGCAAGCGCTTTGGATCTGACGATGACACGAAAAATGCTGTGGAGTCGTGGTTATCGAAAATGGTATACAAAAACTGGTCACCCGCTATGACAAGTGTTTGATCATTGGTGCAAACTATGTTGAAAAATAGTTTAAGACTTGTATTTTCATGTAAAAATAAAATTGGATTCGAAAAAATTGTTTTACTATTTTTTTTTTCAAAACGGTACTTAGTTTCCGAATACGCTTCGTAACATCACCTTTACCTCGACCAATTAGGCAGCGAGGTCATCTATGTAAGAATACATTACAGTTATATCACATTTTTTTTTTCTTGATTAAGACCTTATGCATTACTAAATTTCTGATATTCATTTCTTTAATTCTTATACTTCAAAAATTAACAAAACACTATCTTGAATGAACAGCAATTACAGGGAAAAAAGGGAGGTTCTGTAAAATGATAAGAGAAACAGGGCTTCTGGAGACCTTCGAGAAATCTTGCAATAAAAAGAAAGAAAAAACAAAATTCTTAGAATTTCACTTAGTTGTTAGGATGCAAGGATTATCCAGAAAAGTGGAATAAATTTTTCACAGTTCTATTTCGCTGCGGTCACTAAATGGGGGTGTCACTCCTAGTCTTTATAGATGAGCCGTCATGTGAATGGCACCACCCGTTGATACAACCTCTTCGTCGTTCATCAATCCTTTTTCATTGGTCACTAGGCAGGTTCTTTAGGACCACCCGAAAAAACACATCGTGGCGGGGTAGCGGATGAAGCGGCATCGATAATCCTTTAAGGCAAGCAAACCACGTTGACATTGCACGCGCTTAGACTTTCACGGTGTTGTAAGCCCCACCGGCCAACACGAACATTGCAGACGCCTTACAAAAAACATCAAGAGCGAAAAAACACCATAGGCAAGAGCATAAGAGTATGTAGCAAGTGAGTCCAGGGTTCGTACGGTCCTTAAGAGTCCATAAAAGTCCTTAGGTTTTTTGGAATCAATTTTTGGTCTTTAAAAGTCCTTAATTTCGGCCAAAATCGGCAGAAGGTCCTTAATTTTAATGATCTGAAATTTCTGTCTGTTTTTACGACTGGCATTTTGAGTGTGAATTAGCATTTTGGAGGAATATTTTTGGCGATTCACTATGGTTATCTTTTTAATGGTTTCATGTGTTATAATTTGTTCCTGTTTCTAATATAAATAGTGGGATATTCGAGTTTCTAAGCAAGAAGTGAAACGCACTTCGAAGTTCTAATGAAAAGCTCTTAAACAACTTTTTGCTTTTAGTGATTTGAATTTTTTTATTTAACGGTTCTAAATTTGGTGACTTATCAACATTTTGGTGATTTTAAGATCAGTTTTTATAAAAAAATTTTAATTCCCAGATCTCGGAATTTTTCAACGATTTTTTTAATACATTGTAACATTGATAAATTTCATTAATATATGCTAATCTTATAATGCTAATCTATTGAAATTATATTTAAAAAATAACATGAAAATAAAATATTTTTATTTTTTGCTGTCATATTATAAAGTTTCATTTTAACAACTTATTATACAATATTTTGACTCTGAGAAATAAACAAAGTATAATGCTATAAAACATAATTTACGGAACAGTTCTTACTAAAAGCAAAATTAGCTATGTAATTAACTAAAAACGTCTCCTTTTTAATTTTTTTCATAGTTTTTCCCATGTAATATTCAAAATTCTCAGAATATGCATCAGTTTTCTCTATAAAATTAATTTTACACTTTTTCTTTTTTTTTTCCAAAATATTTCTGGCTTTCGGCTATTACAGAATTGGTAGGGATCATTTTTCTTTAGGATTTTAGACACTGAAGTTTGGAAAGTTTAGAAGGATTTGAAGGTAAGGTTTATAGACCCACGATTCTAGAAGATTCCAGTAATATGTGACAAAATGAAAAATGTCTCCATGGTATTAACACATAATGGATGTATTTTACAGAAAGTTTGTGATGAATTTCTTACTTTTTGGAGAACATCTTGAAGAACAGTAAAAACATAATATTTGAATGTTTTTAACTTCTGATACTAGAATCTTTTTCTTAGCATGTTTATCTTCCCTTTATTTTCTCTACTTTTCACTGAACACAAGCATGGAAAATATCAAAAATGCTTCTAATCTTATCACATGGATGGGCGTTATAGAAATGCATTTTTTATTAATAAGGGAATTGAAAACTGACAATTTAAAAGATTCATATGCCTTAATGCATCATACAGAACTAGCACTAGGCATTTTCCCAGGCACTAGGCAATCTCTTTGAATCCTGAATTCTGCTGCTTAGTGTCTTTCTAAATTCTGCTTCCAGTGCCTGCTATAAACTCTAAAAGTTATGATATTTCTAGATTTTGTTGCTCAGTTTGTCACTAAATTCTGAAAATTCTGCCACATTAGCTTTATAACTAGCCCTTACCATACATATTTCATATTTCTTCTGAATTTTGATATTGCTAAAGAAATAAAATTAGCAGCTTTTTCTATACATTCTAAATACAGTTTCTTAGTTTCTCTCAGTTTTTTTAGAATAACAGAAATTCGTAATTAAATCCAAAAATTTTAAAAGGAAAAGGAAATATGTTGAAGAAAGAAACTGAATACACAAAGAAAATTATTCTTCAAAGATATGTATAGTTATTATTATGTAAATTACTTAGTTTATGATTTCAGCCTTTACTATAGTTCCCATTTCTATTTCCGCATATGGTAGAGATACTGAGCGAGCTTAAACTAAAATTAAATTGTATAGTCTTTGACCAGTAGTCCACATTTTTAGTTTGAATTGGACTGTTCTTGTTTAATTACATCACCACAAGCTGTAATTGATTTTGTTAGCATCAGAACATGCCTTTATGTTCTATATAGCTGTATTGTGGAGAGTTTGACAAGTTAGGCGATAAAGCACGCAGAAACTAGTGAGAACACTGGTATTGAGACAATTTTCTGATTGTTAAAAAAGATGCTTAAAGAGAAGAAAATCGATTTAAATTAGTGAAAATATCTGGGAAGGCTTCAAATTAAAATGACGTATAAATACTTTATTGAGTTTTGCTGTTACAAAACATAAAAGTTTTGTAGCTTTTAATGTGTAATTATCCTAATATCATTTAAGAATCAATGTCATAAATTACATGTATTTTAAACTGTAAAATTTTATTAGATTGTGATTTTAATAGGTTTTTTTTAACAAATATTGTTAACACGTTCCCTGCCAACTACGAGTTATCTCGTAGGTTGAAGTTTATGTTTAGGCGCCAGCTACAAGTTAATTCATAAAACATTTTTGTTTTACCTACGCCACATATGATCAAACTCGTAGTATTTTCATGTTCTTTGAAGGTATCTGGCTTTGGGGATTAGAAAAAAAGACACAACCATTTGGTGCAATTCAGGAAATTTATTATAATTAAGATAAGTATAATATAAGAAATTAGGAAGTAAATAACACAGTAACTGTAAAAATAATCAAGCAATTTAGAATAATTTTGTTATAATAATTGTTGTAAAAATAATCAATCTGTTTTATAAGCAATCTCCAGCTACAAATATACTCGTTACGAGTATACAAGTAGTTGGTGCTGTCATAAAACATTTTAACGCAAAAACCGACTATAGTATAACTCGTATAATTAATAACGCAATTAAAATTATCTAAATTCAGTATCTTTCTGATAAATACATGCCTTGTATTTTTATTTTACTATTAATTAATTAAACTTTGTTGGCGTGGTGGAACCATTTTAGAAAATGTTGCTTGGCAGCGAACGTGTTAAAAATAAATAAAATTTCATATTGACCCTGTAAATCCATAATGACTAAGGTTATCTAACTACCTAATTTAATTATATATAACTGCTTATCCTTAAAAATTATAATATTAAAGCTAGTTATTGCCTTTCATTAATCCTTACCCAGGTCACAAGATAAAACACAAAAATGTAGAAATTCATGTAAAACATATTCTTTGCGTCTAGTGAGACCTAAAACAATACAAAACAACTTATCACCTGTGGTGCTTTAGTGGCTTATTGGACCTACACGAAGCTGAGACACTAACTGAGACAGATGGAGCCCAACTAACTTTTAAATCTTGCCCAACTGTGCCTGCATCAGGCCTTTTAGGTTTGTTCTAATCAGCAGGTCTCTCTCCAGGCAAGCAGCAGCAGTGACAGAAGCGATCTTTTGTTATGAATCATGCTGATTATGATCTTACTTCTCATTTTAATCTATGCCACTTGACATAAAATCTACTTGCTATTTACTAAACCTCTAGACTGAGCAAATGAAACATTAAAAAAAATTAAATGAAACATTTAAAAAAAAAAATTCAACATAAAGCTAACTGTTAGCGAAACAAAATTTGAATTTATTCTCAAACTTATTAATAATTTTGTTAATTAATTCATGTTTAATAATAATTAATCCTACTTATGGATCTATTTCCTATTTAGGATGGTATTACAAATGTGAAGTTCAGGCATAGATAATATTTTTAATTGAATTATTCAGTTCCTAGTTGCTCATAGGACCTTAATTTTTTTCATTAATGGTCCTTAAAAGTCCTTAAGAGTACTTAATTTCTGTGTGCAGAAATGGGTACAAACCTGGAGTCAGCAGCAGCCAAGAAGAGTCATTCGCAAGAGATCAAACACTCCAAATTTCTCGCTTAAAATACAGATATGCATTGTTTCCTAGACTTAACGAAACTCTCCCCTCAAAAGTTTCCAAAGACCAATTTTGTTTTCCAAAACGTGTCAACTCTCTACTGCACAAGTGTGCTACCAATGAAAATTCGCTAATTTTCTCGGAACCAGCTCACCAAAATCCTGACCTACTCCCAATTTTTTCCATTAACCTTACAAGTATACCTCATCATGTACACCTCCCTTCGATTAAACTCCGAACATAAGACCTAGCTTCTAGAATCCTGTGGAACTTTCCGTGAATGCGAAGAAGACAGAAAAAAAAAAAAAAAAAAGACTCAAAAGAAATGAATATCAGGCAGCCCTGTTTCTTTACATTAAATCAAACTAAGATTTCACAATTAATCCATTACAGTTCGTTAAATTTTTCCCTTTCACTTTATATTAGAAAATTTTAACATAAATTTTACTTGAGGCACTGGTTCACAGTCTGTATCCCAATATATTAAGTAAAAATAAAAAATTAATCTCCTTATAATAAAAATACATGAATAAATGCTTCTTGCTGGAAAAAAAAATTAAACTTAATATCCAACCAATTCAGAAGAATACAGAAATTATTTAACTCGTAAAATCTTGAATTTTACTACACAACAATATCAACAACCTCTTTTCTCAAAGATGCAGCCAGATTTAACGCTTTTGTGACAGGGCTCCGCAGATTTGGCTGCAAAATAATTTCAAATTACATTAAGTATACATTCCAAGATGACTTGACATCATTCAAGTGCTTAATTATGAGACAAACAATCCGGTATTTTATTCAAAGCATCGATAACCAGAGTGTGTTGTTTGGAGATGAAGCTGTTTCAGAAATTTCTTTCCTAAGCTTAAAATTTCTTTTTTGAGTCTCTGATTCACAGCATTCGGGATTTTCTCTTTGATCATGCCAATACTCACTTTCATTTCAGCTGCTTCCTCTCTGTGGCATTTGCTTTGATTTTCATTTCAGAAGAACTTGCTGCTGCTGCTTACCTAGCAGCATTCATTTCCATAATGGTTTTCAGCTACTATTCCATCTTTCTTGTTATATATATTCAAACAGATCCACAATTCTAACACCAATTGTTGCTTTGGGTTCGTGATTATCTTTGTAAATAACCACTTTGGATGAAGAAGAAGAAACTGACAGTTTATTATAAATTAATAATGATGCATATCACAATAAATAGCTGTGAATAGCTCAAAGGCGAATGTTGATATTAAATATGAGAAATGTGATAAATTTCCAAAATCATATTTACTCTAAAATATAATTTAAATAATTCTTGCAGATGATTAACAAGTAACTCATCTGATTAACAAGTAATAGAAAGTTGCCAAGTCACCAACTTGACGGCAGAAATTGTTTCCAAGGAATTTGTAGAATGCAGCTATAAGCAGCTGCATTCTAGTTGAGCTATTTACCATTTAAATGTTACTGGACATGGAAACAAAGTATTTAGAGAAGTTTGCACTGTAACATTTCCGAGCTTTTATGGAAAAATAGCAAGACAGGATTGTCTTTTTAAATTTATTTAAAACTCAACAACAAATTCATTCGTAATTAAATAATGGATGAATAGCGTAAATTGTTACATTGCTATATCTTACAGAAGGGAAAAAGTGAGGTTTTCCCAGCCCTTTTCTGACTACATGTCCATTCAACTCCACTGCTTCGTCTCTTCTCACAGAAGAACGAACAGCCGTGAACAAGTCGGCATCATAAAAGCATTAGGGGATAGAGACCCATTAGCCTTCAGGACATCTCCCTTGCGGACCGTTTACACCTGGGCTCTAAAAATGAGTTTCTTTTAGTTAGTCCGAAAGAGGAAGTCTCTAATAATAACCAGCTGGTTGTTTTCTTAATGATTCATTTGCTGTTACAGTTTGTCACAGCTTCTACCATTTTTAGTTTTTGTAATTCTTTTAAATCTTTAAATGTTATTTGATATGCTGTTTGTAATTTTTGTTTGTTTATGAAGGTCATTGTTTGTTATGTCAAATTGCATGCGGCGAGGTTTTCCTTTTTTAATTAAATTTTTTTTTAAAAATTCTTTTGTATGAAATAATTTTAGAATTATTTGGAGCTATTATCAGGAATTTTTCATTGCTTATAATGTTGTTTTCCTAATTCTGATTCTTTTGTAGCAACACCATTGATAAAGCAAAATATCTTATGGCTACAAGGGATGACTACAAAGCTTGGTATTTTATGCCATCTGACCAAGGAAGACATCACAGATATGCCAGAAAACTATATGATGAATTGGAAGAATCACGTGGGTACCAATAACAATTTACATTGGCAGTTTCCAATAAAGAAAACTGAATTTTTTTATTAGGAATTTTATGTAGAAAAAATACTGTTATTTAGTTAGATATTATTACAAATAAAATGATGAATGTTACTGAATACTATTTATCCCTGTGTGCAATAATTTATTAATATTTCAAATTATGTTTATTAATATTTAAATAATAATACGGGAATACACTAACAATTACTTATATCTCCCATACATTAAATTGTTCTTAGAATGATCTGAAAATGTGAGAAAGCAATCTGTATATTTCTTCAAAAATGTTTACCATTATATTAAACAAAATGCTTTCCTAAAACACTAAGTATTGTATTACTAAATGCTTCTAGAAATAACCAATTCATATTTTAAAACCTTGCACTACAATTTTCACATAAACTTATAGTACTTATTCATCCTTTCCATGTGAAAATTTGCAAAAGTAATTTACAGAAAGGTTCCAGAGCTGATAGAACCTCCACCAGTGATGGAATTATTTATTCTGAAAATGAAATGGCAGATCATTTAAAAATATATTTACTACAAATTTAATAGATGATCAAGATCGTAACACTGAAGGTAACTATTCTGCGAATGAACGCTACAAAATAACAGTGTTAGAAAAGTAATTCATTTAATTCAGCAACCAATGGGAAGTATTCGATAATATTCAAAGACTACAACCTGGGAAAAGTCCCAAGCAATAATAAAGCTTTCAAAATACTTCCAAGGAACATCATTCATCACATAAGAAAATCTTCAGTAAACACATAAGGAGATAGTGTTTGCCAGATGTATAGAAATATGCAGGAGTGTTTCATTTAAGCAACCAGAAAAGGATCAGCACCTACACAATAGTTTACAACCCATTGGTTAACAGTCCAACACTTCAGAATTATTCAGAAAAATAATACACACTAGACTAATAGATCTTAAATATGATTAGTTATTACCTTTTTGGGGAAGATTAGGAGCCAAATCCCTGGCTACTTGGAGGATTAATCTCAAGAACACTTATATTTAAAAAAAATTTTTTTTTACATTAAAGCTTAGTAACGTAGCTATTTATAGCAGAAATAGTAAAATAAGTGTGTGAAAGTGTCATTGAAAATATTTGAGGAAAATGATCTTAATATTAAAAAAAAATTAAATAACCTTAATTCATTGACAGGAGACATTGTTAAGAATCAACAGAAAATTATTGGATCAACATGACATAACTGCCGCTGATCAAGAAAAAAATTGTCTGGCAGACTTTTATTATAATTAATAAACACGTATAGCTTGACCATGTCAACCATAACCATGGCTGGCGTTTTAGGGTGAAGAAGTCACACAAGAGTTCACTCTTCTCCAACAAGGAGAAATTTACTACCGAAGGAGGAAGTCTCCATATTATCAAGTGATTCTGCTGTCAATTGCCTTTTGCATCTTTGTTTCATATTCACACTTGAAGATTCTCACTCATGCAATGCTGGAACCCAAAACTGTTGAAAAGTTTTTCATAACATGTGAATTTATGTGAACAGTGTGTATTTTATTGCATACTTTAAAAAATAAGGTCCCTAAAATAAAAGCGTCAACAGATTATGTACTAGAGATGGACAAAACTGCTTGTTTAAGGGATCAGATTGGAACCGTTCACTCACTGAAGTGAATAAATTCTTTTTAATGATTCACTGCTGACTAACAATGACCTTGATGGATGTGCTCGGAGTAGGCATGGATGAAGAAGTTTTTTTTGCGGTGTGCAGAGATGGGGGAAAAACAGAAAGAATCGAATAAGGAGTGGGATTGTTGGAATCAACTCCATCAAACCGTTCACTCCTTGGATTACGTATAACAACAATAAAATGCTAAAAAAGTTAAAACATAATGAGAACTAAAACTCATTTTTGTTAAAGATTACATTAGTTTATTACTATAATTGTTATTTTGTGCTACTAGAAAGCATAGTGTAGAAATAAAATTTTCAAATTAGAGGTGGATCTCGAGAAACAGGAAATTGCTGCTGACAATACCAGCATTTTCCTTTTTTATCTGATTTGACAAAATACCAAATATCACTCGAAGTTCTTCTATGCGGTAGGGTCGACATTTTGTTCTGCAGCCTTGGAAAAAATCTGTTAGATAGGAAAATTTATGTTTATAAATATATCCTAATTCTAAAGAGAAATTCACAGCTCGTGGCTATAGGACATTAGTAAAATAGGTAAATGAATAAAAATATAATTTGTTTTACATAAATGTTGTAATAGTATTGTGTAAAAAACTTAATATACATAGCTATACTATGACACAGTATTTGAAGAATCGAAATGAAACTCAAAGGAAGAGCTGAGAGGAAGCAAAATGAGCAAATAATCGAGACTCCGCAAGAGCCAGATTTGCACTAGACAAGGAGAGCCGGAGCTACGAAAAGAGAGGGTAATGAAAACTCTGAATCAGATTTGTGGCTAGAGAAGGAGCGATGAAAAGATCAAATAATCAACACTCTGAAGGACCCAGGTATGCTACTAGAGAAGCAGCACTGATAACAGGTGGGAGTCCGAGGAGGAAACCACGCACCTATAATCTACATACTTTAAACAGATCCTCACACTGCCAAATGGAAAGGGGGGGGGGAAACCTCCATCCATTTGCAAACAGGGGTAGTCAGTTTCGGTGAGATGCGTTGGTTTATTTAATGTTTTGTTTTTTGAAAGCCAGATGAAGCAGTAACAAATCAAAAGCACACATATATACATACATATATAACACACACACATACATACGTAAAGAAAAGGTCAGAGACATTTCCGGTAAATAATAAAGGAAAGATTGTTATTGTTTATATAAGAGAAATCAAATTTTTGGTACGCTTCCCAAAGAGAGCTCTCTGTGAACTGTTAAAGCACTACCACTCCGTTTTCGCTGGAGCTCTGATTATTTGCTCAATAAAGTGAATTGGTTCTCTGAATCAGTCCCACAGCGGATCATCCATCTTCAGTATGTACCCAGTTTGAGCAGGGTCTTACCTGATCATAAATGATTTAAAGTAGGATTTGTCAATATTGTAATCTTTTATGGGAGAATTATTTTTGCTCTTTTTTACCCTGAAATGAAGCTGGTCCTCCCCCCCCAATTTCATATATGTGTAATAATGCGTATAGATTTTTTTATTTATCTACTTTTAATATGTGCTCCGATATTAGGTGCTGCACAGAAAGGCAGGGATATTCTGTGGAAGACTTTTTAAGGGAAACTGGGTCTTATCGACGTTACACAGGTCATTTATAGGTTAGAGATACTTAACAACAACTTAAATGAAAATTATGTGCAAAGGTTTAGTCAGATATTCTAATCACATGTGCAAACATAGAAATACAAATTTAAGACATTAATGTTACTAGTATATTATCATAATATAAATTAAATGCTATGTTTGGATGCTTTATAATCATAAGATACAAGTTCACACTAGATAATATTTTATTGCATAGATTTACAAGAATTAATTTTTAAATATCGTTTTCTTCACACCTACATCACATATAATTCAACAACAAAATCACAAAATGCTTAAAAGCTGCGTGGCAGCATATGTTTAGACTTCCCGATGCAGTGCCAAATGTTGGCATACGTTTTTAATACTTTTTTAGCCATTTCTCAGTTTGTTGTATCAATATTCAGTTTCGTTAGTAAAATCAGTTAAAAAGATTTTAATTTCTTTCTTTATTAGTAACTTTTTCTGTGTTAACTTGATTTATTAGCTATCATGTTCTTTACGCTTATGCCATATAAAATTTAGTTCTATGGCAAAATCACAAAATATTTAAAAACAGCATATTCTATCGAGAATTCAACATATTCTATCAGGAATTCTCTTGAATCAATGATAGAATGTTTGAGCTTGCCATATATATTTTTGTATTTGCTGTATTATTTTTTTAAAACCGGCCACTCATGTGGTGAACCATCTAAAATAGTAATTGTAGAAAAGAAAAAGTATATAATGATTTTAATGAGTCCAGCAAATGTAATTTCTTAAAAATATTGAATATTTCTAATTAAACATCTCATGATTTTAATGCATGTTTATTTGAATCAATCACATTACAAAGCAGAAAATATGTTCTTAAGAACTGTGTTTATTGCATTTAAATCACTTAGTTTACTATACAGTAACCTTGCAGATTAAATTTGAATTTACTGAATGACAGCAGGCTAGCATGTGGAAGATAAAAGTATTGTATTGCTTTCATACAGCTGAGTTTGTTAATTAAAATAGAAAGATAAATATCTTATATTTACCTGCAACGGTAATATTCTCTGGAGTTATTTCAAACAGTGTTGTTATTGATCGCTTTCAAATTGTTGAGTTTGTTAATCAGAAATTCATTTACGTTTTACAAAATATGAAATAAATAATAACACAGATTCAAAATTCGGGTTTCCAGATGCACATGTTCGGGTGGAGGACTATGTTAAATGGATGGTTCTAAGTACCATCGTTTTTTCTCAGTGTGAGAAATGTACATACATGCATGCAAATTCTTCATTATTTAATTTCTTTATGAATAATGCAGGAGGATAATATTTGGTGGCAACAATTTGAAAACTGATACAACGCGTTTAAGTGTTTGATGCAAGATGCCATTTCGTGACTAATGTCCCATTTGAGACTACCTTTTTTAGTAAGATTAAAAATTTTTTTAAAATGTAATAAAATAAAGAGATCTCAATAATCTAAATTGAGAATGGAATTCCGAAAAGCAGAAATTGTCTCTCTAGTCCACAAATGTTCAGAAAAAATTGGTGGCCATGATACAGACAAGCGCATCAAAGTTGCCTGAAATATCTTCCCATTTATAGTATTTGATACACTGTTTATAGTGAACCAATGCAAAATCTCCTTTAGAGAATAATAACCCCTTTTCGGCTAAAAAAAAATAAATAGTTTACACTTATTAGTACATTAACAACAAATATACAGACATGTCTTGAACAAAACTACATTCAAAATAGTCTGTTACAAATCTTAATTACGAATATGGTGTAAGATACAGAGGTAGTAAAGTAAATAAATAAATAGTTTAAAATAATACATTAACAACAAATATACAGAGACACTGCAAACAAAACTTCATTCAAAATAGGTTTACAAATTTTTAAGAAGAATATGGTGTTATGTAACATGTAAGGTTAATTAAAGTGAGCCACATAGGTAATATACACTTACACTGCACAAAGTCATGCTCTAAATCTAATCCACCAAAGACTACAATTATTGATGTATTTCCAAAACTAAATCATGAATAAAACAAAGCCTGTTGATTCCTCTTACGAAGATTATTAACACAATTAAAATAGCTGTATATCATAATTGCCTAATTAATAAAAAGAAAAATATGCTTTTTAGTTTGTACTATTCTCATATCATTTATTCATTTATTTATAAGAAAGATGCTAACTTCATCATAATTAAAGTATTCAAATAAGCAAACACTCTGCAGTATTTGCAGTAATATATAATATTGGGTTTTAAGTAAAGTTTCCCGCCACCGCAAATATCGTCTGCGCAAACAGTCCGCGTTGGCATCTTTAATTATATTTCGTCAAACAATTTTTGGCGTTTAAAAGAAATCGACTTGCTTTAGAACTCTGTTGTGAAATAAAAAAAAAAATATCCTTGTCATTAAGTGCAAGGTGTCTGAAATGGAACTATCACGCTACCAGATTAGAACCATCATTTACTTCTAGTTCTGTTGCAAAAAGTCAGCTACAGAATATCAGTAAATTATGTGTACAGCTTTAGGTACTAATGTTTTATCAGATCGCACTGTGA
Source organism: Stegodyphus mimosarum (assembly GCA_000611955.2). Taxonomy (NCBI): domain Eukaryota; kingdom Metazoa; phylum Arthropoda; class Arachnida; order Araneae; family Eresidae; genus Stegodyphus; species Stegodyphus mimosarum. The sequence continues at coordinate 28,971 of KK118801.1, read as the reverse complement.
GGGTTTGGTACCGAAAATTCAAAAACAAGGACTATGAGTAGAGAAGTAGAGTGTTTTGGCCAGCCTGCGAGAACTTGTGGAAGATCAGTATGCAACCACTCGAGAGCTCGGTAAGGAGTTAGACGTTAGTGCCATGCCATCCTTTAATTAATTCCTTTGATTAGTCGCGCTATGCATCGCATAAACTTGACGTACAAGTTCAATCGTTGGGTACCGCATTAGCTGACAAGGAGATAAAGGGCAGACGTGATCAGGCCTGCACTAATCTTTCCGAATATCAACGCAAGGACAAAATTCTGGACCGCATCCTCACTTGTGATGAAAAGTGGATTTACTTCAACAACACAGGCCGAAAATGGGGTTGGTCTGCTCCTGGTGAGCCCGTCGGCAGCGTCGGAGAGCGCAATTTGACTAACAAAAAGATCATGCTTTATATCTGGTGTATTGCAGGCTGGTGGCGTTGCCGTCGTATTATCCACTAAGAGTATATGGAAAAAGGCAAAACCTTCGACAATAAGGTGTACAGCGAGATGCTAGTCCGTGTTGACGCTGCTATTAATGAAAAACGTTGAACTGATTTCCGGCGCAAAAAGGTTCCATCAAGATAATGTATCCCTACACCCCCAAAAGAAGTGGATGTGGCAGGTGACGTAATATCATGCGTAACTGAAAGCTATAAAAGTACTAATAGTGGTTTGTCAGGTCCTTTAGAGTTCTACTGTTATAAAATTTTTACCTTCATTGACATTTTAAGCACAATACTTCATCGAGCCGAAACACAGCTAGCCCAGTTGCTATCAGAATAGTGGAATGCTATCTTTGTGGGAAATCATTTCGTGAAGTTTTGGACATTCTACGGAAGCCAAAATCCACTCTGATTTAATTATGAAGTGGAAACGTCGAGGCAATGAAACTGCAGGAAAACGAAGTGGCAGGCCGAAAAAAATTATTGATTACAGCCGGAGAACTCTGAAAAGGATAGTGAAACAAAATCGCAAGTCCTCGTTGGTTGAAATCATTTAGAAGATCCAAAGATCATCAGGCGTCAATGCTACCAGGAGGACTGTTCGTCGACAAACCTGGGATTCCATAGTCGTGCAGCCGTTCGCAAGCTCATAATCTCCAGAATGTGAAGCGTCGATTGCAGTGGTTCAAAGCACACAATCATTGGACTCTGGACATGTGGAAAATATTCTTTGGAATCATGAATGTTGTTTTACAATCTTAGCAGTCCGATGGACGCGTCTGGGTTTGATGGATGCCCGGGAGCGTTTCTTTAGTGAATGCATTATGCCCGCTTTAAAGTTTGGTGGTAGCAGCATCATGATTATTGTGGTGTATTTCATTGTTTGGCCTGTGTCCTTTAGTTCTTGTGGTTCTACATAAACTTTGAGATATATGTGGACATTCTAGACAATGCTGCTCTCCCAACTCTATTTCAATATTTCGGAAAAGTCCCATTTCTCTTCCGACAGGATAAATGCTCCATTCAGACATCGAGACTTGCGCAGCCATAGTTTGACGAGACGGGTGTTCAAAAATTGGACTGGCCTTCTCAGAGTTTTGATCTAAATCCCGTAAAAGACCCTTGTGACGAATTCGAACGCAAATTACGATGCTAGCCAAAATCCTTACTGCTAGCACTCACTTCAGCTGTGATGGATGTTTGAAAGACAATTCTTATGGCCATACATCAAAATTGGTTGAAAGTCTTCCCAGGCGTGTGCAGGCTGTAATCGATGCAAAAGAGGAACCAACACAGAGATTAATTTCTAAAATTAAAAGTGCCGGAGCCCTACGGAAGACCGTCAGGAAAGAGGAACAAGAATAAATAAATAAATAAAATTATTAATAAATCATTAATAATTAAAAATTTTTAAATATTCTGAAAGCTTTCAAATTTTATATTACGCCCAAAGGGACGTTTTTTACTTTCTTGTACGAAGTAGAAAGGAAGTATCGTAATCGGGAAAAAATTTCAGGTACCATATTTCAACGAAAATATCTATTTTGACCGCTATCGAATGCAATTTAACGATGTTTTTGATTGACATCCGTACGCAAGGAGAGAATAAAGGACTCTTTTCTTCCCAAAAAATTAGAAAACTAATTTAAAATTGATTCTGAAGAGATTTTTTTGTGGTGTCTGTGAGTACGTATGTATGTATGTATGCATAACTCAAAAACGAGTGGCGTCAGAACGTTGAAATTTTGTATATAGGGCTACTATAACATGCAGATGTGCACCTCGTATTTTGGTTGCAATCGGCTACACCAAAAGTATATAAATATATGTACATATATATCCACTCTGTTACTCGGTTCAGTAAGCTCAGTTTCTTTATTTTTATAAGTTTGTAAATTGTGCATTTTTTGCTTTAAAAATGATTGAATTATGTTGTTCTTATCTTTCGGTTAAGGTTTTTATGACTTTAGTTAACCTGCATGCAATAATTGTGTAATTATCAACAATTTAGAAGTTTTTTAAGTGCAGATAAGCCTAATTCTTGGTTATGATAGCGGCCATATTTGTTTACATTTTGAATTTAGCAGAGTAGTGGATTTGTTGCCAATCTAGAGAAACTAATTTTCGCGACAGCAAAGTAACGTCTTCCATTATTGCGAATTAAATTATGCTTGATTCATTCTGGAATTATCATTTAAGCTATTAGCCGGTTTTTTGCGTACAAATTGTAATTTTAATTGAAAAAATTGTTTTTAATTGTTTTAACTGTACTTGGTGTTTTATGCTTTTCTATAGCTTTCAATTTTTAATGAAAACATTTGGAATTTTTATATATTTTTGCCTTTCCGTGAAGTGAGAACTGAATTAATTAGTGGCGCATGTGCATTAGGTAGGCGGAGCTATTTGTTTAATTTCTTTTGTACATCGTTTTAGATAGTATTTGAATAGAACTTGTGGTAATTCTTCAGATGCTATAATTTTTGCGCCTCTGAGTTATAAAATGAATGAGATGTAACGCTGTTGAGTGAATTAGCGCCGAAGTGTGACTATGGGAAATAAATATACATGGTGTTTATAAAGCCCCGGACCCATTTTGATGTTTAATAACTCATAAAATAATGAAGATATAAACAAACTTATGGCATTTATTGATGGAATAACTTATATATTTTCCTTTTCAGGTTTGAATATCTTTATTTTTGTAAATATCGTCTGCGCGTGTGGTTAATTTCAGATAATTTCATTTTCCAGTCTAAATATCTGTACTTTTCTAAATATTGTCTGCTTATATGCCAATTTCAGCGATGTACAAGGTTATTAAGAAAAAATTAAGACTGCATGCATACAAAGTTCAAATTGTTCAAGTTTTGGAACCGGACGATAGGCCTAGGAGGATGGCCTTTGCAGCAGATATGCTAAGGAGGATAGAAGATGATTCTGAATTTCTGAAGCGCACAATTTTCTCCGACGAAGCATCCTTTCATCTTTCTGGCATTGTTAAGCTCCATAATGTGCGCATATGGGGATTTGAAAACCCCCATGAATACCGTGAGGCATTAAGGGATTCCCCAAAGGTTAATGTGTGGCGTGGACTAATGCACTACCGAGTCATTGGGCCTTTCTTTTTTACAGAAAAGACGGTCTCATACGACTGACCGTCCTTTCTGTAAAAAAGATATCGTATACTTAGATATGTTGGAAAACTTCGTATTTCCACAACTAGAAGAGCTTCAGCCACATGTCTTTTTGCAACAAGATGGTGCACCACCTCATTGGGGTACCATCGTTCGTAGTTCTTTGAATGACCATTTTACAGGAAGATGGATTGGGCGAGGAGGTCCAATTCCTTGGCCACCTTGATCACTTGATATAACGCCGCTGGAGTTTTTTCTTTGGGGATTTGTAAAGGACAACGTTTACAGGAGGAGAGTGTCGAACATTGATGACCTAAAAGGCAGAATTACAACCGCAACAGCCTCTGTGAATGCGGACATGCTTGCCAGTACCTGGCGTGAAATTGAATATTGATTTGATATTCTCCGTGCGACGAAGGGGGCACACTTGGAAGTTCATTAACAAGGGTCATAAAACTTGTTGAGTCTATCTAACCGTTTATGTTATTAATTTTAATCTGTCTTTATCATTTTATGAGTTATTAAACATCAAAATGGGTCCGGGACTTTATAAATACCATGTAGTGAACTTTAAATAGTGCATTTATTCTATTGTGGTTTATGGGCTATCAACGAAGTAGATTTAATTCAAAATTCGCTAACAGTTAATTCAATATGTTTAAGTGAAATGCAGGAAAGTTGCGTATAATTTAATATTTACAAGGAAGTCATTTGTGTACATATCAGATTTTTTTTATTTACACACACATACACGTTTGGAGAGCATTTCGGCTAATGTTCCTTTGTGCTAAAATTATTTTAAAACAGTCTATCTTTAGAATTTCGAATAGACAATCTCGCGGGCTGGAGATAATTTTTTTTTCATACAGTGTTGCCAAGTGCTCGCTTTGAAATCATTGAATTTGTTAATGAAAAATTCGATAAAGGTTTAGAGTATTTGAAATGCGTAATACAATATTGAAAATTTTGGAAAAAGTGAACTAAATAAAAGCTAATTAAAAATTCCGTTTTACGCCCTTTCTTGTACCATTGCGTGTGATATTTCAGATTTTTTTTGTGTCGTTTAGTCAAAAATTTTTCAGCACCTCGAAAAAGAAATTGACTCTGATCTTGTCTAAATAGTGAAAGTTCGAAAGCTGTTCAATCATCCCTAAAGGAATTTATATGCTTTTTATGTAAACTGGTCAAATAAAAAGCCGTCACCCCCTCCCCCCGCCAAGTAACGCATTGAATGTTTTCTGCTTCGTTTATCGTCTTGCTCTAAACCTGTTTCCATCGCTTCTAATTTTATTTTCTCACACATATTTGAGAATTCTCATTAGCACCAGACGCACTACTAGTCTCAAACCTCGCTTTTTTTGTCCACGTGACATTTAAAATGTTATTATCATGTATTATTTACAAATAATATAGTATAGAATATTTAAAAAATGTATGCCAACGCAAATAAAAAGATGCTGCTATCAAATTTTATCGCCATGTAATATTTTAAAAGAAACAACGTAGTGACCATTGCAAAAGAAAAAAAAAAAGGAAAGGCAACACCTTAACTCTACCGGAAATCCAAATGTGTGCTGTTTTTAAATATTTGCGAATTTGTGTTGAATTTTTTGTAGCGTAAGTGCAAAGAAAGTTACTGAACGAAATTAAAAGGACAGAAAGTTAATATCGACTATTAAATAATGAAGAATGTATGTACAATTAAGAGCCAAAATATTATGACCCATAACGCGTTGCGCGACCTTTGGCATACAAAACAGCTGCAACTTGCATTGGCATGGATGCCACAGGTTCTTGGTAGAAGACTGGAGACAGGTTGTGCCAAATGTCTAAGTAGCGGTGATGCGAAGTCGAGGTATTCCGACATGGTGGTGTCTGGGCTCTGAGCTGTTGCTCCGTGACATCCCAAATGGGCTCTACCCGGTTAAGATCCGGGGAAGTAGGTGGCCAGGACAGGGCGTTGTTCTGTTGGAAGATTCCATTTCTTAATTGGGAAGACAGACGCCATGTAAAGGTGCAACTGATCAGCAGTTATATTCAGATAGTGCGCAGCTTCCCTGGTCTAGTCTACCTCAAATGAGGATCTCAGAGCTGCCCATGAGAACGTCCCCAAAACATAATACCGCCACCATCAGCCTGTGTATGATCTGCTGTACAGGGAGGGAAGCAGCTTTATCCATGGTTCAGTCTCGATGTGTCTGGGCCAACGGTAAGCGTAGTTTACAAAGACGCTTGGTTAAAAGAGGCACACGAGTGAGACCTTTGCTCCGCAGTCCCATATCGAACAATGTACGTTGGACTGTGCCTTCCTGGGGCTCGAGTGGCTACCAGGCGCGTCGGCAGGCGGTGGATAGCCCGATGTCCTGTATTATCTGACATGATAGCTCCCAATAATAAATAAGAAGTCGCGAACCCCCTCCCGTAACCCTTGTGTTATGTGACACGTGCCTAGGGTGAATGACACTGCGGTTATAGTGTTTTAACGAAGCCTCTGGAACTCCTGGTAATTTCTACAGTATTTTGCCTAACCCATCAACAGGCAATACTGGGTGGACCGTTTCTATCCTGTACTTTCTTTTCTAGTTTATATATGGGTGTAAACGACAATATAACTAGAAATTCTGCTTTTGCAGGCAAAACCTCTGAGGTAAAACTTTCTTCTCAAAACAAGGAAACGCAAAGGAAATAAGAGCAGAAGTGAATCCTTCATCGAGGGATGTAGAAATGCCTCTACTCAAGTTGTAGAGACATTAGGTTATTTAGAAAGCAGAAGACGTAAAAAACGAGCAGTGCCCTCGTAGAGACTCGAACAACGGACCTCTCGAATATGCGTCGAGCGTGCTGACCATTACAGCAGGAAGGCATGCCAAGAAGGCGGGAGAAATACCTTATATACTCCCCCTTTTAAAGGGAGACTGAGGATTAGGGGACCCAATCGCTAAATCCTGGTGGTGGAGAATCATCATCCACCAGCTTTTAGTTCGGGCGCCACTGTAGAGACATTAAGTTATTTAGAAAGCAGAAGGCGTGAAAAACGAGCGATGCCATCGTCGTGGGACTCGAACCACGGACCTCTTGAATACGCGTCGAGTGTGCTGACCACTACACCACGAAGGCATGCCAAGAAGGCGGGAGAAATACCTCATAAAGTTACTGAATCTGTACTTGAAGAAGGGCACGAAGCTATCAAAAGTATGATTACCTCTCTAGATAAAATCAAAATCAAGAAGAGAATGCCCAGAGCCCCCCCCCCCTCCCAGCAAAAAAAAACAAAAAAACCCGACCCGAGAACTGAAAATTGCCAGAGGTACTTGGGTTCAAAAAATACCCAAGAGGTAAGGTAAAAAAAGGCAGTTTCAAACGATGGTGCGGAACACAGCCTCGAAGACTACCAAAAGAGACATACCTGACGGTTATACATTCACGGAGGCTCTTACGGTGGTCGTATTCATTGAGGAACATCTTGAAAAACGTTTATCGGAGGAACAGGCTACTGACCTTAAACTTCTGATAACGTTGACTACTTTAAGTATTCTTAATACTAAAAATTACACCTGGGCTCTATTAAGCGGCTGTTAGACTTTATAAACAAAGTGAGCGACCCAAACAAATAGAGTTAGGAAGCATAAGTTTGATGCGTTTGGCACAAAATGCTATTTAGTAGAGGTGGCTGATACCTGACAAGCTCAACCCTAAAAAGAAGGACTAAGTGTTCCAAAGCACTTGCATTTGAACCTGCATTGTTTATTTATCCGCTTTGCATAATACTAACAACTGCAGATCGTGAACAACCTATCAGTCATGCAGTTTCGAAGATACTCGTTCTGAGTCTTCGGACTATTACAATTTGCCCTTTATCAGATTGGCTTAGATCGATCTTTTGCGAGTGATGGGAAAGCGTGCTTAGATCAGCACGCTTTCCCATCACTCGCAAAAGCTAAGCTCAAGAATAATTTCTTACTTTCCCCAGCAGTTGAATACCTTTTCCACTTCACGTGCCCTTCACGTAATCCAGACGAATTAATTGAAAAATGTGGGGATGGTCATAATGTTTTGGCTCTTTAGTATATATATGCAATGTGTTCCTCGCACTGTCAAAAAATGGCTGCATTTAGACCTATAAAATTTTGAGTTTAAAATTTTCCACCCTAACATGTGTACCTCGAAGCCCAAATTTTGAATTTAAAAATTTTTTTTATTTCGCATTTTAGTCAAATTTAAGGAACTTTTGATTAACAACTGATTGACATAAAAGCTTTGAGTTGCCATTCGGCAAAGCGTAAGAAAGTTACGCTTCAAATATAATCAGAAAACTCAGTGATGTAAAAGAAGCGTGCTGCCACTCGGCAAGAGGGCATATACTTGCGTTTTGAATTAAGCGAAGCAGCTAGGCGATTTAAAAGAAATGCGTTACCACCGCCCGAATTAAAATATTTTTATCTTCCACTCGGCAGTGTTGTCTTTCGGCAAAGCATTAAGATAATATTCCATTTTCCCCTTATATTTTCCCTGTCATTATTTTACAAAAGATGCGATTTAAAATGTTCGAATTGTTCACTTTCTAGGTCGGATGATAGTAGACCTATATTTTGTCAGCCATCTTACTAAGAAAACTGAATACTGATATGTGAATTGATCAAAGAACACATCGAAGCTCGCATTTTAAATTTCGAATTCGTTTCTGATTTATTTTATACTTTGTATAAATTTAACCACATTTTATTTAACAAATTCGACAATTTGAAAGTGAGAAGTGGCAACACAGTCCGAAATCAAAGACCTTTATCTCCAGCTCGCTAGACTGTTGCTATTCCGCAAAATGTATAATATTTAACCTTCAATTTTAATCAACAAATTTTCTATTTGAAAGCAATGTATTGCCACTGCCTAAAACAGAATACGTATTATCTCCACCTACGGGCGTGTTGCTGTTCCGTAAAACGTAACATATATATAACAAATTTAATCTTTTTGTTGCTGAGTAATAAATTAAGTGACTAAAAAAGCACCAAGACGCATTTTTTAAGAATATTTTTTCTTCTTTTTAATGGGAATTTTATGTAATAAAAGTGAACTGAAATCATGAGATGTCTAATTAGAAATATTCAGTTTTTTTCCTCTAAAGGCAGATTACGTAGACAGCTGTAGACGGAACAGGCAAAACTGGGGGAAAAAAAGAGTTCACATTATATTCTATAAATCTATTTTGTGTCTCGCTCCCACTATCTCTCTCAGAGTGATCCGGTATTACCTACAAACGACTCAGATGTGAGACATCCATTTTCTCACGAAGGTTGCACGATTCTTCAAAAGACAATCATGGCCTTTCGAAATTAATCTCTTAAAATTTGTCACTTTAAAGCTTTTTTTCCTCTTATAATACTGTTGAAAGGAATAGGACTGCTTTTGATGCTGAGATCACGGCTATACGCATAGCCTTATCCCAACCCCAATGCCACGTTAAGCATTTATCAATGGTTGTCATACTGATTCTAAAGCTGATAAAGTAACAAGACAAAAGATAGCAACATATTTCTTTTTGGGTTATAAAAAGTGTAAAAAATTCTGTTAATCAATACTGTTGCGTATGGGTTCATAATAAATTCAATATGCAAGTCCGATAAAAAGTTAATAAAATTTATTCTAATCACAAGAAATGTAACAAAACCCTGGATTATTCCTTAAAGATATTCGTACAATATCTCAGTATCAGGCAATATAAACAGTAGTTATATTGTAAGCTATTAAAACGTAGAATAGAACGCAATCCAAAGCGCAGAGAAAGCTAGTCCGATCTCACCGCGAATTCGCTACGATCAACAACAACTAATAAACAACTGAGATGAGATGTTTCTCTCCGGCTTTTAAAGCTTTCTAAATCGGCCGCGCGAGACACTTCTAGCTAATTTCTGGAAGGCAAAGAGAGTAGAATTATGGTTACGGCTAACATAATAGTCAAATACATTTATTGAAATTAAATGCACGTGCTCTTGTATTTTTACTTCCGTCGTAGCTTTCTCTTAAAATTTGTCACGCGCTGCATTATACTAGGAAATAAAAGAATTTTAAGTATAATACTATTCAAAATATTGAACTAAATACAGAATTCGTAACAATGCTTCGTAACTTATGACCGTTCCTTTCGGTTTAACGTCTTTCCAAAAAGCTTCTGTATAGTAATTTTTTATTACTTTTTCGCCAGGGTAAAAAGGGATGTGGTTGTCCGTTATTTAGAGAATATTCTTTGCTTCCTTTGCCAAAAATTCTGCTTTATCATTTTCATGAAGGCCACAGTGTGAAGGTATCTATTGCATGGCAAATTTTTTGCCCTCCTGAGTTAAGTTGTTTAGAAACTGCTGGCATTTTAAAGCATCAACAGACATTGGTGATTCAAAGGAAGAAATGGCTGGAAGAGCAGCTTTAGAATTAGTATGACAACCATTGAAAAATGATCAAGTTGGTATTGGGGGTGGGAAAGGCTATGCGTATAGCCGTGATCTCAGCATCAAAAGCAGTCCTATTCCTTTCAACAGTATTATAAAAGAAAAAAAAAGCTTGCAAAAGACGCCAGCGCCTACATTAATACTGTCAGACAACACAGAGCCATCCGTAAACACATGTAGCCCTTCACTCTCACAATATAAAGTATTAATGGTTTCCAAAGACACATATTTTAAAATTTGGTCATTTGTTTCTCTCTTGAGAATTTCATGTAACAAATTAATTTTTTTATATATTTTCTTAGAGTTTTAATTTTTTTTGTTCCTCGATAAAAGGCAATAATTTCACAAGGCAAAGCAGTCTGATTCCCTTAAACGTTTTCCTATTAGTGTTCTCTCTTCCACAATAGTTTTAATGCACTTGTGGTGTGTAGCTAGTAAAACTGCATCAACTGGGGTGGTTTTGATTGCATCAGTGATAAGTCGGAGAGCTTGGTTGTGAAATCTTTCGAGTGAGTCGTTCACTTCATTAGATGCTGCTACGAAGGGTCGCAACAGTAAGTAATAACAGATAGAATATGGGAGCTGCATGTTAAATCAAGAGTGATTCTGGAACAATCCCATTTAGATCCAGCAATTCTCTTTCTTCATTCAGGTAAGCCTTTAGTAGCGCTTTCTAAAACCATATCAACATGCTCCTTCCAAGTCAATTTTCGGTCGAAAACGAGACCTAAGTAAAGATTGTACCTTTGCCTTTTGTTAATGAAAAATTTTCAGTTACTTAATACTTTTATTCGTAGTTAATTATCAAGTTTTGAGCATTATTGCATTATTGTATAACCATCATTATTGTTGTTATTAGCTCCGAGTTTTGTGTTTATAATTGATATAATTTAATGTTATAGCATTATATTTGATATAACTTGTGTTTGTAAATTTATTATGGAATGTTTGCAACATTCAGGGCCGGGCGGTATGTTGATGCTAGAGGCACCGTCTGTGAAAAAATGTATAATATTTGTGTTCTAAAGAGATGACGCCGGTGTTTGTTTATAGCGCCACCTCGCGGCCACTTCGTTGAGTTTTTTTGAAAGTGTTCTGAGACGTCATCGAGACATGTGCATTATGCGGCTTTCTGAGTAATTAATATATTTTCATATACAGTCCATTTAGAGTTCTTATACACAGTGATTTATTTTAATTATGAGTTTAACTGTGCTATTGACAGGCCCAGTTACCATATTTTTCTGTCTTTTACGGTATTTTCTCAGTTCATCATATCAACAAGATGATGCTAACAAAATGATCTGCACTAACTCTATAGAGAGTTAAGTATTGCCATCCATTTTTTTATATTCGCTACATTATTTCTTTAAAAGAAATACGTGACGATAATACTGGGTGGCAACATTCTTTTATTTGTGTTGCCATTTTGTACTTTTTTATATTCGCTATATTATTTCTTTAATATACGGCGATTAAATTTTTTAGCAACAGCCTGTTATTTGAAAAGTAATACGGAAAAAAAGCATAAACAAACGGAAATGATGATTTTTATTTCATCTACTTTCATGTACCATTACGTATACATAAAAATAATTCGATTTTCAGTTTCATCTTTGTTCGCTAACTTGTTTGGACACATAATTCTTTTCCAGTGATAAAAAGCAGACGATCTGCGATCATTACCATTCTTTTCTTGCATTAATTTCATCCGTCTATTAATCAGTCGGGTTTCTTATCGCTTGGCTTTACCACGACGTTGCCAGCGTCCTACCACAAATACCCATGATCATTTTAACAATGGAAAGCAATCTACACAGAATCCATTTCTTGCGCTATCGCCTTAGCCACAGCAACAAAAATTATTACCTTAACGGGTTGGCTAGAAAACGCTTTATTTATCTCGCACGCACAAAAGCTAGCAGATAGGGAACTGTATAAAAAATATATTAAGTTCATCTGTTCTCGGTTTTTTTCTCAGCCATCTTTTCTTAAGCTCCATAAAGCACTGAGACGTTCTCTTTTTTCCCCTACTTTTTTCATATATGATGTGGCATCATTTCCGGGCAGTATAGCTTTTGTATTATCCGGAGTTTTCCGCTGAAGATAGTTTTCTTTTTTCTGCCCCTTTTTTTATTAGTGCGCTTGTGTTTGTCATCAGAGTTTATTAGAGTGGAAAATATTTGATAAGCATTGTTAGTTTTAATAACATGTGTCTGATGGAAAAGTCAGGGAGAAAAAAAGATTAGATTGGGTGCATAAAAAATATTTCTGGGGAAAACAGAGTAACCATGCCAGGAATATATCTAATTTCTGCAACAATAATCTTTTATCATAGTTACTGAGAAATATAAGAGAGCTGCTAATGCAGAACTTTGGAATTGGCTCCTAAAGAAAGAAAATTATTGTAAAAGCACAGAAGTTATACCTTCTCTTAGTACAGTAATTTAAAGCGAAATCAGTTTTTCGAAAACAAAATTGCGAAACTCATGATAATGGTTTTAAAAGTAAGCTAAATCCTTAGATTGATATTAATTTTTGGGAAATGTTCTATGAGAGAAAGGATTTCTCTTTTACAATGAGCAAAAATATTCTAAATATTCTTGAACAATTTTATAAACATCTTTTAACAAATTTACAGGTATGTACTAAAATAAAATACAATTAAAAATGTTTTTTTATACAACAAGCTTTTCCTCAAAATAGATAGGATAATTAGTGCCCTAAAAGGAGAAAAATATTTATTGTATGGTTTAATGGGAATAAGAGATTAAGTACATCGGTCATTAAAATTAAAGGATCATAGCAGAAATAAAGCATAACTGATAATTAATGAAAATTATTAATAGAAATTCATACAGAAGCATTAACATAAATTAATGTCTGACAGTTGATTATTCACAAAATATTGAAATTAAAACCAAATTTATGGAAACTGGAAAATAATGAAAAAATGAACTCTCCTCTCCAATCTCCTGCTCATCCTTTTTATTAATCTTGTATATGGTCATCTCGAACAGATATACATGCCTCACATCTTGATTTCATAGACTTTGCCAAAGTGTTGATCAGGTCTTCTGAACATGTGCTTTTCAGCTCCTGGAGGGTCTGGGGGAATTTGGCGTGCTGAAAGTCGGCGCCGCAAGGCATCCTACGCATGCTCAACCGGCTTCAAGTCGAGTGAGTAAGGTAGCCAATCCATTCGAGTAGTATTGTCTGTTTGGAAGTATTCTAATCCGACATATGCTCCATGAGGCCCAGCATTGTCATCCATTAGCAAAAAAACTCCGGGCCAACAGCACTCCTAAACAGTCTAACTCGGGGTTCCAGTATCTCGCTCACATATCTCCGAGCAGTTACAGAACCTCCTTGAAAGAAATGCAAATCTTCGTGGCCATTTGCCTTGATTCCTTCCCAAACTATTAAACCGCGGTCGCGGAAACGGGACGGGGGGAGGCAAGTTGCGTATTCCTTCCTCTCCAGATCAAAACACGTCTAGAATCACTATTCAGACTACATCTAGACTCGTCAGTAAACAATACTTGGGCCCAGTCATCTTGGCTCCATTGAACATGACAACGGCACTAGTTTAAACAACCTTCTGCGGAAGCTGGGGTGAGCAGGACACAAGGTATTGGTTTTCGCGCATGCAGTTCTACGTCATTAAGTCTTAATGTAGCAGTAGAAGGGCAAACTTTAACTCCTACGGCAGCATGAAGGTATGAAACCAAATGTCTTGTAGTCGCTTTGCAGTTTCTTTGATCCGACAACGACAGGAAACGATCTTCTGATGCAGATGTTGCTCTTGGTCGACCCTTGACCAGGCTCTTTATCAACTGATCCTGTGCTTAAAAAGCGACTCCAAACTCTTGATATGACACTTTGAGGAATATTCTAATCTTCGGCGACCTCCATTTATGTCAACCTGCCTTGATTCTAACAATTATTCTCTACTTTTGACCTTCACATAAATGATCTTTTTGAGCCATAACTACGTCTATAGGTGAGACAAGCGAGCAACAACGACAGTCACAAAAATTAACATAGACCTTAACATAGATCTGTTATGACATAGACCTTCAAATGTGAGGAGTAGACTTTTCGCTGGTGGTCAGAAAGTGAGAAAGCTAATTTAAAAAAAAATCTGAAAGCTTTGAGATTTTACATTACGCCCAAAGGGCAGATTTTTTAACGTTTTGTGTGCTACCTTTATTTATTAAATATTCTGTTCTTCGCACCTAAACTATAAAATTCAGTTCAAGAGCAATATCGCAAAATAATTTTAAATTGAGCATATCTTTAGAATTTCCTATACACAGTCTCACGCGCTGGAGATAAAAGTGTTTTTTCTGTACAACGTTGCCATTGCTCGCTTTGAAATGACTGAGCTTGTTAATCAAAAATTCGTTAAAGGTTTACAAAATATGAAATCGATAATAAAACAAATTCCAAATTTAAAAGTTGGGTTTCCAGATGCTCATATTCGCAGTAGGATTACGTCATTCAAACTTCGATGGCTCTAAGTACCGTCTATGGCTCTAAGTACCGTCTTCGTCTATGGCATATCGCCGATTTTTCCGCCAAATGGGCGATTTCTCTCCAAATGTGGCAACCCTGCCTTCCCTTGACATTTTTTAGCAACCCTAAACCCGAAGCTATTTTACCGCAGCTGAGCATTTCATAATACTATGAAGGTATGTACATAAATTATTAAAAAAATCGCTTTGTCCCAATTAATTTGCACACTCTAGTAATTCTGTCTGCAGAATTCATGTGTAACTTTATATCGCGAATAACAGAAGCGTGAGGATCCCATGATAAATTAAAAAAATAATGGCTTATACATTTGACAATGCAATTAAATTAATAGATTTCGTTATTTAAACATTCGTTATTTTACTCAGTCAAAATTTGAGTTCGAGAGTCAATATTTATATGAGATTTTTGAAATGCTTGTAAAAAATCGAATATTAATATTGAAACATAAAAACATTTCTAATTTTTGATCTATTTAAAGGTATTTCTGAGAGATAAAAATTAGTTTATTTCAATTTTAAAATAAGATTGAATTCTGAGAACAGCATATTTTTTTTTTTTGATAAGTCGAATTTATTTTATTAGCGCAAAGGAGCGTTAGCTCAGAAGGGCTATTAATTTCGTTTTCGTATTTTGCGTTGGTTCGCTATAAAACGGCGTTTCACTTTTCAAATTGTTGCCACCAAATATTAGAGCCCTGCATTATATTTCAAGAAATTAAATAATGCAGAATCTGTATGAATGTATGTATGTTTCTCGCAGTGTGAAAAAACAACGGTACCTTGAGGCATCCAATTTTGAATAACGTATTCCTCCACTCGAATATAGGTATCTGGAAACCCAAATTTGGAATTTCGAGTTTGGTTTATTACCTATTTCCTGTTTTGTAAAACTTTAACGAATTTTTGATTAACAAACTCAACGATTTCAAACCGTTCCTTTAACTTTGCGTGAATCTTGTAACGTACTATATTTTATGCCCGACGATTCCATTTTTTTTTTGTGTGATATTGCTATTGAACCGAATTTTATGGTTAAGTGGAAGAACATGATATTTAATAAATAAAAGTACACACAAAACGTTAAAAAACGTCCCTTTGGACGTAATTTAAAATCCGAAGCCTTTCAGATTTTTTTTAGGTTCAACATTTCTTTCAATATTTTTATTTAGACGCTGATAATAACGATAATGTTTTTCTACAGTCTTTGGTGACTATTGCTGCGAAATTGCTGAGCTTTGATCTAAATATTTTTGCATTAAGAATTCGAAAAGCATTAAATTTTACATATTACGCAAAATTTAGCGTAGTTTAAGCAAAAATATTATTTTTACTTCGTTGTATTTTCATAATTTTAAATTAAATTAATGAATATGAATTTTATTGCTCAGGAACGTAATGAAACGAGGAGAATTTTTTTTCCATTGCAGAGAGATTATTTACCTCCTCAGCCACTAGATGGCAGTACCTGTTCAACCCCAAATCTGGGAAATACTAATTCTTACCGTTCCAGTTCAGTTTCCAAATATTAACTGCAAAAAAGCTTTGGAATATTAGACGTTTAAAACGATTTTTTAAAAATGAAGAATTTTTTTTTCTGTTGTTTTTCTTCTAACACAATTGATTCGGTTTACGATACTTTTATCTTTCCTTTTTTCGTCAGTATTTTAACTTGAGTGTATACAATTTTATACTTACAAATTTGGTAATGGGTTTTTAAATCATGTACAGCAAAATCCAAAATTTTTTCCTCCATGAACTCCGGTTACCAAATTCAAGTGTTCGTTTCTGTAAACCAAGTTAAATGACACTTCTCGTTAATTTAATTTGTTCTCTAGTATATTTCCGAATTAATTTCTCTCATAATTAATCATTTTTCTCTAATTAATTAATTGCTAAAGAGAAGCTGTAAAACAGACGAGCTTAAAAAGGCTGGTTAATGCCATTTAACTGTGAATCACAGATTTAATTATGTTGATCCAACAACGGGTGCTTACACACAAAATATGGAAATATTGAGGGGTCTGCTAAGCGGCGAAACAGAAAACAAATTTACGGCTCGATAATCATCTAGACTAGCATCTTTCTCAATTTCGTGACGGAAATCCTCTGGGAAAAATAAGCCTTCTGATGCCGTGTTAAAAGCAATCGCGGAGATATGGCGGTCACAAATTATATGGGAACTGTATAAAACATGCCTACACTCAGCTGATCAATGTGTAGAGTCATTAGGACTTTTTGGAAGCAAGGGGCATGAAAAATGAGCAATACCGTCACCAGGACTCTAATCTGGACCTCACGAATACGCACTGAGTGTGCTATCGTTGCATCACGAAGGCATGCATGTGGTGTTGCAAATGTGACTCCTAATCTAATGTGATACTAGAAGTATCAAATATAAATCAAGTCTGCATAAATTTAACTAACCTAAAAATTAGTGATGTGCATTGCGTTTACTCTTTAAGATAAGAATAACTAAATGGTTGACTTACCCAATAACCCCCATGCATGAGACTTGTAGATATCGTTTAAAGACACATTTATTTTATCACAAGAAACTTCTCTCGGTTATTAATATATCAATGCAGGTTACACAAACTATTCATGAAAGGACTTACAGATGCTGTCCGATATGATAGACAAGCATGTTATTAACATAGTTCATTTTTAATGGAAAGTGCAGTTTCATAATCTGAAAACATCGATGACACAATACTTATTAACAATTACCAAAATGCCTATTTAAGGTGAGGCGTATTTTCCGCGAGAGAAGAGAGCAATTTCTTGTATATATACCCAATTATCGAGCACATGGCCGTCACTTTCGAAGATACGGGTTGCGAAGATTATCACATTGAACACAAAGCACAAGAGGTATTTTCTTTTGAGGTAGATCCGTCTTGTGTACTCGCAGCATGACCTATTAATTTCATCCAGAGTTCTTATCCCTCAATTATGCACTTTTCATTAAATTCGAACTTGACTTCTCCTCCATCTCAGGTAAAAATATCATATCGATGTGATGATGCTTCAAAGAACGATGGCCCGAGACGTGTAAGGCCTAAGGCTCCACACGCTCGTTAGAACGACGTTATCCAGAAAGAGAGAAAGAACCAGTCCATCCAGTTTTTTATACAATGCGGCGCACGTGGTAGCCCGCGATTACAATTACAGCGGCGATGACGATACAGTGCGCGCCGTGAGAATTCTATGTTCTCACAATGCAGAAAGGAGGGAGAAAATACCTTATATATTCTCCCTTTTAAAAGGTGACTGGGGATTAGGGCACTTTAGTCCCCAAATCCTGGTGGTGAAAAATCATCATCCACCACCTTTTAGTTCGGGCCCCACTGTAGAGTCATTAGGGTTTTTTTGATGCGGGAGTCGTGAAAAATGAGCAATGCCTTCGCCAGGATTCGAACTTGGACTTCTCGAAAACGCGCCGAGTGTGCTACCGTTACGCCACAGAAGATATGCAGAAAGGGGAGAGAAAATATGTTATAAATGTTTACGTTTGCAGAGTGTTAAGTGTTGCCGCAGTTCTCTTTTATATTCGTTATACTATTTATATTTGGAACATGAATTAATGAAGATATTCGGTTATCTTCACTTGAAAAAATTGTTATTACTCGGAGCTGTAAAATAAATTCCAATTTTTTTTTTTTTTCTCCATTGGCATGCGTATTGGCAAAGCATACACAAAGTGTTAACATACTAAAATACTAAATAGGTATCTGAAAACTCTAGCAAATATCAAAATGTTTTATTTAATTATTCTTGGTTTTAAAGCCGTAGATGGCAAACGATTTGTAAAGAAATTCAAAATGCTATTTTAAGTTTTAACATTTTTATTTTGGAAAACACGTAAGATGTTACTTCGATTTATTCACTATTTTTTAATTCCTCCATTCTCTTATTAGTCCAAAGGGGCTTTGTCCCTGAAGGACTATTGTTTTCGTTTTGCGATTTTGCGTCGGAAACATTAAAAGTCTGTATCACTTTTCAAACTGTTGCCACAAAATATTGTATATATTTAATTATTGTATTATATTTAAAGAAATTAAATAATGAAGAATGTGCATAAATGTATGTATGTTACTCGCATCGTGATAAAACGACGGTACCTAAAGCCATCCAGTTTTGAATGCCGTAATCCTGCTGTGAATATAGGCATCTGGAAGCCCAAATTTGGAATTTGTTTTATTAACGATTTCATATTTTGTAAAACTTTAACGAATTTTTGATTAACAAACTCAAGGATTTGAAAGCGGGCAATGGCAACGTTGTACAGAAAAAAACATTTTTATCTGCAGCGTGTGAGACTGTGTGTAGGAAATTCTAAAGATAGGCTCAGTTTAAAATTTTATTGCGATAGTGTTCTTTAACTAAATTTTACGGTTTAAATGCGAAGAACATGATATTCAATAAATAAAAGTAACATACAAAATGTTTAAAAAACGCCCCTTTGGACGTAATTTAAAATCTGAAACCTTTCAGATTTTTATAATTTATGGAATTGTATGAGAATAATTTCACAACATTCATGAAACAACTTGTGAGCCTACGCACGTGCACTTGTGTTACCACTTTTTTTTAACCTCAAAACGATACTTATTTAAAAAGACGCTTCCCAATTTCTCTATTCTGTATTAATATTCGATTTTTTTCGATATCCTTCATTCATTTTAAATCGAGTTGGCTTACAACGCGGGTTTAATTCTAGTACAAACTTCGCACTGTACTTTTATTGAAGCAGAACGGCTGTAACCGCTGAACAGCGAAAAATTTATTAATTTAGTTACCAGTTCTCGTCAACTAAAATTCTGAATGCAAAGCTTACTGGATTATAAATTGCTTTTAGAGCAGAAAACCAAAGTTGTAGTTTAATTTACAGAGAGTGTATACATATTTTTAGAGCAATTTTGTAACATTTAATTAATGTTTAAACGCAAAGAATATTTTTCTAAATGTTCTATCTGACAGTTCTTTTTCTGGACTAGAAGCCCGCATCATGATTTCTATGATAGAAGGAGCTTTTCGTAAAACTTCCAGGAGTGTTAATTTTCATTTGGCTTCCACTACTTCCCAGAGTATTTCAGTTAAAGTGAGTTTGCGCTCAGGAATTTAGCGGTACTTTTCGAAGTATGATCTGTTGTCTGACGTTTGTCTTGATGAAGTTTCACTCTTTGAAAGTCAGTGGGGTAAAAAAATGGAATTTCTTTTATAAATGTCGGACGTAAAATATAGTACGTTGAATTAATTTTAACACATTTTTCCACTCTTTCTATTTTTTATTTCCCACTGTAAGAAAATACTACGACAATCATAAACCCACACTACAAGTTTCTTTCCATGGACAGAAATCTTTTTTGATCATTTTGGATAATAAATAGGCGTTTTCTTTTTGCAGACATTTAGATAAACTCATGTTTCATCGAGGATCACAATGTATTTCTCTTTATGCTCTACTAAATGATTTTCACGCAGAGTTCTACAAAATGTTCTGAATTGAGCCACATGCCACGGCGAAAGCTATTTTGTTTTACCTTTTTGAAGTGTTAAATCTTGGTTTATTATTTTATACATTGTTGTTATATATTACTTAAGGAGTTTGCAGTTGATTTCTGCGTCGGCGGATTTTTTTCTAGTTACTAACGACTGAACTTTAGAAACATTGGAAACTGTACGTATGTTTTTCGGATTTTTGTTTGGAGTCTTCTTTCCATGTAGAAGTAATGATGAACGGTTTTCCTTTTCCGATTAATAATACTGCTTATTTTCCGCTTGGAAATTTTAATATTATGCATTTCACAACTTTTTTGAATTATGGGGTAGGAATATTCTTCTCCGGAAAGTGCGGAAACTTCTCCTTCGATACACAGCTTTCTTACTTGAAAGAAGAGTCAATTTAGAAGTAGCAGACGATATTTCGAATTTCAAATAATAAGCTGTTGTCGGAAATATTTATTCCAAAACATTTACTTTTTTAAAAAATCTTTATGGAAATTATTACAAAAATGTGCAAACACCCTCTATATTTGTAAACTAGAAAATTGCCTGGACATTTGTAAAAAAAAATTTGCTGCGTTTTAATATTCCGTCGTAACCTTATTTGATTAATTACGATTTTATCTGAGTGTTATATTGCTAATAGCAGTTTAGGCGAAGACTCCATTAAAATGGAGAAGGACTACGCTATAAAAACAAGAAAGTTTCGACGTCAAATTTATGCATCTCTAAGGAGGTTTTAGTCCCGCCATCTAAATGGGTTTTTAAATTGAAAAACTTGTGTGTTTACTGAAACCTGTTGCTAAGGTTTCGCATGTAAGTTTCTTTTTACTGAAAGTACTTTACTTTTAATCTCATTATAGTGAGGAAAAGAAAAAATACGACTGTGGAGAAATGCGTTTGCGCAAAATTTAAATAATATTAAAAAAATGCTACGAAAAGAAAGAAATTTCAATTTGATTAAGTAAATTGTATTTAAATGTCATAAATGAAAAATTATAACGGAAGATTTATTATCTGAACGACCAGTTATCCCAGCGTTTCTCAAATTTGTTTCAAGTAGGACCAATTTTATGAGCTAGAATGCTCTGTGGATCCCCTTACTGTTGCCCATTCCCCGCCCTTTTTTTGTTATCTGTAATTGCATCTTTTCGTGTTCTACAAAGTATACTCCGAAGCTTGCAAAAGTAAGTTATAGCATTGCAAAGGGGAAAAATATGAAAAGGGAAACAAAAAATTCTAAAACATTTCAGATTTTAACGGTTGCCTAAAAGAGTTTGTGAAAGTTTTTTACATTCTCGCTGAGCTCGCAGTCTACCAATCTCCTCTTGCACTCACTCCATTTGCTAATCTTTTTTATTTTTAGGCTAATTGTTAAGCTTCGTTTTCTTCACATTTACGTCCCATGCATTTTCTGATGTAGTGCTGGCATACATTTTTCAACTTCTTTCAGTCTTTTCTCATGATTACATGAATGTACAGTTTTCTTACCAAGATGACGCACAGAACGCTTTTTATTATTACCTTTTCTGTACCTTTTATTTATTAAACATTACTTTCTTCGCACTTACACCACATAAAATTCAATTTAGCAGCAAAATCACAAAATATTTAAAAATGGCATATCTTTAAGATTTATGATAGAATGCTAAGTGTTGCCATCCATTTTTTTATATTCGCTATATTATTTCTTTTAAACTAGCCACTGTTGAAGTGAGCCGCCTAAAAGAGTTATCATAAGAAAGAAAAAAGTATAAAATGATTTCTTACTAGCGTCATTTTATAAAAATATTTAATATTTCTAATTACATTTCTCAAAATATAAATGCATTTTTATTTATATCGATCAGATTAAACTATTGCGTTTATTGCTTCTAAATGAGTTGGTTTACTACTCAGTAGCAGGAATATTAAATTTGAAAGTCAAATACCTTACACTTTACTGAATGACAGTCAGCTGGGGCGTGGCGTACTTGAGGCAGTGACAACACTTTGTTTACTAACAGCTGAATCTGTAGCATTGATATAAAAATTTTTGTATTCGAAATTTGAAGAGTGGTGCCATGTTTTTGCTTCGAATCATTGAGTTAAAAAAATTCGTTAAACTTGTACAAAATATGAAATAAATCGAAATCAAATTCGAAATTTAAAATTCGGTTTTCGAAGTGTCCATGTTCGAGTGGAGGATACGTAAATTAAAAATTTCGGGGGCTCTATATGACTTTGATTTCCACAAAGTGAGGAACGCAGATACATACCACTATATACAGATTCTTCATTCTTAGCCCAAAAGGTACACTGCGCCAGAAAAAAAAAGTCTGAAAAGTTTCAGATTTTAAATTACGCCCAAAGGGGCTTTTTTTAACATTTTGTGTGTTACCTTTATTTGTTAAATATCATGTTCTTCGCACTTAAACCATAAAGTTCACTTCAAGAGCAATATCGCAAAATAATTTGAAATTGAGCATATCTTTAGAGTTTCCGATATACAGTCTCACGCGCTGGAGATAAAATTGTTTTTTTCTGTACAACGCTGCCATTGCTCGCTTTGAAATCCCTGAGCTTGTTAATCAAAAATTCAGTTAAAGTTTTACAAAATATGAAATCGATAATAAAACAAATTCCAAATTTCAAATTTGGGCTTCCAGATGCCCATATTCGCAGCAGGATTACGTCATTCAAAATTCAATGGCCTTAGGTAGAACTGTTTTATCACAATGCGAGAAACATACATACATTTATACACATTCTTCATTATTTAATTTCTTTAAATATAATACCGGGCTGCGATATTTGGTGGCAACAGTTCGAAAAGTGAACCGATATTTAGTGCTTCCGACGCAAAACTGCAAAACGAAAACAACAGTCTTTCAGGGACAAAGCTCCTTTGGGCGGAAAAAAAAAAGAGAGGAGGGGCAGTTCTGTATCTCCCGTTCTACTGGGCCGATTGACGAAACAACTTGCGTTTTTCATGTTTCGAAAGCGCGACTTAGGATATGTGTTAGATTAAAATATTGCAGTGTTCTAATATAGGCATTTTGACATAAAATCGGACTTCTTCTAAAATGACATGCCAGTTTGTTTTCCATATTTTGATTCTACGACTCAAATTATGCCAAAATGCCAAGTTTTGTAAAAATCCAACGAGTAGTTTCTAAAATTAGGTCTCAAAGTTTTAGCTCCTCAATGGTAATTGAATTTGATATATATTTATTAATATCTCTTTTTTTATTAAACTTGCTTGATTACTTCTTCCAGAATTCAAAATTTGGGCTTAGTCCATTCGCACATTTCTGTGATTTATTTTTAAAATTTGTATTTTTAAATAATTTGTATAAATGTTTCGAAAATATTTGTGTATTATAACGTCTAAAACTTTTGCCATCATCCTTTAAAGTAGACGTATTTCTAGGTACACTTGCATAAATTATAATTTTTTTTATTCAAAATTGCTAAGATATTCGTGAATTTACACATTGGCGTGTTTTGAAATTTGTTGTATTCGTTCCAAGGGATAATAACGCCAAACGTGGTTCACGCACTTTGTTAAAATTATTTGAAAGTAATGAACGTGACCTTTTTTCCATCTTGTAGACAATTAAAAATATCTGATGTATACACCACATGACTTCCTTGTACGGAATATTAAATTATACGCAATTTTCCTGCATTTCATTTAAACATATTGAACAGTTAACGAATTTTTAAAGTTCACTATCGGCGCTAGGTTCACTTAACAGCGTTAATCTCATTCATTGTATAACTCATTCATTGTATAACTCAGTCTAATTATAGCATCTGAAGAATTACCACAAGTTTTATTCAAATACTATAATAAATCTGAAACGATGTATAAAAGAAATAAAACAAATAAAAAAGAAACAGCTTTTCACAGATGATACAGCGCAGCATATGCATGTGCTACTAATGCGCACGTGCTACTAATTAATTCAGTTCTTACTTCGCGGTAAGGCAAAAATACATAAAAATTCGAAAAATTATCATTAAAAATTGAAAAATATAGAAAAACTTAAAACACCAAGCACAGTTAAAACAATTAAAAAGCAATTTTTACAGTTAAAATTACAGTTTATACTCAAAAACAAGCTAATAACTTAAATAAGCATAATTTAATTCGCAATAATAAAAGAAGACGCTGTTACGAAGCTTTGTTTCTCTAGATTGGCAACAAATCCACTATTCTGTTAAATTCAAAATGTAAACAAATATGGCCGCTATCATAACCAAAAATTAGGCTTAGCCGCAACTAAAAACTTTTAAATTGTTGATAATTCCACAATTATTGCATGCAGGTTAACTAAAGGCATAAAATTGTGACCGAAAGATAAAAACAATATAATTCAATCATTTTAAAGCAAAAAATGTGCAATTTATAAACAATTAAGAATAAACTGAGCTCATGAGCCGAGTAACAGAGTGGATATATATATAATTCACTAAAAATTATAAAAAGGAAAACTCTCCATATTACATCTCCAAGCAACGGAAGTTCAATTTAAAAACATTATTGAAAAGGTATTTTTCAGAATTTAAAAAAATTTATAAATTTTTTCTTACTAGTTTGATTTTTTAATTTTTTACTAAAGTTTTAACTTTAATTTTTTACTAAAGTTTTAACTTTAATTTTATGGATTATTACTTTTAATTTTCTTATGATTCTTTAAAATTTGTTCTTGAATCTACTTTTGTTTTTACTTTTGTATTTGAAATGAAAAGAGAGTGTAGGGGGTATGTCTTCTAAAGTAAGCGTCTCGTTCAGATTAATTGTGTTCTTAATACATTTTGATCTTAAAGATTATTTGCTTTTCAAATGAATTCCTTTAATTTAGTGACTAATATCTTTATTTTGATTGAGTATCAATTAGTGATTTGAATCTAGCAAATAATTTGACGCTTGCTTGGAAGTAAAATGAAACACTCTCTTATTTTAGTTACTGTTAATTGATGGTAGATCGGTTTATCCTCTTGATAAGTCGATTAATCTGCTATCAATAACAATAACTGGTTTTTCAATACTTAAAAAGTTTATTTTTGATTCTGACATTTTTGCGATTTAGTTTTTCGTAACTGTGTTTAAAGCAAGGAGGTTATATATTTTTGGTGCAGCCCATTGCAAACAAAATGCGAGGTGCACATCTACATGTTATAGCAGTCCTATATACAAAATTGCAGCGTTTTGAGGCTAGTCGTTTTTGAGTTATGCGAGATACTTACTTACGTACGTACGTACGCACAGACGCCACGAGAAAGTCTCTTCAAAATCCATTTTAAATCAGTTTTATAATTTTTTTGGTAAAAAAAGAGTGCTTTATGTTTTTCTTACGTAAGAATGTGACTCGAAAGCATCATTAAATTGCATTCGATAGCGATCAAAATAGATGTTTTCGTTGAAATATGAGACCCGAGATTTTTCACGATTACAGTGCTTCCTTTTTACTTCGTACAAGGAAGTACAAAGGAAAAGAAAATAGGTTGGTATATATTAAAAAGTTCGGCAAGCGAAGTATTCTTGGCGCGAACTAAAAAAAATGCGCCAATGTAAATTTTAAAATTGCTCCCTAAATTTAGCACTAAATTTTACAAAATTTATTATTTAGGCATAATCTGAGTCGTAGAATCAAAATATGAAAAAAAAATTGGCATGCGTTTTCAGTCGCCTTTCGAGACATAAAAAACGCAATTTGAATTTCGTCAATCGGCCCAGTAAAACGGGAGATATAGAACTGTCCTTTTTTTTTTTGCAGTGTATATTGGTCCCAAATGGGATATTAGTCTAGAAACGGCATTTTGCTTTGATTTTCAGAATGTTACTGTCAAATATTTTCACCCTGTCTTACATTTAAAGAAATTAAATAATGATGAAACTGCATGAATGTATGCAGGTTTCTCGCATTCTAAAAAAACAGCGGTACTTATACAGTGATCCAGTTTTGAATACCGTAGTCCTCCACTCGAATATTAGCACCTGGAAGTCCGAATTTTGAATATCGAATTTGTTTTATTATTGATTTCATATGTTGTGAAACTTAAGCGAATTTTTGAATAACAGTATGAACCAAAGAGAGAAGTGGCAACACTGTACGAAAAAAAAAAAGAACATTTTATTCTTCAGCACGCGAGACTGTCTATCGGAAGCTGCAAAGATATGCTGTTTTTAAATATTGAGTTATATTGCGGATAAATCGAATTTTCTGTAGCGTCTCCGCCAAAAGTGTGATAGAAAAAAGTATACCAACGCTTAACGCTGCATCGGGAATTTTAAACGCATGCTGCTTTAAATTAAAAAAAAATATTGCTGAATTATATATAGCGTAAGTGCCAAAAAACCGATGTTTAATAATAGAGCTAAAAGGCCAAACGAACAAAGAAACAAAAAAGGGTTAGTAGGAGTGAGTGTAAAGGCTGACTGGTACACTTCGAGCTCAGCGAGAGCGTATAAAACCTTAGCAAACCCTTTTGGGCGACTGTTAAAATCTGGAAACTTTCAGATTTTTATTTAAACTTTTGTTTTAAATAATAAATTCTGATAAGTGGCAGCCATTTTAATAGCACTTCTTGTGCTAATAAGAAATAAAGGAAAACCAATTGTTATGATTATATTGCGTGCGTACGGTTTCATAATAGTTTGAATGCGCACAGTTCCGTTGGCACATAGCGATCAATTATATTTATTCAGTTAAAATACTTAATAGGGTGGTACAGAAACCGGACCAAATTATCGCCAAATTTGGTGGCTTTTGGCATTTGGCGATAAAACGTCACTAAAAGCGTTCCCAGCTTGGCGATATCTCACCAAATTAACGAGAACCATTTACTTAATGTTGTTGGAGCTTAAATTTTTAAGGAGTTGGTGTATAGGTTTTAAGTTCAATACCCAATCATAAGTCAATATTAGGATAAACAATTTTCAATAACATGAATGTATAATGTTTGTGACACACATGATAACACAATATCTCTGGTAGAAAAACAGGTTTTAAATAAACTGTAAATAGTGGAATAAGGGCTCCAACAGAATAATTAAAGTTTGCGTTGTGAAATATAAATACTGGTCCAGTGTTCTAAATTAAAAGTGAAAACATTACAAGAAGTTAAAATTAAATATAGCATTTATTTAAGATACTTTGAATTAATACAGAGTGGTACATGGTGGGCGGTTAAGTGGAAAATATAAAAGGTATATCATACCCAACCCAACAGGGAATTTAACATTTCAGAATACAGACGACATTGACGTTCCAATTAGAAGTTCCAAACAGTGAAGATTACAGGGTGAAATACATGGAAGATGTAGATTCTTTTACTTCTAGAAAGGAAAGAAAAAAAATAAATGTTAGTATGTTCGGTCATTTTCGTCGCCCTCCTTAGTATTCATCTCTCGTCTATTTCTTCCGACAACGATGTTTCTCTGATAACGCCGACACTTTCAGCTCCGTCTCCTTGCGTTAAAAAATGGCTGCATGTCAAACTCCCGTCAGCCCTCCTCGTCAGCAGCTCCCAAGCCCTTTTTACTCGAAACGCCAAGACCGCTTGATTGGCGATTTTTGGTGGTAAGAAAACCGCCAACAGCCCGGCAACCCCATGGGAAAAACACGCAGGAAGGTGCATCTCCAAGTAGAAAGAGCTCCTGCATTTGGCATATATCGCTGATCCACCAAGGTCAACCACCTCTAGCCTCGACGAGGGGTCCCAATCCAACATGGAAACAAGCTGCGAGTAAGAAAAACATCCCGCCAACCTGAATTCGCTGCAGGGTTAGTAGTGTAAGAAACTAGCCTCTCCACAGGGTGCGATCTTTACTCGTGTTGACAGATGCTACCCAGACCACTGTCTGGCGGGTGAAGCAATTCGTAAACAAAGCAATAAATCTCTTTGGAAGGGCAACGGACTGAAATCGAAAGTTTTGAAGGGATACGTGAAAAGTATTGATTTTACAACAATTTAACTTCAATACTGATAAGTACTTAAATAAAAATATAATAATTTCACAGATAATTTTCTTGGGTTTATTCCGACACCAAACACGACCACCATAGTAAGAAATAAAAATTACTTCAGTTAAAATACAATAATCAAGTATGAAAATTTTTATATATTCTCCACAACACCAAAACGACCACCAAAGTCAGAAAATATGGATCCCAAATTTAGCAGAAAAGGGGGCATAACAGAAAAACTTAAATTAAACTTTAAACACCAACTTGTGTAAACAAAACTTTAAAAGGATTGACCTTAAGGATCAACTTATCAAGAGATTAACATTAACAACCAAAGTTAAGAAAAATAATTTAACTAAACAGAATTTAAATAGTTAACCAACCAAAAGTAAAGAAGAAAAATTAATTACACAAGCAACTTAAAATCAGCGTTAAGCAAAACTGTCAAGAGAACAAATTACATGACTACAATTACTTTTAAACAAACCAAAGAACTTAAGTTCAACTACAAAAATTAAAACAAATTAAACTTTAAGTCTGAAGCAACATAAGTTAAACATTACCTTTAAAACAACTTAAATCACAACTGAAATAAGTAATACATAACAATCCTCCCCCGTTCCGAAAAGAAAAATTTTGGTTTACCAAAATTTTTCTTTTCGGTTGAAAATTTTGGTTTACCAAAATTTTTCGGAAAGAATCAATAACCTCTGACTTTACAAAACACATAAAAAGTTAAACCTAAGCAGTGGTGACAATGGCAGAAATTACTCATTACTTGAACCAGAGCCAGCTGTTAAACTGACGAAAGAGTACTAAATACAAAAAGGATTTTTACCAATTAACTTTAAAGTAAAACAAAAGAATAACCCTACCACCGGAAACTCAGAATCAGAATCCACAATACTACTTACAACAAAATAAAAC
>KK118800.1:326730-343639 GCA_000611955.2 Stegodyphus mimosarum | reverse complement strand
TAGAAAATCCCAGCTCTTGTTTCACGATATTATATCAACTAGACGTCGAAAACTTGAGTAATTTTGTAACATAGCCAATTATATCGCATTTGTTCCGTGAAATTATAAAACGGTGAACAAATTTCAAAGCGCGAAAGCTTCAGTTTTATTAGAACCCCATTTACATAGAAAAATTGCAATTTATTTTTTCTTTGTCTTTTGACTTCCTTGTACGAAGTAAAAAGGAAGTACTGTAATCGCGAAAAATTTTCGGATAGCATATTTCAACGAAAGTATCTATTTTGATCGCTATCGAATGCAATTTAACGACATTTTTAAGTGACGTCCGTATATAAGGACAGACTAAGAGACTTTTTTTCCTCCAAATAATTATAAAACTGATTTAAAATGGATTCTGAAGAGTTTTTTCGTGGCGTTTGTGCGTACGTACGTATGTATGTATGTATCTCGCATAACTCAAAAACGAGTAGCCTCAAAACTTTGAAATTTTGTATATAGGATTGCTATAACATGTAGATGTGCACCTCCTATTTTGGTTGCAATCGGCGGCACCAAAAGTAGTATATAAATATAATATACTCTAATACTCGGCTCCGTGAGCTCAGTTTCTGTCTTCTTATATGTTTGTAAATTGTGCATTTTTCGCTTTAAAAATGATTGAATTAAGTTGTTCTTATCTTTCGGTTAAGGTTTTTATGCCAATAGTAAATTTGCATGCAAGATTTGTAGAATTACCAACAATTTAAAAGTTAAGTGCGGCTAAACCTAATCATTTTTTCCATGGCAGCCATATTTGTTTACATTTGAAACATAGGAGAATAGTGGATTTGTTGCGAATCTAGAGGAGCTAAGTTTCGCAACAAAAAAGATAACGCTTCTTTTATTATTGCGAATTAAATCATGCTTAATCTATTTTGGAATTTATTCGAGGAAATAAGTGTTCAAGATTTTTTTCGTAATTTTTAATATAGATATTTTGAGTCTTTATGTATTTTTACCTTGTCGCGAAGTGAGACCTGAATTAATTGAATGAGAAATACTGAATCGTCTGCGAAAATCTGTTTCTTTTCCTTTTTATTACATCGTTTTAAATTTATTATAGTATTTGAATAGAACATGTGGCAACGATTAGGTAATTCTATAGATGATATACATAGTTTTTGTACATTCTGAGTTGTAAAATGAAAGCGATGTAACGCTGTTAAGTGAACCTAGCACCAGAGTTCGCTATAGGAAACAAATATAATGAATTTTAAAGAATGCATTTATTCTATTGTCGTTTATGCGCTATCGACGAAGTCGATTTAATTCAATCCAATAAGTTTAAATGAAATGCAAAATGCGTATAATTCCGTACAAGGAATATTCCGTACAATAATATTCCGTACAAGGAATTCATGCGGTGTACACATGATATTTTTTACACTGCATTTTCTTATTTTCTCCAACATGTAATGAACATTCTTCTTTTCCCGAATAACAAGAGAAGACTGTTTTAGGTGTAAGAGTATATATAAATAAATAAATAAATAAAAAAGGGAAAATTGAAAGGGTTAAAATTTTAATGGTACCCCAAATGGACGCTTTTAAAGTTTAATATGGTTTTATCAGTAGAGATAATCAACAGAGATGGCCCAGGTGTAACAGCGAAAGATTTCATGGGATGGTAGATGAATATACATTTAGACAAACATGGGAACGTTATATATCCTTTGAACAATCGAAAATGGGAAAAATATATAAGGTAATTCTGTAAAAATGTTAATGTTTTTAATTAGATATATCATGAATTCTTACTGAAATGAATCAAACTAAAAAGCAAAAATATTATATTCTTAAGAACTGCATATATTGCTTTTAAATATACTACTTATGCTAAAAAAATAAGCAAGAAACGCTCAAAGAAAAGGTACGAATGTAAAAAGGATAATAAAGCATACAGTTTACTTATGAGACAGAGGTTGCGTCGCTGAAAACAAACAGTCAACCAAAACTGTTATAAAACGCAATCCCGCAGTCACACCAAACGCCTTAAAAAGTTGCATGCCTCAGTTCGAAAGTAGCGAGGCTTCCGTGTAATCCGAGATAGCCAAAGCGGAAAGCATGAGCCGAAGATATCATTTGCACGATGAAATGCTTCGGAGGGCTCTCGGGATGTTGCAAGACAATCCGCTATTGCGAGAGAGCTGAATGTGCATCGTACTCTCATCAATAGGCTGTAGAATCATTACCAAAGCGATCAAAACCCCTGTAGAGGATGTGGATCTCGACGTTGGAGGATTAACGCAACGGCAGACGATAGCTTCCTGTTGCTATTTGCAGGACGCCGTGAATCACTAGTAGCTCGACAGTTGGCGTCACATCTCTCTGCTGCCGCAGAAAGGCCCATATCCTTCCAAATTGTGTAGCATCGTCTGCATCAAGGTGAACTGCACTCTGGACGACCTGTGGTTTGCGTTCCTTTGTCCCCATCGCAATCGAATTGGGCCCTTGGAACATCGCATTTAGACACCAGAGTAGGGAGGGGCATGTATGTTTTATGGATGAAACTCGATTTAAAATCCAGAACGATTGTCAAAAGTCATTGATATGTAGAGAGCTAGAGACACGCTATCGAGGGCCATACATCGTCGAAAGAGACCATTACAGAGGAGAATTCTTTACTTTTGTGCGCTGGGATAGCAAGGAACGACCGGACCGTCATCTGATTCTTGGTGGTTCCGTCACAACCGTCCGATATCGCGACAAATTGCTACACATTCTTGTGCTTCCTTTCATTGCTGCAATGGGTACGGAAGCGATATTTATGGACTATAACTACCGGTTGCATAGAGCTCGAGTGGTGCGGAAATATCTCGACAGTCCACATTCCACATCTGCCATGGCCTGCTAGATCATCGGACCGGAATCCCTTAGAACCTGCGTGGCACATGTTGGGACGATGTATGAAGTATGCCGCCAGCCACTCTCCAGGAGCTCCGACATGCATTTCTACAGGAATGGGCGCTACTGTCACAAGGAGCAGTCAATAGCACTACTGCCAGCTTGCCTCACCGTTGTTAAGCATGCATTTCAGCTAGAAGGGTTGTCATACCCTTTATTAGCGTGATGTTTACATTGTACATTCTTCAGACCCATTTGAGTCTTCGCGATGTGATAGTCGTAATATGTGTGCTTTTGTATGTCTTCGCTTTATTGCTTACTGTGTGATCCATCGCTTAAAACTCTCGAATCAATTTCATACACATCTATTAATTGTTTTTGTTCCATTCCGTGTTTTGTTTTTGTTGCTTATTTTTTGAGCAGGAGCATTATGATCTGTATATCATAATCTGCATTTTTGAGTAGTATAAAGCACTCTGTGAATCAATAACAGGCAGATTAAATTCGAAAGGTTACGTTTCGAAGTCTTACGTTTTGTCAAATGACAGCAAACTGTAATGAAAAGTGAAACAGCATGTTAAAGTGATTCAACGCAAAAATCGTGTTTCGAGATTAATATCCCTTTTGGGCTAAAAATGTCTGTCTCATATTTCTAGAGCTCTTTTATCTTACCACATGACAGAAAATATGCAGCCGAGGGTCTCATAATGTGGATCCTGTTGATTTCTTTATCTTTTTCATATATCGGGTAGGTAGTTTCGATTTTTTAAGGTGCTACTAGGTGCAGATGACTCTCAAGATAATTATGTCCAACAGCAAGTTTGAATTATGCTCGTGTTCTTGCATACTGTTTATCTACCATGTTTAAATCCAATATGTTTTTTTCAGCTCTTAGAAGAGGTTCTTTGAACATAAGTTCTAAGTCTTTCGAGTATAAATTTTTGTAGAATGGTAAAATCTCTTTATACTCAGTTGTAATTTTATCCTTGTGCTCGTCTTTTCTTTATTGCGTTGAACAAAAGTCCATTAGAAATAAACGGTTCTTCCCTTCGTGTTCAGTTGTTCAAGAAGAAATTGGCAGTCAATCTTCTGAGGAGACGGAGTTTCGCTTACTCCGCTAGCTTGTAAGATAACTCTAGAATTTGATGATATGGCCACTCTTTGGCTAACATCAAATGGGGAAAAGTTTCTTTAATATTTAACAATTAATAACTAGATACAAAACAGGTATTTACATAAATTTATAACACCATATTTTGTGCCTATGAAATTCTTACCTGGAAATCAAGAAGCAAGGTGGCAATATTGTATGGTACCCAGCAGACAGCAAATACTGTTGTCAGTATGAGAAATCGTTTGGCCACTAATTTTCTTCTTTCCATAATATTCTGGATCCGAAAGGAAACCGACTGAAATGAAGGTGACAAAAAATATTCTTTTATTTTACGAAGAGCTTAAAATAAATGTAGATAAAGTAAATGATGCAAACAGTAGGAAAAAACTAAAAGATATTGCTTATGAAATATAATTTTTTTTGCATTCTTTCTGTCATTAAGATTAACACCCGTTTCACCTTCCGGACGAATGTATTATTTCTGTTAGATTATGCTTAATCCTATGTGTTAATTAATTTCTTGTTACTATATCGATCACTGATAGTCATGACGTTTATAGACTAATAAGCATTTAAATAAAAATTCACGCTGTTCATAAAATAAGTGAGTAAATTTTACCTCTTGCTTTAGTTTCTTTTTATAACTTTAAGGTTTATCCTAAGTTTTTAACAGTTGTCTTTAGTTTAAGTTACTTTCCTGCCCCTCCTAATTTCGGCTTACAATTTGAAACCAGAATGTGTTTTTAGAATCTCGGTTAATGCAAATGAGTAAGAGTGGTATTTAACTCGAAGTTCCACTGACTGAGATAGAGAGCCTCAGAGTTTCTGAGTAGCGCGCATTTGCCTTTTGGCTACGACTCTCTAAGCTGTTACTAAGCTCGGCGGTATTTCAGGCCCTCGATAGCTTCGCTAGCTTATTCGATATTTAGGGGCCAACTACTTAGAATTTTGTTAACTTCGGCTATATCTTTTTAGTTAAATCTTAGTTCTTATTATTTTGAGTTCAAGCTCAAGTGGAGGCTTTGCTGTACGCCCTGAGAAAGGGGCCATCTGTCAATTCTTATTTTGAGCAATAAAAGGTAATTAACCCTTCTTGAGTTTACGTCTCTGTTTTTGAACTAAAGAGATTATTCGCTTGGCTGTTCATTAGGTTCTTCCACATTTAGTTGTTAAAAGGGTAGAAACCCACAAATTAAAAACTAAAACTAAAACTTTTTAACTAAATAACTTTTTCCTTGAATAGCAAATCATTGTTGTCTGGGGAGATTTTGTCTTCAATATATTTAAATTAAATTCCGTTATGCTTAATTTTATAAAACACAAATATATTACAAAAATTTTTGTAGTTTGGCAAACACGTGGTATACAAATAAGTAATTAATTACTTACATGTTAAGAAGTTTTTGTTTTCTGATGAAAAGACTTTTATCAAAGTTTCAACTCTAAACCAGAATAGGAGGTTTATCTGACGTTTAAAATGACACCGTAGGTAGTATGCTGATCTATGAAGACTGATTACCATGACGCGAGCTTGGATTTAAATTCCGTGCAAGGCTCGAATGTTTGTGACTACAGTATCTTTTCGGAAAAAGGAGTTTAAAGTGCAAATATCTGAAAACTCTTTTGGTGTGTTAATTGCAAAGGAAGAGGATGCAGTTCACAGTCTACCTCTGTAGCTTGTCGATCTAAGATGGGACAGAGTTCGAAAAAATCAAACTGTTACTTTTGCTGCTCAAGGTCTATGACAAACAACTCTTGATCCATTGAAGATTATTGATGACGTCATTTATAGGTTGGACATTGAATTGGTAATAAAATCATATGAGTATTTGTGACAGTAGTGTCTGTAAGAGGGGACACCTAAATTCCAAAAGTCCGTTTTGGGTAGTTAGTAGTATGGGAAGGAGATACAGATCACATTACATCCCTTGGGGTTCTTTGATCTGAATCTGGAAGCAGTTGGGCAAAGTTCGTTATCATTAAGTACAAGGCGTCTGAAATGGAACTACCATGCTCCAGATTAGAACTCTCATTTACTTCCAGGTCTGTTGCAAAACATCAGCTGCAAAATGTCATCAAATCATGTGTACAGCTTTAAGTATAATGTTATATCGTATGACACTGTGAAAGTTTGGTACCGAAAGTTCAAAAACAAGGACTATGACAATCAGGAAGCTGAGCGCTTTGGCCGGCCTACTGATGTTGATCAGGTCCGCCTGCAAGAACTTGTGAAAGAGAATCAGTATGCCACTCGAGAGCTCGCTAAGGAGTTAGAAGTTAGTGCCATGTCTATTAGTCGCGCTATGCATCGCATAAACTTGACGTACAAGTTCAACGGCTGGGTGTCGAGTGAGCTTTCTCAAGCAGATAAGGACAGACTTGTTCAGGCCTCCACTAATCACTCTGCTCGAATACTCTGCCTCTACTCTTAATATCGAATATCAACGCAAGGACAAAATTCTGGACCGGATCGTCATTTGTGATGAAAAATGGATTTACCTCAACAACAAAGGCCGAAAAGAGGGTTGGTCTGCATCCGGTGAGCCCGTTGGCAGGGTCGCAAAGCGCAATTTGACTAACAAAAAGATCACGATTTGTATCTGGTGTGATTGCCGTGGCATGATCCACAAAGAGTATCTGGAAAAAGGTAAAACCGTCGACATTAAGATGTAGAGCGAGACGCTAGTCCGTGTTGACGCTGCTATCTAGGAAAAACATTGAAGTGAGCTCCGGCGCAGAAAGGTAATGTTCCACAAAGATAATGCAAGACCACACTGTGTCTGCATTCTCCTGCTGGACTGTACGGATTCGAATGGGATCTTTTGCTACAACCAGCATATAGCCCCAACATTGCTCCTTCGGATTTCTACCTTTTTTCACACTTGCAGCTACCTCTTGCTGGTGCTACTTTCCATTCTACACAGGACGTCCGAAATGAGGCTGGTGTGTTTTTGGACTCGCTGCCTCCAAGTTTCTGCGCCGAAAGCTTTGAAAAATTAACAAATCGTTGGCAGAAAATCATAGATTCGGGCGGTGATTGCTACTGGCACTAAAGGTACTGCTTTTATGTTTTTTTTTCTGAGAACGATTTTTGGCGAAAAACTTTCGTTACAACCAGATAACCAGCAGCACGCATACTTCTCGACTCCC
This sequence comes from Stegodyphus mimosarum, assembly GCA_000611955.2. Lineage (NCBI taxonomy): Eukaryota > Metazoa > Arthropoda > Arachnida > Araneae > Eresidae > Stegodyphus > Stegodyphus mimosarum. The sequence continues at coordinate 336,492 of KK118800.1, read as the reverse complement.
TCATTACTGATGGCGTCTTTCACAAAATATCGACATCGGATCAATAATAGCAACGTCAATTACAAATCTGCAGTTTCCTGTTTGAAAGCTGACTTTAATTCTGAGAACGAGAGCACTGAAAAGAAGTCTTGAAAGTTAAGTCTCTTTGACCCCAGAGAGCTTTAATCAATCAGTCGTAAGTTGTGCACTTCTGCCAAACTTTAGAAGTAAAAGTATTTTCTAAAACGTTTCGGCTTTTACTTTTTACATACTGTAATCTTATTTAAATTAATGGTTTAACTCTTAAATAATGTAGTGTATATTATTAATATCAAATCTTTAGTATTGATAATTTGAAAATAAAATTGCAATTTGTCGATCCCTCAACTCTGATATAGACGTGTTTGAAACACACGCTTTTCTTTATTTTATTCCGTATCAATTTGCGTTCACATGGAATGATTAAAACTATAGTAAAAAGAAAGCAATTAGAATCTTAACTACTTAATAAAACGCAAAATAAAAGGTTGCAGAGAAAACTTTAAAAAAAAAAAAAATGGAAATAATGAAATCTTTTATGTGTAAATGAAAGATTTTTCGCTCTGAAAGCCTTTTACACAGGGAATTAAAAATAAATGTAAGATGATGAAGTTGTTTTGAGATTTATTCTTTGGTGTTTAATTTCAGAGGAAATTTCTTTTGAAATAAAGGCATCAGGATTGACGATCTCACGGGAAATCATCGTTCCTGTTTCTGAGCTGTGTTAATATACTAGTCTTCGACAGCTTTCCTTTTGAAAAATCTTCTTTTATCTGATTCTTTGTGTGGGAATTCTGAGTGACAAACCGCTGTCTTTAGAGTCCAAGAGAAATACATATAGATAGTTAGTTTAGTTCACTTACGCAGTTTTTAATCTTTTGACTTTTAATATCTGACGATATTTATTGTAAAATCGTATCTTTAATCAACGCATCAATGATTTTTATTGTGAAACTGAGAAATTTAAGAAGAAAATGATCAGAAAGAATATAACAAAAATGTAATTTAAGACATTTCATCAAAGTGGAAGAAAGATACCGCCATTATAGAATATGAATGATAAATTGTATTTAAGATTTGTTTATTGATAGACTTGATTTAATCAACTTGTAAGTAAAGCAACTTATTTTCTTTTTTAATTTATCCTGATATTTTATGTCTTAAAAGATGTAACAGCTATGTTATACGCTTGATTTTTCATTCTAATTTAGCTGATATCGAACAGCTTACTTCTGGCATTTAAAACTGCAACACCATATAGGAGTCAGCTGACTGACTTGAAATTTGTATAATTTGAGTATAATAAGACATGGAAAAGATGACAATACAGCGTATATACAAATAATGGATAGTTATAATTCTTCAATGTAAAGGAAAAGAAGAAAGGAGGGCTTTTCCATGCAGGCATTCGTATTTTCTTTTTTCTTAGTGAAAGGGTATAAGAACATCAGTGTGTGCCCGTAGTTGATTGTTAGAAAATGATAAGGTACTGTGATTGTGAATTGTCCTACTAAAAGACTGATGGTCTTGCTATTGGAAACCCGACCCCTATCATAAGAACATGGAACCGAATAGGTCCAGAAACGATGGGCGGACGACGATTCGGTGCACCAGTGTCTGAGAAGACAGACATTTTGGGCGAATAGCTCACAGCGACTGTACTGTAACGACATTTATCCCATCACAAGAAGTACGGTATGTAGCAAGGCAAGAGGGGTCTGCATGTATGCTGAGACTTCGTTTTGAGGAACATAGACTGTTAACTTGCCAGCCATATCTGTGCCTCATTTTAAAGGACCAGTACATGCATCTATGTATGCAGTGATGTATTGAACGGCCCAACAGGAATGCATGAATGGTGAGACATCATCTACAAGTACAGGCTCGAATAACCATGCGTCTCTTTTCTACGCCGAGTCGTTGGCCTTCAGGCAGGCGGCACTATGGACAAGGAGCCAAAATCAAGACCACGTTTCTTTCTTCACAGATAGCACTAGTATTCTTCAAGGAAATAAGAAAGGCTCCCAAGCTCTCCACATATCATCACTCAAGGAGGTCGTCAACATTCTGGCTAACTCTAAGATTCTATCACTCACCTGGTGCGATGTCATCAAGGTCTGCTGGGCAATGAAAGAGCAGACGTCCTAGCGAAGGAAACTACCTCACATATCTTCACGGATATCGACGTTTCGTATTCCGAAGAAGTAGCAAAGAATTTGATTTACGACGCCTACAATGCAGTTTTGCAAGAACTCTAGGATAATGCGGATACCCAAGGATTCACTCATTTTCCAAACCGTCACAACGAAGACGCTGAAGAGAAACTCCTTCCTATTCCAGCCATATACTAACCCCAGTTACTTTGCTCGGTTCTTCTGATGAGATGTCAGCTGTCCTTGTGGTACCCAAACCCACATGGCAACTGCTATTCACTACATCAAGCCTGCAAGCACGCTGTGAACTACCTTCATTCAGCCTCTTGACATCAAAGGTTATGAAGAACTCTTGTTCGACTATTCTAGAAGTCAAACAACGAAAATGAGAGTTATATTTGCAAATTCTTCAGGACCAGCCTCCAGGGACAGCCACAACGCTCATTTTCGTTGTTTGACTGCTATTTTAGATGTAAAAAAAATGAGAGTTATATTTGCAAATTCTCAAGGACCAGCCTCGATGGTGTAACCACCGAACCATCCTCCTCAGCACTCGTTTTTCATTTGCATTTTGCCAACTGAGGAGGATAGTTCGGTGGTTAAACCTCGAATTATTATAATACTCATTTAAACCTCAATGTACCTCATTTAACCAAAATTATTGTTACATAATAAACCGATCTTTCAAAGCAAGTGGAGAATGACATCAAAAATTGCAAATTTGGGGATTAAATATTCAATACGAACAATTTTTATCGTACGGGAGTCAAATTTCTTGTAATTTACTTTTTCATAAGGAGTGTAAACATTTTCCAAATATAAGTATAGGGACCGAAAAACCGAATTTAAAGTCAGATTTTGTTATTTGTCCGAATTCTTTTTTTCTTTTTTTCTAAGTATGATTCTGCCAATTTTCGTCATTTAAGCACTTCTGTATTTTTGTTGCACTTCATTGAAGCTTGTTTCCTCAAATTATTATAATTTAATTAACTAATACACCAAGGCAAGTTGAAAATGCCATCAGAAACTGCAAAATTTTGAAATTAAATATTCCGGCCAATTTCGTCATTTAATACATTTCTGCAATTGGAAGTATATGACTACGACAAATGTATGCGAAAATGAAAGCCGGGTAAGAACTTATAACCCGCACAAGGGTGTATATATATATATATATATATAAGCGAAATACCACTGACTCATCACGAGATCTTCGAAACTATACATCCGATAGACTCGAAATTTTGCATAGTTACTCGTTCCACGATAAAACTTTAAGGCCAAAGTAAAACTTTAAGTACCACGCCAAAGTAAAAACTTTAAGGCCAGTAAAAATTTTTGAGAAAATGGAAACATTTAAACTGAGGAATTAAAATACCATTTGATTGATAATTATTGAGCTTAAATAAAAGTAAAAAAATAGAAAAATTAATTTGCAAATATTTTATTATTAGAAAATATTACAGAACACACAGATGAATATTTGAGCCTGAGTAAAAACTTTAAGGCCAACATAGAAAATAACATGTAAGAAAAAAATTACAAATTCTTAGAAGGTTGTGTAGGAGGCATTTCTTCGAATTACTTCAAATATTCTTGTTTTCATGGATGAAACGAGTTTTTGACAAAGGGTGAGGTCGGTTTTATACCATTCATCTTCGATAGTAGATTTCAACTCTGTTGTTGATGTAAAATGTTTCCCATTTGCATAAACTCTTCTTGCTAAGTCACCCCAAAGGTTCTCGATTGGGTTGAGGTCAGGTGATCTAGCTCGCAATTTCACAGTTTCAACATTGTTGACTTGGAACCAATTTTTTGTGTTGTTATTCGAATGGATCGATGCATTGTCTTGCTGATATTTCCAGTTTTCTCCAGCAAGACATTCGGCATTTGGCAAAAGATGATTTGTTAGGACATTTTGGTATCCTTGTAAATTCATTTTACTAAAACGAATGCAGTTGAGCCCACACCATTGTAAGCAAAACAGCCCCAAGTCATGACAGGCTCTCCACCTAATTGGCGCTTGGAGAATTTTTTTTTCATTTCTTATATCATGCCAGTAGAAATTCCAGCCATCTGGTCCATTCAAATTCCATTTTTTTTCGTCAGCAAAAATAATTTCTAACCATTGGTTGTCCCAGGTCATGACTTTCTGGCCAAAGTTCAAACGCTCTATTTTGTGTGTCTGCAGTAACTGAGGCTTAGTCAATTTTGCTGTATAAGCGAACCTTCCAGACCTTCTACTTGTGTTATAAATCGTTTTTTGACAAACTTTTAAATCTGTCGTCGGAATCCGTTTCCTGGTTGAGTACTTTCCAGTAGATACAAGTTGGCAAACTCATCTTTCATCACGCGAGGACAAAGCTTTAGGTCTTCCCCCAGTATTCTTTTTACCATAATTGTCTTTCAATTTTAAAAATTTGTTGACTACAGTCTTTGATCTTCCTATCTTTATCGCAATAGCACAACTACTCATTCCTGTTGAAGACACAGCGTCCATCTCTCCTCTTTCGCGAACAGTGAACTTCTTACCCTTCACCATCATTTGCACTTTGATCACCAATACTTCGAAGAAACGTATGACAAATACGAAAATTGCAGAGTTGTCACAAGCTAGTAGTTGCAATGGTAATTACGCGATTACATTATATTTATTTTTAAAAAATGACTGATGGCCTTAAAGTTTTTACCCAGCCAGAAATACTAACTTTGTAAATAACCACATGTTTCTCATAATTATGTATTTACAAATTATGTTTATAGCATTTATTTCTTATCAATGGACTTTAATAATTAATATTATTTAAATCCCTTTTATTTCATTTTACATTTTCTCAAAAATATTTACTGGCCTTAAAGTTTTTATTCAGAGTTTAGACGCGCACCAAGAACGAATTTTACGTAAATCCTGTCCAAAATGGATTTCTGTTTTACCATCACAGGCATTACCAATCACAGATGCACAGTATACATTATAACTGATATTATTATTTATTAATGCTGCATCATCGCAGTACTATGCTTATCTACACTCACGTTTGTGAAAATTGCAACACCATGAAGGACTTACGCGAGTGAGCTGAAATTTTCAGGAAATGCAAAGTAGCGCATGATATGCAAATGATTAGAATTGCAAATCCGTAGCGCATGCGTATGCTGAGCAGCGCCCTCTGAACGGCTGATGGATCCGAATAAATAGACGGCTGTAGCGAGGCGTGTATGGTTATCGGTGGTTATCTGCTAGTGGTAAACGTTAACTCAATCTGTACTTATGCCTCGTCGACGAAAGAGAGCGAGATTTGAACAACTTACAGAGTTTGAACGAGGGAGAATCATCGGCCTTCGTGAAGCTGGATTGTCGTATCGTGCAGTAGCCTCTCGTGTGCAGCGTAACAGCAGCACAGTGATGCGCGTTTGGAAGCAGTGGACGGACGAGTGTCGGACAACTCGGAAATCCGGGAGTGGACCCCGAAATGTGACGTCAGCTCGCGATGATAGACACCTGGTCCGCATGGCGCGGACGGACCGTACAGCTTCCTCTAGACAATTGGCAGCACTGTGGTCAATAGCTACAGGTGTTTCATTGTGTGCTTCATCAATTCGTAGACGTCTGCTGCAGTGTGGACTGCGCGCACGGACTCCTTTATACAGGATCCCCCTAACGCACGACCATCGCCGCCTGCGGCTACAATGGGCCAATCAGCATAGAGACTGGCGTGCTGATTGGCAGCATGTCGTGTTTTCTGACGAATCCCGCTTTAATTTGTGGTACCATGATGGCCGCATTCGTGTCAGACGCTATGCCGGTGAACGCCACCTTCCGGAGTGCATTATCGAACGCCACAGTGGACGAACACCCGGAGTTATGGTCTGGGGCGCCATAGCATATCATAGACGATCTCAATTGCTACGAATTGTGGGCAATCTGAACAGCAACCGGTATATCCGTGAAGTTCTACAGCCCGAAGCTGTTCCCTTCCTTCAAAGCTTGCCAGGCGCTGTATTTCAACAGGACAATGCCCGCCCTCATACTGCTCGGATTGTTAAATCCTTCTTTGCAGCGCAGCAGGTACAGCTTCTTCCTTGGCCTGCGTGTTCCCCGGATATGTCGCCAATTGAACATGTGTGGGATGTCATTGGTCGGCGTCTTGCTCGTGATCCTCGTCCTGTTGCGTCTGCAGACGAACTTTGGGTACGCGTACAAACGATATGGAATGCTCTTCCTCAGTCAGACATTCAAACTTTGTTTGACTCCATATATTTCTCATATATATATATATATATATATGAGAAATACCACTGACTCATCACGAGATCTCCGAAACCATACACCCGATTGACATGAAATTTTGCATAGTTACTCATTCCACGATGTAGACGCGCACCAAGAACGGATTTTATGTAAATCCTGTTCAAAATGAGTTTTTGTTATACCATCACAGACGGCACTAAGTCAAAACTTTTTTCGTGTGTGAGTTTTGACTTTGATTCACTGGCTGGCACTATATTTCCCGACTACAAATTTAAAAAAATTTACATTCATGATCAATTCGAAATTAGACATTTCGTCCATATAAGAAGTCCATATATATATATATATATATATATAAACGAAAAACCACTGACTCATCCCGAGATCGCCAAAACTATACACCCGATCGACTGAAAAGTTTGCATAGTTACTCATTTCACGATGTAGACGCGTACCACATGTTCATTTGGTTCATATTCAAATAGATAGTGTGCCCAGCAAAGCGGGCGATATATACGTATATATACGTTTAGTATTGGCGACTGTAATAAAAAAAAGTGAGGTGTATAATTAGATGTTATAGCAGTCTCATATACAAAACTTCAACGTTCTACTACTAATAGTTTTCGATTTATGCGAGATACATACATACGCGCGTATGTACAGAAGGCACGAAAACCATCCCTTTTGAACTATTTTAAATCCATTATTCAATCCGTTTTGGGAAACACTGCCCTTTCTTCTGTCCATACGTATATTCGTCACGCAAAAAAATTGTCCGAATGCGTTCGGCAGCGGTCAAAATGGATACTTCAGTATTGATACTTCAAATGGATACTTCAGTATGGTATCCAAAATGTTTTACGATTATAATATTTCCTTTTTACCTTGTACAAGGAAGTAAAAAGGATGTAATAAAACCAGAAAATAGAAATCAATTAACGATAAGAGAGTCGATAGTGTAAATGTTTCTTCAGTATAATTTTACATTTCCAAAACGTAATTTAAAGCTTCGTTACATTGTATAGACGTGAGCACACTCTCGGAGTTTTCTTTTTTTTTTTATTTTGGATGGGAGGGGGGCTTGAAGCGACAGAAGAAGATGTTATGCGCTTAAATTTTCAGCTGTAGCTACAAAACAAATTTGATGGGTTTTTTTTCTTTGCATCTAAAGCCAGATGAAAATCGATTCTTTGCAACAGCCTTTTTGGAATTTATTTTCTTATTTCTTGCCTTATATGCAATACATGTTTGTTTTGAGAAAAATAAACTGTAAACATGCTACTTTATGCACTTGTAAATTGTCTTATCAGTCTTTTAAAAATAAGTTAGAAAGCACTTTTTTTTTGTAAAATTTAACACATTGTATGGTTTATCCTAAGTTTCTTCCTGCGTTCGGCTACGTCTCTCTAAGCTATTACTACGCTCGGCCGTACTTCAGGCTCTTGATAGTTTCGCCAGTTCATCTATTTCGCCAGTTCGATATTTAGAAGCCAGCTGCTTAGAATCTTGATAGCTTCGTCTATATCTTTTTAGTTAAGCTTTAATTAAGATTTATTTCTTATTACTTTGACTTCAAGCCCAAGTGGAGGCTTTGCTGTACGCTCTGAGAAAGGAGCTGAGTGTAATGGCTTCGTGGTTCAAAAAGGCACCATTAAAGACGACGAAACAAAACATTTATTAAACTAACACTCAAAGTAAAATACTTATCTCGGAGCAGTCCATCGCTCTTGCAGCATAGCAAAAGTACAGCACCTTGCGCTCTCGCGGGTAACGTTCAACTCCCTTAAAACAGTAACCCTTCCTGGGAGAACACACTAAACGCGCCAAGCGCGCTTTGTTGATCGCCAAACAGTCGCCAGATACTACATCGACTGCATACTCTTATTTTGAATAATAAAGAATAATTAACCCTTCTTGAGTCTTACGTCTCTGTTCGCGATTATTCGCTTATCTGTTGTTTACAAGTTTCTTACACATTTAGTTGTTAGATAAAAAGTTGGAACTTCGCAACATGATAAACATGGATCGGTTCGTTTCTTATTTTATCATCTGCAAAATGATTTTATTGCAATATAATTATCTTTCTTCGAATAATTAAAGAGGTACATGGATTGTTTTAGAATAATTCTTCAAACGTTTCATTTCATTTCGTCTAACCTTCACGCGATGCAAACAAATTCAACTGAAATTATGCTCATATTGAAAATAAAATTATAAGGTGGGGGAATTCAAATGAAAGTCATTTCCAGTGGCGTAATAAGTGCTTACCAGATTCAGTTCCGAACAGACAAATGAGACCAATTAACTCTTTCGTCACGATCGAGAAAAACTGCTACATAGATGACTAGAGGGAAAATCACAACTACCTTCAACGTTAAACATATTTTTTCACTTTGAACAGGAAATATTCTTCAGAAATACATTTTTTCTTAAATGGGTAACACACCAGGAAAGCTAAACGTGCCCGACAATTTCTGTATATGCAGTTTACATTTTAGATAGTAGAAAAAGAAGGCGAAGCTAGGGACGTGGTTTATTCAACCAGCAGGGGCGAGGGCAAGCGAGAAAAAGTGATGCGTACTAACTGCGCTCGTATTTATAAACCGGGAAGTCTTTGTTTAAATCCTGAGCAGTGACTGGACTGAAGATTTCTCAGTGCAGAGTAATTGCCGAGAAAGAATGATTTTACATGCTGCAGAAAGACGTAAAATGGTGCAAAGCGTATCCTTGAAGCGGGGATGTGTTTAATTAAAACTTTCGAATTTAAAGGTCTGTTGCCAGTTGATTCCAGTTAAGTTTAATAATTTTATTTTATATTTTACACACACACACCTATATATATAAGTGTGTGTGTGATATTTCCAGTCGAGATTTCGAATGTTTTCGTTGCGACTGGAAGCAAGCAGACTTGAAGACAGACGAATTTCACTTTAGAAATTCCACATCTTTATTCGATTAAAATGATAGCTCATTTTCTTTTAGACGAAAATCACATATTCAATAAGGATTTAAATAATACTGCTACTAGATTTAGAACCTCGGCGTCATAGATATTTTTTAACAAAGGAAAGACGAAGAGACAAAGCAAAGCGTTTGTATAACATGGCAGAAAGCAATGGCGCGTAGAGCTACTTATAGTAGCGGTTACATAACAGGCCAGAGAGTTCTGGAAAGTACTGATATAGGGGGAAGATCTTGAAATTGCGGAAAGTTAATTAGAGGTTGCTGTTCGCGTAGAGCAAAGCCATCGTAATTTTTTATATTTTACACACACACACACGCACGCACGCACGCACGCACGCACGCACGCACGCACGCACGCACGCACGCACGCAC